>OY986969.1:15051287-15533812 GCA_963920575.1 Narthecium ossifragum
CTTCTGTGTGACGTAGTGTAGAACCCTACTGAGATTTATGCTCACTCCTAAGCGGGCTGCGTTTTGCAGGTGCAGGCGCCAGCTCTTCTTCAGTAGCCCCTACCGGGCAGGTGTTTGGTGGCGCGGCGGCGTCTGGCGGGGTCTGAGGATCGGTGATTATCTTCCTACACTTTTTGCTATAGTTAGTCTCCTACGGGAGTATGATGTATAATTGTTGTAACCCCTTTTGAGGTTTTGGATTATTATATTATATCTGTTGAGGTTTAAATTTGTTGTAATATTCAGGGTTGCTTATGAATTGAATTGTGAAATCAGTAAGTTGGGGGGACCCCTCGCCTTTATTTTCCGCATTTAGTTAGTTTCCGGTTCGCGTCGCCCCGCCCGGTTGGGCTTTCGCGGGTCGGGGCGCGACAAATCTACTTTGCAGACCTTTATGTTTTCCTTTCATGTTAGAACCATTATCATATCCTTGCCCTCTTATATCTTGAATATGAAGTTGAAGACCACTCAAAACTTCTTGAAGTTCACCAAAAAGCCCCATCCCCGATGTATCATCCACTTCAAAAATTCTAAAAAGAACTCTTTCACCTTTATCGGGCTTACTGATATATCCACACATCGAATAACAAGAGACATTTGTTCTTCATGGCTTATATCCGGTGTACAATCAAGTATAATCGAAAAATATTTTGCTTCTTTGATTCTTGCAACAATTGTACTTTTGACCTCACCCCTTAGCATTTGTATCAATTCATTCTGAATTCTAGGACCCAGATAGTGGTAATGAATCTCACCCTTTTCAATCCGCCGTAGGTGCTCTTCCATTATTGGATCAAACGAGGCAATCATTTCAATCAAGCCCAAAAAATTTCCATTGTTATCTTCATATATCTTTGCATTGTCTCCACGAAATGCTAAATTTCTCTTAGCAAGTGTTTTGACAACAGCAAGTATCCTTAGTAGCACCGCTCTCCAGTGTTCTCTCTCTTTGTTGATTTGTTCTCGTGTTTGTTTATCAAGTGTTTCATTCTTTTGCAATCTCTTAGCCAATTCGATCCACTTGTTCATGCAAATAATGTGCTCATTACTACTTTCATGGCCTTTAAGTCTGTCACCAATATTTTTCCAGTCTTTGAACCCTTCGGTCACCAATTGAGTCTTGTTTCCTTCTTGTTTAAACAACTTACAACAAAAGCAAAATATTCTATCCAAAGCCACTGAATAGACAAGCCATTTTCTGTCATATTTCTCTCCATTTGATAAATGGCGAGTGTAGTGCACAGGGGAGAAATGCCTATGCCTATCCGAATCATCCTTAGGAAAGACAATACCTTCTCTTCTTATAAGACCCCTTTCTACTAACAAGTCTCTTAACTTTTGATCAATCTTATCCCAATTAATGGGATCATCAATATTTTGAGGTTCAACTTCTATATTCAAATCTTCATTTTCGGTTGAATTTCCATCATCACCCTCATTCAAATTGTCATGATCTTCTTCATTTATCAAATTTTCATCCTCAACATTTTCCAAATTTTCAGCCGAGTTTTCAACTTGCTTTGTAGGAATAAAAAACTTATGAATAGCTCCATTTTGTGATTGAGTTAATGCTTCTACTTTTTGTTTCTTTCTTCTTTTTTCATGTCCAGATGGGTACTTCCTAGGACCCATGATACACCATAAAGCTGAATAAAAACAAAAAAGAGTATTAAGATAAGAATTATTTATAATTATATGAGTTTTTTTAATCCATAAGAGAGTATTAAGATATTGAAAAAAAGCAAGATACAAAATTGTTTTAAATTCAAGTCAAAAGTTAGAATCACAAATATTCTAATATAGTAATTAGTAATATGCATTGACATTTGACATACACAAAATTCAGATTTCAATGAGTGACAAGGGAAAACTTACCTTGAATAGAAGAAAGCTTTGTTGAGACTTGATAGAGAAAAAAAATTGTTAGTGCTTGAGGCTGTTGAATAGAAGAAGCTAGGGCTTGAAGCTGTTGAGCTCCCACCTCCCTGTAAGCAGTAATGACTGCAGACTGCTGAACTACCCGGTACCCTACCTATACCCACTAACCCACCAAAGTACAAAACTATGGGGCCCTAAAAATTGATAATTTTTAAGGGGCCCTAGGCCATCGCCTGGTGGGCCTTGGCCCAGGGACGGTTCTGGTTGTAGATATGGAAGATGTTAGGGTTGACTTTGATGAGGCTAGTGTGTTGTATATAGCAAGCGAGGATAATACTAGAGCCGATTGTGCTGTTAATTGGGCCCAGGTGTCTTACCCATGCTCTCTGAGTTAGTGTTTTTGGCTAGCTTCAGCTTAACTTATGAAAAAAAAACAGAGTAAGGAGCTTAAGCACTATAAACATATCTTATTTTACTAATAAAACACCATCGATTAGATTTGGAGCGATAACATCAAATTAGAGCACAAAAAGACCTATCTACCCCTATTGAGAACACTCCCTCTCTCATGTGCTCGTTCTCCCTCTCCCTCAATATCTTCTCCCACCGATCGCGACTCAACACCGCCTCTACCTCTATTGTCGGTGCCAATCTGTTGAGGCCATTGGAGCCGAGAGCTGGTCATATGTCGTGATAAACGCCACCTCGTGCTCGAAGAGATCTAGGGGTCAGTGAAGCACTGTAGCGGAGCCTGCGACTGTGAGGGGTCAGGGCGGTATCGTCAACCTTGGGGGCGGTGGACATCACCGGAAGGGATTCATGCGGTGGTGAGAAGGATGAGTCGGAGCTCCGCCTCCGACTACACCAACGAGGACGACGATGGATCACCAGATTTAAGCTTGGCATTGGAATCCTTTGGCGGTGAGAAGGACGAGTTGGATTCCGACGACCGTGGCTTCGCCTCCGGCTCCATTGCCGGGGACAACGATAGATAGCCGGATTCAAGCCTGGCGTTGGAATCCTTTGGCAGTGTTGGAATCCTTTGGCAGTGTTGGAATCCTCTGACTCTCCATAGAAAAGAAAAAGAGGAAGAGAAAAGACACAAGACAAAACTGAATATTAAGCTAATATTTAACTGGAACAATGAACAACATATAAAAAATAGAAAAGAGAAACCCCTCAATCCCCTACCATCTTCTCCCACTCCCTCCAAAGTCCCTCGACCACACCCTCTATAATCAACCCCATTAGAACTCAGCTGTGCAAACCCTCTTCCCCACTCATTCTCTCTCCTCCCATTAGTTCTCTCTCATCTAAGCCTTCATATCTCACCCGATCCTCATCTACTACCTCTAATACCGATCGTGACTGATACGAGTCGATTCAACTCGACCAACTGGACCCGCACCCAGAAGAGGACCCAAACTGGTTTAGCGTCTTTCCTAGTTTGGCTTAGACTTCCCTAGTTCAAACTAGAGTATTTAATTAGGATTTATTATTAGTCATTTATTTTTAATTGAGTCCTAAGTTGATATTTGTTTGTTAAGAATTAATTAAGAGTCATATTTTGAGTTAGTAAGTTGAGTTTGAGTTTGAAGCCTTATTACTTGCTAATTAAGCAATGGGGTTTTTTAGCTGGATTAGGACTCAGTCAAGGCCTCTATAAAAGAACCTTACTAGCTTTGTAATCAGGGGGAGAATTATGATGAATTAATGAGAGTAGAGTAATTAGTAGAATATCATATGAGTAGAAGTAATATAATTTCCACCAGATAATCCATCATTGATACACCTTCTTCCGCGTTGGTCACCTTCTCCACAGCCAGCACCGCCTCTATCGGTATTTCTCTCACCACGCCACTTTCTCTCTCCGCGCACATCAGTGACCTCACGCCACGTCACCTCACTGTTCATCGTCTCCTCTCTTCTCTCTCCCGTGCTGCAACCCTAAGCTTTCGCCGACCACCACCGTTCTCTTCCTCTCTGGTGGCCCTGCTGTCGTCCAAGACCGCCATCATCCTCCCCTGTCTCCCACGACTCTGGCCATCCCTTTCCCCGCTGTCTTCCATCACCTCCGTGCCTTCCTCGACAAGCCGACCTCCGTCCCCATCGCCGTCAATTCGTGCCCTCAACCCCGATCTCGCCCCAAAACCACCCTAAAACCCTCGCCGACCTTCCTAGACCCAATCCCAACCGTTCTAAGTCACGCCGATCCGACACTAAACCCATCGTCGACCACACCAGATCCCGTTGATCTCACCCTTCTCCGGCCAATCCACTCCCATGGATCTCTTCGCCATCAACCCATGACATTTCCTGCCAAGGTCCCGACTGCCGCCAACGCTCCTACGCCGGCGATCCACTCCGGTGATCCTAAGTCATCGGATCCACTCTGGTGAACCCTCAGCCAACTTCCCTGGTTGACTCAGTCAACCTGACTCAGCCACTTAATCCAGATCCAACCCATTCCAACCCGGTCAACCTGATCCAGATCAACTCAGACTTGACCCAATCAAGTCTTATCCTATCAGGCTCAGCCAGATTCGAACCAGCTCAAGCCAGACTTGATCCAGCTAGCCAGATTCAACTAATCAAGCCTGATCAGACCCAATTCTCATCAATTGGAGCAGTAGAGACCTGATATGAGAGGATTGTGAGTAGACCGCTCGTATCAACTTGGTATCAGAGCTCCGTTCCTCCAACTGTGCAGTCCAGAACCTTCCGGAAACTTCGCCACCATGTACGGAGTACCCTAGGAGAGTTTGGAGCAACAATTCAAGATTATGTGGCCCAGTTGAACTTATGTTGAACCAAGATGGAACGTGATAGCACGAAGTTGGAGCAGATCTCTCGTAGGTGGTCAGCGATAACTCAAACTCCAAGGCAAACACCTACTCTAGCTACAATCCAGATGGTGGAACTTCACCCCAAGCCAACTCGGATTAGGACTCCGACTGCAACTCCGAGAGCAACTCCAATTGCAAATCCGGCAAACTCGGGTGAAACCTTCCTTCTACGTTCCCATGATTTTTCTAGATTTTTACCTATTTTCCAGATTTTTCCCAGAATTTTCTCTCGCTTCCCGGTTCGGCTTAGCCACATGGCTCGTCTTCTTCTTCGCCACCAGCTCATCTCCAGCTCAGAACAGCTGAAGATCGAGTCGTCCCCATCCCTCCACATGCGACTGTCGCCCCGCTGCCCTTTCACGGCAAACCCGCCCCAGGAGCTTAGGAGACCTTCCCCGTCGCCTTCCTACCCGGTCCAGGCCTCGCCCGTCCTCTCCTCCGGCTCCGACGACTACACTCGACAAGGACGCGGACCTCCACCACCCGATACCGCGGTTCTCCACCCCCTCAAACCTCGGCAAGACCTCCAGAAGGATGGCGTCTTTCCCCGAAGCCACCTTGGCCGCCTGCGACCACGATGGAAGCTTGGATCGTCGAAACTAAAGGTGAGAATTCGGTAAATACCGAACCGAATTACCGAATACCGAAATACCAAAATACCGAAATTCCATGATTTTAAAAACCGAACCGAACCGAATTAGGGCATAAAACCAAACCGAACCGAACCGAATTAATTCGGTACACTAATTTAAAAACCGAACCAAACCGAATTCATGAAAAAACCGAACCGAACCGAAAAAACCGAAATACCGAAATTTTTCTGCTTACAATATAAAACCGAACCGAAATAAGCTATCTAATGTTAAAAATTTCGGTATTTCGGTATTTACCGAATTTTAAAAATAAAAATCGAAACCGAACCGAATACCGAATTTTTGACAAAAAAAAAACCGAACCGAATCGAATATACCGAAAAACCGAACCGAATTGTTCGGTTCGGTTCGGTTCGGTTTTGCTCACCCCTAGTCGAAACCCAACTCCGACGAAACCCATTGCTCCAGCTACCTCCGTTCCACCATATTCCGAGGTTAGTCCTTCGATCAAACCTCACGAGAAAGGTCCCAAGACCTTCCCGTACCTTTTTCCCGACGAGCTCAAGCACTGTCGCACCCTACAACACCGACGATCACCGGTGACGACATCCACAACGCCGCCACCTTCGGATTCGGCATATCCGAAGCCCAATCCGTCGATTAGACCATACGGATGGAACCCCCAAGTCCCTGTGAAGCTTCCTGTGCCGTTTCCACACTCCGACGACCTCGTTTCAACGTTGGTCTAGCTTCGGCAGCTTCTCTACCGTCTGATCAAGACTGCAACTTGATCCAGCCGTTTGATCAGCCTGATCTTCGATCTAGTGCTTCCGATCTTCGATCTAAACCTGATCATGGAGCCCCAAGCAACCAGGACCGTCCAGATCATGTTCAAGTGATCACAATGCATCCTCAACCGTTGATCCAGCATTCGAAGGTTGATATGAACCATCAAAGGAGCTACCCTCCTTATTCAGATGCTATCTTCAATCTGATCAGATCTAACTTTGATGGTACCACCAATTTGACTCAACTGACCCAAGTCCAGATTGACACCAGTAGACCCAACCACGTCAGACAGGTTTGGACCAGAGTACAACTCAACACCGCTGAAGATTCAACTTGGTTCAACCAACTTTAAGCCCAGAATAGTGCAGCGAAAGCATGGTCCAGCCGTCTTCACTTCAAATTGGACCAAAGCCAGCTTGATCCAGAATCAAGCCAAGACCCTGCACAGTTAATGAGACCATGAAGATTAGATCCTGTCCTATGGTCATGGGCAACACTACTGATGGGACATGATGAGGATGATCCATGAGTGTCACACCCCGACCCAGAAAACCCATCCAGGACGGGGCGTGAGGGTTCCTATCACTATTCACATCCAACTGGCGCGATACATTACGGAAAACAGAGATAATTTTAAACAATTTAAACTCCAGAGGTAAAGCGGCAATTTAATTCATATATACATCAAGTTGTACTATCTAAACATCTTATTACAATTCTTATCAAACTTCTCCAAGGAAAAAAATATATACAAATAACCCAAAAGAAATCCTCGAAAGATGTTTATAATATACAAAACTGCCAAAAGTACAACAATAGTCATGCAGCAACCTCAGACGCCTCTGGAAGTAGTCGCGCCGCCAAAAGCTGATCCCGCCGGCTCTACTGTGGAAGAATTGGCGCCTGCACCTGCAAACGCAGCTCAGGTAGGAGTGAGCGATAAGCTCAATAGGGTTCTACTCTACGACACACAGAAGGGAGGAAAACATCAACAGTGATGTCTTCCCGTTCAAGCCTAAGGAATGCCACGGGGTCCCACAATCCCTGTCAATGTCCCAAGGGCTCCTGCCATGGAACCTCTCTCCTGTACAAGTTATCAGGAGGCCACGGAACAGTAACATGCAGGGTTACCCTTACTCAAGCAGGAAGACCATGCCTTGGAGACCCACGTCAGGAACGCATCGACATCCAACCTTAGCACTTAGCCTTGGGAAGACAACACGAGCTCTAAACCTCAAAGCAAGATAATATTCCAGTCCGACTACTTAATAATCCTCGATGACATGAGATTCTGATTAAACAATCACGTTCTAACGCTGACTACCCAGCTGCGGTCCTAAGGCTAGATCCGAGCTACCCGAGAGCCTTGGATCGGCGATCAACCCATCGCCCGCCTAACCTGACATGCCTCTAATGCATACAATGCATGAACCTATGCAAACATCTATCCTAGATGTCTCTATATGCCACAATATCAGTTATAGGTTCAACAGTTATACAATAGCCCTCGGCACTCGCCGGCAACGGGCTAAGGTTCCACAATACCTCGTTAGCTAATGCACAGTTCTTCAGAACAGTCCCGGAAATCCAATTTCTTGGATTTGAAAGATCAAATCTTGTTGGAAATTAATGAAACTTTGCAGGCATGCGTAATGGATGATGGAGAAGCTAATGGTACGAATAAAACACTATTTTGATGGTTAAATCTCAAATCTAGGTCTCAATGGCCGAAAACTGACAAAACGGCGATAAAACGGAAATCGTCCGATAAAATACGGAAATCAACTGATAGGAATACTAGAAGCAAGCTATAATACACATGCATTGAACTACACAACATTCTATCATGTATTCCTACTGTGAAAACCCAATAAACCTATCCTAGGAGAACCCGATCATAAGATCGAGGTAGAAACACCTACTTGAGCAAGTAGGGCAGCTCCTCCACGCGTCCAACCAGTCAACCCGCCAAGATCCGCTCCTCGAAGCTCGCGTCTCCAAGCCCTAGCTCAGCCGTAGGAGAGAGAAAGAGAGAGTGAGGGAGAAGGAGACAACGACAGCAAGGAAGAAAGGAAAGAGAGAGAAATGGACAGGCTATATATAGAGATCAGGACCGATCTCGACCATCCAATTCGATCTTTCCCGATCGAGCTCCGATCTTCCGATCAAAAGCACATTTAAGGTTCTAATCAATCACATACATCAATTCAAGTCTGTGTGTGTAACGCGGGTGTGAAACTGACCACCAGGGGGCATATTTACCAAAATGTCCCTGGGGTCAACAACTGCCATACGATCGCCCGATCGTACCCGATGCGGAAACAAACCAAAAGGAAAATGGCCCTCGATCCACGTGGTCGAGCCAGGTCGGAGGGACAGGCCCTCACAACCTAACAATCTTAAAAAGAATTTCGTTCTGAAATTCAATAAGGATGAAGCCGGGGAAGAGAATCAACTAGACCTACCTGCACAAGCAAAGCTACAACTAGGGGCGGCAATGCCCACAACAAGAAAATACTTGCCGGGGTGAACGTTCGGGGAACCTCCCGACGCATGCGATCCTTTCACTCCCAAGTCAAACTCTCTGCACTGCCATGCCTCCATCTGATCATCACCAACGGTATCGATCTGCCTCTGAGCACCTGATCCCGTCTGTCCAAGATCTGCACTGATTGCTCGATGTAGGTGGCATCCTCCTCCACCTCGATGTCGTCGTGTCTGATCACGTGAGATGGATCTGGAATGTACTTCCTCAGCATCGACACATGGAATGTGGGGTGGACTGCTGACATGGTCTGCCGTACAACGCCTCAAAGGGTACAAAACCCAAACTGCCCTGAAAGCTGTTGTTGTAGGCAAACTCCACAAGAGTCACGTGCTGCTCCCAAGTACCTCCAGCGTTTAGCACACATGGTCTGAGCATGTCCTCCAAGATCTGGATTGTCCGCTCCGACTGTCCATCTGTCTGAGGGTGGAAAGCTGTGCTGAAAGTCAATGCCGTCCCCAAGGAGTCCTAGAAGCTGCTCCAGAACCTGCTGCTGAATCTGGGATCTCTGCCTGACACTATCGATACTGGGATGTCGTGCAGTCGTACTACCTCGTCGATGTACCTCTGGCTCAGTCTAGCAACTAGATCTGTCGTCCTCATGGGAAGGAAATGAGCCGATTTGGTCAGTCGATCGACGATGAGCCAAATCGCATCATTCCCCCTCGGGGTCCTGGGTAGCCCGGTGATGAAGTCCATAGCTATATGTTCTCACTTCCACTCTGGCACTTGAAGTGGTTGCAGCAAACCTGGTGTCCGTTGGTGCTCTGCCTTCACCTTCTGACAGGTGTGGCATCTGGAAACAAACTCTGCTACTGACCTCTTCATCCCGCAACACCAGAATTGTCGGCGTAGATCGTGGTACATCTTGGTGCTCCTGGGGTGAACGGCGAAACAGTAGTGGTGGAACTCGAGAAGGATCTCCTCTCGTAGCGTGGGGTCTGCTGGAACTGCAACTCTGCCTCTGAAGAGTACACCGCTGTTTGTCGACACTCTCCAGGCCTCGACCGCGTGCTCGGTGCCGACCGCAGCACGGGTCTCCACGAGATCTGGGTCTCTAGTCTGTGCCTCGATCACTCTGGCCAAAAGAACTGGGATGTTGCGAACAACATACAGGAAACCGCCTGCCGCCTAGTCCTCGAAGTCAAGCCCGAACTGACCCACTGTCTCTAGCATCTGCCACTGCCGAGCTGACATCGCTGCCAAGGTCACTCTACTGTCTCTGGTCTGCTTGCTGAGAGCGTCTGTTACGACGTTTCCCTTACCATGATGGTAATGCAACTCAAAGTCGTAGTCCACTAATAGCTCCATCCACTGCCGCTGCCTCAGGTTGAGGTCACGCTGGGTGAACACGTGCCTCAAACTCTTGTCATCAGAGTACACCAAGAACCGCTCACCATAGAGGTAGTGCCGCCACGTCTTCAGAGCGAAGACAACTGCTGCAAGCTCGAGATCGTGGACTGGATAGTTCCTCTCATGGGTCTTTAGCTGTCTGGAACCGTAGGCCACCACATGGCCCTCCTGCATCAGCACACAGCCTAGACCCTCCCCACTGGCGTCGCAAAAGACACTATAGCCGACGCCTCACTCTGGAACTATCAGGATCGGTGCACTCGTCAGTCTGGTCCTCAACTGTGTGAACGCCTGCTCGCAAGCATCGTCCCAAACAAACGGGACGGCCTTCTTTGTCAATCTGGTCAGCGGCTCTGCAACCCCGGAGAAGTCCCGCATGAACCTCCGGTAGTATCCCGCCAAGCCGAGGAAGCTGCGGACCTCGAATACTGTCGTCGGTCTCTGCCACTGTAGTACTGCCTCCACCTTGGCCGCATCAACTGAAATGCCTGCCGTTGACACCACGTGTCCAAGAAACTATACCTCAGAAAGCCAGAACTCACATTTGGAGGCTTTGGCATATAGCTTATGCCCCCTCAACAACTGCAACACTATCCTCAGATGCTGTTCGTGCTCCTCTGTGCGTGAGTAGACTAGGATATCGGCGATGAACACCACCACGAACTGATCTAGGTACGGTCGGAAGACCCTCTGCATCAGATCCATGAACGCTGCTGGTGCGTTCATCAGGCCGAACGGCATCACCGTGAACTCGTACAACCCGTACCTCGTACGGAAAGCCGTCTTCGGAATGTCGCAATCCCGAATCCTCAGCTGATGGTAGTCGGTACGGAGATCGATCTTCGAAAAGACCGAAGAGCCTCGGAGCTGGTCAAACAAGTCATTGATCCTCGGCATCAGATACTTGTTCTTCACCGTCACCATATTCAGCTTCCTATAATCAATGCAAAGAGGAAGCGTATCGTGCTTCTTCTTTGCAAACAACACATGAGCTTCCCAAGGTGACGTGCTGGCACGGATGAAGCCTCTGCTGATCAACCCGTCCAGCTAGACCCTCAGCCCCCTCTGCTCTGCCGGTGCCATCCTGAAAGCTGGCAAAGAGATCGGCCCGGTACCTGGTACAAGATCTATCTCGAAGTCTACAGCTCTGGAAGGAGGAAGGCCTGGTAGCTCGTTTGGAAGGACATCATCGAACTCACAAACTACTACCGGTAAACTGCTCTCTCGACTGTCCTCTGTAGCGAACAAGGAAAGTTGTGCCAGTAAAGCTGACAGCTGGCCCTCGCGCCTGGGAAAACAACCACACATGAGAGAATCGGCCGACTGGCGATCCCCCAGCAAGACAAAACGAGC
This sequence comes from Narthecium ossifragum, assembly GCA_963920575.1. Classification (NCBI taxonomy): domain Eukaryota; kingdom Viridiplantae; phylum Streptophyta; class Magnoliopsida; order Dioscoreales; family Nartheciaceae; genus Narthecium; species Narthecium ossifragum. Next base: position 15,062,684 of record OY986969.1, read on the forward strand.
GCCGTCAGGTGTCCAAGCAGTCACCCTGCGATGGCCACAGTCGATGACGGCTCGGTATGAAGTCAGCCAATCCATACCGAGAATCACGTCGAACCCGACCATGTCTAGTACCCGAAGGTCTAGAAAGACACGGAGGCCTCCAACCTTCACCTCGCAAGAACGGCAGATCAGCTCAACATGAGCCCCTCCGCCGACCGGTGTGTCTAGGTGTAGTGTGACTCCAAGTGGCTCAGTCTCTAGCCCTAGCGATACCACACAGTCGCTAGCTACAAAAGAATGCGACGCCCCAGAATCTATCAGAATATCTACAAATGAACTGAAAAGCTGAAAGGTACCTCTGAGAACAGGAGGGTCAACTGGGGCTGGTGGAAGTGCTAGAGTATGCTGGGGTGGCGGGTACTGGTAGGACTGAAAAGGTGGCTGAACACTGTCTAGGTACTCGCGGTCTGGAAGTGCGTAGACTCCTCCGGGACTGCCTCGACCTCTGCCTCTCCCGACTCCTGGTGTCCGCCAACCTCTGCCTACTCCGCCACGAACGGACTGCGCCCTCAACATCGGGCAGTCTCAGTGAAAGTGCCCTGGCTGCTAGCACTCGTAGCATACGGGAGGTCCAAGTGCTAGCTGCTGGCTCTGGCCTCCTCCCCCGGACGTCTGCCCCTGAGGCCCAGCCGTAAGAAGTGGCTGGCCTCCTTGCCTGGGCTGCTGCTGGTACTGGGGTGGGTGACGCTGGTATGGTCGCCGGTGTCGTGAGTATCTCTGCTGCCTCCACGAACCTCCTCTGCCCTGAGCTGCTCTCTGTGGCTGTCCTCTGCTACTGGCACTCGTAGACGACGTCGGCTGGACTGCCTTGGGACCCGGCTCCTGCAACTGAGCCACTACGGCTAAGGCACAGTCCAACGCCTCTGCGTACGTGCTAGCGTGCTGAGCCGCGATCAGCCGCCTGAGCTCAGGCCTAAGTCCCCACTGGAACTGCTCAAATCTGGCAAGAGGGTCCGTCGACACCGCTCAGGCAAATCTGGCTAGTCTAGTGAACCTAGCTGCGTACTGCACTATCGACTGAGTACCCTGAGAAACGCGCTGAGAAAAGACGAATGAAACACGACCCACGATGGGTCACTCCCATCCCTGGTGGCCTGAACAGAGCGCCACCAGTCCAAAGCGTCCTCGTCAAGCTGGAACGTGGCAAGTCTAACCCGAACCCGGTCATCTTGGATGAACAGAGTGTCAAGGACGCGACTGACTCCCTCCAGCCAGTCGTCCGCCACCGCTGGGTCGCCCCCAGTACCGCTGAACCTAGGCGGGTTCAACCTCTGGAAGTCGACCACCGCTGTCACAACAGCACGCTGGTCGAGTAGAGGAGAGACCTCCTTAGCGAGGAAAGAAGCATCCTCCTCTATCACGACCTCAATCCTCGGCTCTGGCTCTGGTGCAGGCACCCGGAGTCAAGGCTGCGTTGGACACTAAGGCCCGTCGGGCGGTGCGCTCCCTGCCATCTGCACGTTTACCTGAGACGACAATCGTCCACCCGTAAGAAATCAAAACACAATATCAATCAATAAAGTAAAAGCACAATACACATGAGCACAAACAAGCACACATGGATGCTCTACTCCTAGAACTATCCCAATCCGCACTCAAAACCTTAACCGCAAGCCTAATCCTATCCCTGGGACCTACAACCTGCTCTGATACCAAGTTGTCATACCCCGACCCAGAAAACCCATCCAGGACGGGGCGTGAGGGTTCCTATCACTATTCACATCCAAGTGGCGCGATACATTGCGAAAAATAGAGATAATCTTAAACAATTTAAACTCCAGAGGTAAAGCGACAATTCAACTCATAAATACATCAAGTTATACTATCTAAACATCTGATTACAATTCTTATCAAACTCCTCCAAGGAAAAACATATATACAAATAACCCAAAAGAAATCCTCGAAAGATGTTTATAATATACAAAACTGTCAAAAGTACAACAATAGTCCTGCAGCAACCTCATACGCCTCTAGAAGTAGTCGCGGCACCAAAAGCTGATCCCGCCAGCTCTACTGCGGAAGAACTGGCACCTACACCTGCAAACGCAGCCCAGGTAGGAGTGAGCGATAAGCTCAGTAGGGTTTTACTCTACGGCACACAGAAGGGAGGAAAACATCAACAGTGATGTCTTCCCGCTCAAGCCTAAGGAATGCCACGGGTCCCACAACCCCTGTCGATGTCCCAAGGGTTCCTTCCATGGAACCTCTCTCCTATACAAGTTACCAGGAGGCCACGGAACAGTAACATGCAGGGTTACCCTTACCCAAGCAGGAAGACCATGCCTTGGGGACCCACATCGGGAACGCATCGACATCCATCTTTAGCACTTAGCCTTGGGAAGACAACACAACCTCTAAACCTCAAAGCAAGATAATATTCCAATCCGACTACTTAATAATCCTCGATGACATGAGATTCTGATTAAAAAATCACGTCTTAACCCTTACTACCCAGCCGCGGTCCTAAGGCTAGATCCGAGCTACCCGAGAGCCTCGGATCGGCGATCAACCCATCGGCCGCCTAACCTGACATGCCTCTAATGCATACAATGCATGAACCTATGCAAACATCTATCCTAGACTTCTCTATATGCCACAACATCAGTTATAGGTTCAACAGTTATACAATAGCCCTCAGCACTCGCCGGCAACGGGCTAAGGTTCCACAATACCTCGTTAGCTAACACTCATAGTTAGGGAAGCAATAAGCACTTAAACTACTATCAACCCAGTATTCAAATGCGAGTAAAACCATAGATTCGCCAAAGGGATTAAATTCCCGATTCGATTCCCAATCTCGATAGAAATCCCGCGAAAACGACGTGTATGCTTCCTAACATGATCGGATATCTATCAAGGATGAAAACCAATCAAAGGATACCATAAAACACAGCTCAGTGGCCCACGGTCGATGCGACGGTCGATCCGACGGTCGACCGTAGAGCCAAAACAAGGGAAAAACAAAAGGACCACGGTCGATCGGTACATCGACCCTAGGAGGCCCAAAACGAGACAGAGCCTCACGGACGATGCGACGATCGATCCGACGATCGACCATGAGGCGGAATGGAAAAGAGAGGGAGCCCGTGGTCGATCGGTGCGTCAACCGTGGGAGGTCAAAAATGCGACATAGCCTGACGGTCGATGCGACGGTCGACCGTCAGGCCCAAAAGAAGTCTAATGCACAGTTCTTTAGAACAGTGCCGGAAATCCAATTTCTTGGATTTGAAAGATCTTGTTGGAAATTAATGAAACTTTGCAGGCATGCGTAATGGATGATGGAGAAGCTAATGGTACGAATAAAACACTATTTTGATGGTTAAATCTCAAATCTAGGTCTCAATGGCCGAAAACCGATAAAACGGCGATAATACGGAAATCGTCCGATAAAATACGGAAATCGTCCGATAAAATACGGAAATCAACTGATAGGAATACTAGAAGCAAGCTATAATACACATGCATTGAACTACACAACATTCTATCATGTATTCCTACAGCGAAAATAGAATAAACCTATCCTAGGAGAACCCGATCATAACATCGAGGTAGAAACACCTACTTGAGCAAGTAGGGCAGCTCCTCCACGCGTCCAACCAGTCATCCCGCCAAGATCCGCTCCTCGAAGCCCTAGCTCAGCCACAGGAGAGAGAAAGAGAGAGAGAGAGGGAGAAGGAGACAACGACATGAAAGAAGAAAGGAAAGAGAAAGGGACAGGCTATATATAGAGATCAGGACCGATCTCGACTGTGCAATTCGATCTTTCCCGATCGAGCTCCGATCTTCCGATCGAAAGCACCCTTAAGATTATAATCAATCACATACATCAATCCAAGTTTGTGTGTGTAATGCGGGTGTGAAACTGACCACCAGGGGGCATATTTACCAAAATACCCCTGGGGTCAACAACTGCTATACGATCGCCCGATCGTACCCGACGCGGAAACAAACCAAAATGAAAACGGCGCTCGACCCATGTGGTCGAGCCAGGTCGGAGGGACGGGCCCTCACAAGGAGAGCCATTGAAGATCTTATTCTTGGAGCTACCTGAACAGTCATATCGACCCCCAAATGCTCCTTCTTCATCATGACCCACCAGATCTTTGGTACAGCTGCCACTGGACCCATCATGGGATCGACCTGGTTTCTCCCCACCGAGTCCAGAGCTACAATAGCAAATCGATTCGATCCAGCTACATAGAGGCTTCCTACCTGACTTGATTCAGACCTTGAGGGCAAGGCCAATTCCGAAGGTAGGGGGATGATACGAGTCGATCCGACTCGACCAACTGGACCCGCACCCATAAGAGGAACCAAACTGGTTAAGCCTCTTTCCTAGTTTGGCTTGGACTTCCTTAGTTCAAACTAAAGTATTTAATTAAAATTTATTATTAGTCTTTTATATTTAATTGAGTCATAGTTGATATTTGTTTACTAGAATTAATTAAGAGTCCTATTTTGAGTTAGTAAGTTGAGTTTGAGTTTGAAGCCTTATTACTTGCTAATTAAGCAAGGGGGTTTTTAGTTAGATTAGGACTCAGTCAAAGCCTCTATAAAAGGACCTTACTAGCTTTGTAATCAGGGGGAGAATTATGATGAATCAATGAGAGTAGAGTAATTAGTAGAATATCATAGGAGTAGAAGTAATGTAGTTTCCATCAGATAATCCATCATTGATCCACCTTCTTCCCCGCTGGTCACCTTCTCCATAACCGGCACCGCCTTCACCAGTATTTCTCTCTCCACGACACTTTCTCTCTCCGCCACATCAGCGACCCCCATGCCACGTCAGCGCCACATCACCTCAGTTTTCATCGTCTCCTCTCTTCTCTCTCCCGTGATGCAACCCTAAGCTTCCGTCGACCACCGCCGTTCTCTGCCTCTCCGGCCGCCCTGCTGTCGTCCAAGACCGCTATCGTCCTCCTTTGTCTCCCACGACTCTGACCATCCCTTTTCCCTTCGTCTTCCATCACCTTCGGCGCCTTCCTCGACAAGCCAACCTTCGTCCCCATCGCCGTCAACCCGTGCCCTCAACCCCGATCTCGCCCCAAAACCACCCTAAAACCCTCACCGACCTTCCTAGACCCGATCCCAACCATTCTAAGCCACGCCCGAGCCTCGCCGTCATCCCAGACGCCGATCTGACACTAAACCCTTCATCAGCCACACCAGATCCCGTCGATCTAGCCCTTCTCCGCCCAATCCACTCCCATGGATCTGTTCCCCTTCAACCCACGACCTTTCTTGCCAAGGTCCCGACCGCCGCTAAGGCTCCTACGCCGGCGATCCACTCCGGTGATCCTCAGCCATCGGATCCACTCTGGTGAACCCTCAACCAACTTCCCTGGTTGAGTCAGTTAACCTGACTCAGCCACTTAATCTAGATCCAGCCCAATCCAACCCGATCAACCTGATCCAGATCAACTCAAACTTGACCCAATCAAGTCTTATCCTATCAGGATCAGCCAAATCCGAACCAGCTCAAGCCAAACTTGATCCAGCTAGCTAGATTCAGCCAATCAAGCCTGATCAGATCAAGTTTTGATCAATTGGAGCAGTAGAGACCCGATACGAGAGGATTGTGAGTACACCGATCGTATTAGTGACCAACCATGTCGGCCACTCGCTGATCTCACTGGAAGCTGTCATTGGATCTCCCCAATGGCGCCGCCCCAGCCCCACCTCGCCGCCGGCCAAACTTGCAACCCCGCCCTCGATCTCCAGCGTCCTTTCGCCAAGCAACTGCCACCGGAAGCCGCCATTGGATCTCCTCAACGGCGCCACCCCTCCCCACCTCGCCGTCGGCCAAACTTGCAACCCCACCCTCGATCTCCAGTGTCCTCTCATCAAGAAATAGCCACCGGAATGCGACCATCGGATCTCCTCAATGGCGACACCCCCGCCCCACCTCATCAGTGGCCAAATTTGCAACCCCACCCCACCTCGTCGGTGCCCAAACTTGCAACCCCACCCTTGATCTGCGAGGTCCTCTCGTCAGGTAACAGTTGTCACACCCCGACCCAGGAAACCCATCCGGATCGGGGCATGGGGGACGTAAACCTGTTCAATTCATCTCTGGCACATTTATATAACAAAAATCACAACTAAATTGAACAATTTGATTTGGGGTCAAAACTGTAATTCTAACAATTCATTGATAATCACAAACTCAATTTATACATCTGGATATGATACAAAGTTCACTGATACAAAATGATCCTCAATTAAACATGTATACTTAGATATAAAAAATCCTCAAAGAGGGAAATTATACATTTATGTAATCTATCAGGATAAACTGGACCCCAACTCCTCAGACATCTCTAGAGATCGACGCGCCGCCAAAAGTCTGTCTAGCTGGTGCTAGAGAAAAAAAGCGGGCGCTTGCACCCGCAAAACACAGTTCGGGTAGGAGTGAGCAACAAAACTCAGTAGTATCTACTCTACGCCACACTGAAAAGGGAGGAAACAACAACAATATCGTTTCTCCGTCTAAATCTAAAGGATGCCAAGGGGCCCCATAACCCCATTGATTCCCAAGGGATCCCACCCCTCTCAACCAACCACGATGGTACTGACACCATCACGCAAGGAGAAAAAAAAACCAGAACTGAGGTGGGAACACCCTTAACCAGCAGGAAACCACTGCCTGGGGACACACGTAAGGGACATCGACAACCATCCATAGCACTTGGCCTTGGAGAAGTGACACGACCTCTAAATTTCAATCAGTAGAGCATGTGTAGCCAACTAAACAACAACCTTGATAAAAAATATTAACAGAACAATTCACGTCCTAAACCTTGCTACCCAGCCTTGGTTCTAAGGCTAGATCGAGTTGTCCGAGCCCTCGGATCGGCGATCAACCCATCGCCCACGCCTAACTTGGAATGCCTCAAATGGATACAGTGCATGCACCTATACAATCATCTAACCTAGATGCCACTATATGCCACATCAACATTGGAGGTTCAACAATTAAGCAAGAACACGATAAGAGAATCAAACATGATTCTCAAATAGAAATTGGCATTACAATGCCGCTACACAATAGCCATCGGCGCAACGTGTGAGGACCCGTTTCTCTAACCTGGTCTGACCGTGTTGGGTCGAGAATCTAGTTTTGTGGTTTGGCTCGGTTGGCCTTGGTTTGCGATTGGTTGATCGCATCGCTGCTTTTGAACCCCAGGGGCAATTTGGTAAAATTGTGCCTTGGCGGTCGGTTTCACACCCGCGTAGTGCACACACAGCCTTGATTGATGTACGTGATTGTTTAGATTCAGTAGGAGTGTTTGTGATCGCCAGATCCGGACGAGATTGCGACGAGACCGTAAGTTGGAGTCAAATCGGATTCAGTCCGATCAGTTGGCTCGTCTGAACCGGCTAAGTCACTTAAGTGACTTAACCCTCTTCACTCTCTCTCTCTCTCTCTCTCTCTCTCTCTCTCTCTCTCTCTCTCTCTCTCTTATTTTTTCCCTTTTTCCTCTATTTTCCCTCTCCCTTCCTCTGCCTTCCCCGTGCCCTACCCCTTCTCCTCCTTCCCTTTCTCTCTCCCACGGCAACCTCCGTTCATCCCCGGCGACCTGGAGGTGGCGGCAAGGGCACCCTCCCCCCTTCTCCTTCCTTCCTTTCCTCTCTCCGGCGATGGCCTCTCTTCTTTCCCCGGCGATGGCTGCGATTGTGGGAGGACTCCGGCGAGCTGGAGACGGCAATGGAGACGGAGGACGGCGGATTAGCAGAGGAATGAAGACTGGATTAGCGTCTGAGGTAGGGTTTCTACCTTGATCTTTAGGTTAAGCTAGATCTAGGGTTTGCTTGTTAGATCTGGGGTTTTGTTTATGTTAAATGATGCTTATAGGCTTGATTAACAACTGATCTAAGCTTGGTAGGATTTTATCTCGAATTTAAGCTTGATTTATAGATGTTTTTCCCGGATTTTCATCGATGCTCTGTTCTTTGATGAACAGTCGAGTTCGTGCTCGATTTCTAAGCTGTGTGAGCATGATCTCGTGTCACTTTCAGCATGAAAGTTGTAGATCATCGAATCTACTTTCAATGGTTGCTGGTTTTATAATTTTTTGGATTTAGATACGAAGTTTGATGATTTTTCTACGGAACTGCTGCGAAACTGGATTTGTGAGATTAGTAAGATAATTAAGTAGAATTTAGACATCAATTAGTTCCAATTCTTGGAGGAAATGTTCCTCACATGTTAATCAATATCTGCCCAAGTTTAATGTAAGATTTGACGTCGTCTGGACGTCAAGTTGACAAGATTTCACGGCTTCAAATTTAGGATTACTGTAGCAATCCGAAAATATGTAATTTGTGGATTTCGATGTTTCCCTTGTGTTTAATTCTTTGGGAATATGATGTTAATGCTCCTAATGATCTCTAGGATTAACATGTTCAATGTGATGATCTTTGTATACTTAATTACCTCAATTTCAGCCTAATTAGTTAGCTGCAAAACCCTCCTCTAATTAGCAATTAGATTGTGAAGTATGCCTATTAATTATAAGTGATACTTACAGGGAGGCTCGCACCGTTTGTTTTTAGAGTTTAGGACCCTCACGCCCCGAACCGGATGGATTTTCTTGGTCGGGGTGTGACAACTTGGTATCAGAGCAGGCTGTAGATCCCAAGGATAAGATTAGGCTTGCGGTTGAGATTTTGAGTGTGGAATGGGATAGTTCTAGGTCTAGAACATCCTTACATGACTGTTTGCGAATGCAAGTGATGTTCATTAGTTAGGTTGTTTGCTGTTGTGTTTTGGTTTTCGGCTGTGTCGTGACGCCTCAAGGGGAGGTGTGCACGCACACTGGCGCTGTCCGTTCCCTCGCCTGACAGTGTATCTCCCCCCGTGCTGGAGATGAGTGAGTAGGGAATCGGACGTGTGTCGTCTTTGTACTTTCAAAATCCCGAGAGGTGGACATGCTGTAGTCCAGAGGTGATGTTGGAGATCCTTCGACAGTAGAGGACTGATTGAAGGAGGTGTCCCGGATCCCGGATGTTTTGGACATCGTGGAGTATCGCTTGCTTGGGAAGACTTTGTTTTCTTGCCTTCCCTGGAAGCAATACGTAGAGACATTTGTCGGGGCCACTAGGGACACTGTTGGTTGTGTGTTGAGAATAGTTCACGTACTGTTTTCTGACACCTACCCTTGGAGGGTGTGTAGTTGGGAGTACCTTCCTCTGTTCTCGGTACTCGCACCGCGTGGTAGCATGCGGGTTGGTTGGATCACCTGGCTCGGTATGCTGGAGCAACAGTGGGGGACGCCCTGGACTGTACTACGGATACTGAGACAGATGACTTGAGGGTTGACACCAGACTGTTGGTCGGTGGTCGTGGTGAGTTTCGGGGTTGTCGTTCCTGCTTCTGAGGAACGACAGGGTAGCCGTTGGTAGAGGCAGTGGTTTCAGCATCAGCGACAGCCGTGGCAGCAGCATTGGATCGGTCCTTTGAGAGGTAGCTTGGACCGCCAGACTGAGAGGGAACCCACAGGGTGCTCGGTTGCTAGCCGTCGGGTACCTTTCCGTCGACGGTGTTGGTTGCGAGGGGCGCGAGACGCTTACCACAGAGCAGTCGGGCGTGACGCACGGCGTGGAGCAGAGCAGTGGGTTGATACCTCAGTTGGGGCAGGTACCTGGGCCAGACATGGGAATTTAGATTCCATATAGAGCCTTGCCGGAGATGAGGCAGCGACCAGTCTTACCAGAACTTCACGCACTTCTTGGCAGAGAGCACCTTCAGCAGCAACCCGTTTCAGAGTCACCTTCCTCCAGATTTCAGCTTTCAGCTTCGGAATGTCTTGCGGCTCGTGGTTTTCTTGTGGCGCCGGGTGTTTCCCCCTTGTGACTCGTCCCCGTGCAGTTGTGTTGGCTTGGGACTGGAGTCGGGTGTGGCTTTGGGAGTAGCCACCGATTTGGGACAAGAGTTTGGGTTGGTTGCTCTTGTCAGGGCGTTTGCTAGAGGTAGGAGACCTCTAGGTATCCGTCGTCCATGTGTGGTGTACGTTGGGGTTCGACGGCTTTCTTGGTTGCGTCGGTTGGTCGCGCACCGAGTTGTGCTTCTTTGGCCGTAGGAAGGTGTCGTGGGTACACTTGATGGCGTTGTTTTGCTCTCGTTGAAGGTCGCGGGTTGGCGCGCCTTCTGATTGTCGAGAGCTGGGGATGTTCACCAGTCTGTGGTGAAACACCTCCCCTTTTGTTTTGAGGGTGCTCGGGAGAGCAGGTTTTCCCTCATGTTATATATTGCTTGTGTAGCTGTCCTTTTGAGGAGCTTCCAGGTTATTCCGCCTTCGCGGGATTGCCGAGTTTGGACTCGAGGTTCATTCGAGGTAATTCAGCCAGTGTCTTCAGTGAATGCGTCGCAGAGACCTTAGGGCCGAGTAGGCCGGGCCGTAATTGGGACAGATGCAACCATCGAGGACGTGTGTTCGCTCTTCCGGACCATGAGCAGCTGGACCGCGTGCAACAGTTTCCGCCGTCTCAGCAGTTTCAGCAGTCACATCAGTAGGCTGTCCCCGAACCTTCCGTTCTCCGAGGAGTACGTACCCGTTGTAGTGCATCGCCGAGATACTCGTCAGCTCAGAGTTTTGTTGACCTACTCGTAGGTCGGACTTCGCACCAGCTACAATCAGATAAAGATAAGAGATTGCGACATCCCGATGACAATTTTCAGTATGAGATACGGATTGTGTCAGTGGCATGCAAATTAGTTGATCCAGCAGAGCTTGAAGCAGATATGTGACGGCAGAAATCGAAGACTGCATTCGAGATTCAGCAGAGACATCTTCAGGACCGCAGGACTGTTGACCAAATTGACCAGGAGACTGGAGCTCTTGTCTTAAAGCCACTACGTCAGTGCCTTTAAGGGTGATAGCAACTGGTAGTTGCTAGAAAGGTCTCGACCTTTCGGGTATTTCACCTTTCAATTTAAGCCAATGCCGTAGATACTACCTCGAGCAGATGGGCCAGAGAAATTAGAGCAACTTTAGTGGAAGTAACAACCCATCAGTGGTGGAGATGGAGGCAGCTAACCAGTTCGGACAACACTCCTTACCACTCAGAGGATGTCAGCATTTCATTCTAGAGTGATGGTGATGTGAAGCGAAGGCACGAATCTTACGGAGGCCCGTGCCCAGATTGATGCCAGCGTGTAGATGAGAGTCAGACAGCGTCAGTAGGCAGTGCAATGATGGCGTTCAAGCGTCCTGCTCATTTCCCTTGTTGGCCACCTCGGAGGCATGGTGGTATGTCGTGACCGTCATCAGCGTTGGTAGCACGAGATGCAGAGTTCGTCCCCACTACTTCACCTATCAGGAGGTGAAGGCCGAGCATCAGCATATAGCAGACCCATTATAGTCTTTCAAGTGTCAGAGCGGAAGTGGAAGCATAACATAGCGGATGTCATCACTAGATTGTCGAGGACATAGATGGGACGATCCAGATCTCGAAGGACATGCTTAAGGCATGTGTCATCAATGTAGCAGGCAGTTGGGAGGAGTACACCCCCTTGCCAGAGTCCGTCTACTCCAGCAGTCATCAGTTCAGACTGACCTACCATTCGAGTCGTAGTACGACAGTTCGCGCGGTTCTTGCAATTACTCAACAGAGGTTGTTAAGACATCACCCATCATTCCAGACATCATCATGCAACTTGTGAGGACCCGTCCCTCTACTCCTGTGGCTCGTCGTGGACCGCAAGGGCAATTTAGTAAATTGCGCCTTGTCGGCTTGTTTCACACCCGCGTGTGCACACACTGACCATGTTTGTGGTAATGTTGGTTAGAATGATTAGTGGGACCCGGGATCGAAAGATCCGGGCTTGGGCTTAAGTTCTAGCCCAAGTCTAGCTTCCTGCACCTAAAGGATCGATCCTTCCTTGCTAGAAGATCGATCTTTATGGTGCCAGAAAGTCAAGTGCGATCGTCATGAAGGATCGATCTTTGCCTAGAGGAAGATCTATCATTCATAAGTCGGTTTGTTTGCCTATAAAGCAGACGAGACTTTCTTCCTTGAATCCCTTTTGAAATCCGGAGATCTGAGCTCAGATCTTGCGATTTTTGAAGGCGTTTGAGGACGATCCAAGGCCTAGCTGCTTGGATTTAAGCTGCTCTTGCTTAGGTAGGGATTCCTACCTACATTTATTCCGAGTTTTTGGAGTTTCCGATTTGATTGTATTCTTTTACTTAGATATCTTAATATGCATGTTTGTTTCTCGTATTTTCACCGGTTTTGGACTCGTGGGATCTTGATCTATCAGATCCCAGAGTTTTGTTAAGTTTGGATGTCTCCTCCAGCGGTATTTCTCGTCAGAAGTGCGCCGGAGAACCCATCCGGATCGATCCTTCTTGAGGAAGGATCGATCCCTCTGGGTTGGTCATGCTGCGCCCGATGAAGGATCGATCCTCTGCTTGGAGAAGATCGATCCTGGGTCTTGGGTAGCATGGTTACTCTTCATCGCGAGGAAGATCGATCTTCCTGGGAGGAAGGATCGATCTTTCTTGGCGCGACAAGAAGGGTGCCCTCTGTTTCGAGAAAGATCGATCTTCCTGGGAGGAAGGATCGATCTTCTTTAGCTCGACAGTGAGGGAAGCTCACTGTTGATTAAAAGATCGATCTTTCTCGAAACAGAGGATTTTTCATGACCTTTGCCCGCGAGGCTTGGTATGTCGGTTTTCTTTACCGCTTTATAATAGGGCAGTAGCGAACCGGGGGAGTGATGACTCCCTGGATGTTTAGAATAAACGGGCGGGTAGCCCTACAACTTTCCTTAGCCTCCCATGCCGGCGTGCGCCGAGGGCTTTATCTGTTATCTATGTGAGCTGTTGTTTGCGGGGCTGCTTCCCGGTGCAGGTTTGTGGTGGACTGCTGGCAGTTGGTGGTGGTACCACTGCAGCAGTCCCTAGATCTTATTTATCTGTTCACCACCCCGGGGCAGCAGGGTGCCGTGCCCAGACCTTGTTATTGTATATCATCACATATTGCTGCATGCTTACATGTATTATCCTGCGCATGCCCATAGCATGCATTGTGTTGTGCATTAGTTGCATATGTGTAGGGCGTTGCTGATCCGGGGCGTTCGGGTAGTCCGGATCTAGCTCTAGGACCGTTGCGAGTAGCTTGGTCCAGGATTCGATTTGTAGTATTCAGTCGTTTTCGATGATAGGGTTAGATGACCTGAATACATGTTGTTCGATGTTTAGAGGTCGTGTCGACTTCAAGTTGTATCCGAAGTGTAGCCGGAATTCGGTGTTCCTAAACTCTTGGGAGGAGGAGTGCCTGCCCAGCGGTGTCCTGGCCCGCCAAACAGTGTTCTGTATCATGTTGAGAGTATGCAGTGTTTTTGGGCCTGCGTTCACGAACTTCTGGTAGGGTTATGGGACCCTTGTATACACCTAGGGTAATCTTGGAGGCGACACTGTTGTGTTCCCTCCCTTGTGAGTGTCGTAGTGTAGTGTCCCTGCTGAGCTTAGTGCTCACTCCTACCCGGGCTGCGTTTTTTAGGTGCTGGCGCTAGCTCTTCTTCGGTCGCCCCTACCGGGCCGGTGTTTGGTGACGTGGCGGCGTCTGGTGGTGCTTGAGAGGTGGCGATCCTTACAGCTTTACACCTTTTTGTTATAGATAGTCTCCTACGGGAGTGATAAATGTATAATTTTCATGTTTGAGGATTTATAATATTATATCAGTTCAGTCTTTGGGTTTGTAATATTTGTTAATACATGATGATTGTGAATGCTAGGGTAACCACTACGATTAGAGGGAAACCTCACCAAAATTTCCGCAGTAGGTTAGGTTCCGCTTCGCGTACGCGGGTCGGGGCGCGACACAACTCTACCCGATAGTTTGCGCCAGAGTCATGACGACGTGGAGCGACGACGACATTGAGCCTACAGATATTCCTGACGACATTAGTAGACAGTTGATTGTGCTTCAGAGGCCGAGTAGTAGTTTCAGAGTTGCGCGAGGACATCATATATGATGTTCACTCTTTCCTTGATGCAGTTCATCCTAGAGGCATGAGGAAGTAACATGGGCTTTGTCGCCAGCATAGGTGGCACCAGATGCAGAGTTCTTTCCTCTTTACCTCACATGTTTGGAGGTGGAGGCAGAGTATCGACAGATAGCAGCCCCGTTGCAGTCCTTTCTAGTGTCATAGTGGACATCATAGTACGACGGACTTCATCTCTGGGATACTGAGGAGTACAGATTATAGCACAACATCTCGCAGCACAGATGGACAGACGGTCAGAGAAGACCGTTCAGATCTCTTGTGAAGTGCTTGGAACACATGTCATTATGCGGATGCCAGGTGACAAGATCATACCCCATGGTGGGGTTCGCCTACTAAAGCAGTTGACAACTCAGCACCGGCGTTGCACCGTTTGAGGCAGAGTACTGCTTCTCACGCCATCTTTCTATATGTTAGGCAGACCCTGCAGAGATTTCGTTCATTGATCCACATACCGTCTGTCGCACCCCGACCCGTGAAAGCCCAACCGGGCCGGGCGACGCGAACCGAAACCTAACAAACCGCGGAAAATATTGGCGAGGGTTCCCTCCAACCTATTGGTCTCCCTAACAATTCATCACAAACACCCTCAATTTAAAAGACATAATTGAACAACATCAAACCCAAGATTACAAAACCCAAGTGAATTTAATATATATATCCTCGGAGAGGCGAAGATTCAAATACAACATTTAAACACTCCCGTAGGAGACTAACTAACATAGGTTTAAAGATGTAAAAGATTGCTACCTCTCAAACTCCGCCTGGCGCCGCCGCACCGCCGACCAACTGCCCGGTAGGGGCCACCGAAGAGGAGCTAACGTCTGCACCTGCAAAAAGCAGCCCGGGTAGGAGTGAGCATAAAGCTCAGTAAGGTTCTACACAACGACACACAGAAGGAAGAGCCCTCAAGTAAGACCTGGGTGTATATAGGGGCCCCATGACTCCACCGCGTGTCCCTGAGGCCCACGATCATGGTCTTCCAGACGAACTGGTCACATGTCAGGTCACACTCAGTAGCAGGAAACAACACTGCTGACTCACAAGTAGGAACTCGACACTGCAGGCGGGAAATGGCACCGCTGAGTAGGCAACTCATCTACTCAATAGTCAATACAGTGAAACACCGGCTACACCTTAGCATCCGACTCGAGGCCGACACGACCTCTACAATCACCAAGCAACGGGTGTACCAGTCATCTAAGCCTATCATCAAGTTTGACTGGACACCACAATTCGAACCGGGTCCAAACTATCCAACCCCGGTCCTAGGGCTAAATCCGAGCTTCCAGCCTTGGGACGGCGATCCACAGATCACCCACACCCTAACCATGCAACTAATGCACAACAGAGAATGCATGCCATGAACATACACAAGTAAGAGGTAAGCATGCAACAGTATGATAAGACAACATACAAGTCCAACTGGATCGCTGCAGCGGTACTACCAACCGCTGCCAGCCAATCCGCGGAGGGTCCCGGCATTACGACGGTACCTCGACCGTCGACCGCGGACTCCTGCAACGGGAAGCAACCTCGAAAACTCTGATGAATAGTAAAAATATAATATTATATGTTCCGACATATAATATTATTAAATCACCAAAAATCCTCTACTTAGAAGCTAATTGACCCTGTCGATCCGACGTCCAAACGACGTTGGATTCGAGATCCAAGTTAGACATCAGTAGATCAACATGCTGGGATCAACATATCCAAAACCGGGAAACATCCAACAGCTCGATTAACGGAAAAACACTAATCAAAATCGCTAATCTCACTAACTTATCATTACTTGCTGCAACGCAGCCCACCCGTAAGAAATTCATAACAAATCGTAGAAAAATCCAAAAATTATGAAATCAGTTGGGTTTGAGACTAGATTGAAAGATCTATAACTCTTATGTTCATCATAACCCAAGAAACTGCACGTACCGATCGAAAACCCCGCCGTAAACTGGTTGTTCTTCAAGAACAACAGAAACCGGAAAATCTAAGATTAAACATGCTTAAATCCTCCTAAAATCTCAACCAAAGCTTATGAAACTTACAACAGAAACTACAGTAAGCAAGAGGCATCCAAAAACACCAAGAACAACAAGATCTAACGGCTAGACCAAGAGAAAACCCCTAAACTAACTCAAGTAGGTAGAAACCTACCGGAAGCGCACTCCTCAGCTGATTCCCCGTGGTACGGCCACCAAGCCGGTGTCCAAGTAAGCCAAGGATCTTCCTCTCATTGCCACAAGTCCAGCAAGCCTTAAAGCTCCCAAAAAGATGGCCGGAGGAGGGAGAACAGAGGGGAAGAAGAAGACGGGAGCAAACCGGAAAACGGGGGAAGGTCCCGAGCTATTTATAGGCTCGAGTCCGATGGATCGCTCTAGGGACCGATCGATCGGACTGGGCCAGGTTAACTCAGTTCGCGTCCTTATCTGGACACGTCGGCCACACTAACCACCGACACAAGTCCGATCGATCGCTCCAAGGAGCGATCGATCGCACACTGGCTACTAGCTGCCCCAAAAACGGGCTTCTGGCGCCCGAGCTTGGATCTTTCGATCCCAGGCCCACCTAGGGTTCTAGCAAACATGTAAATCAAATATTGGAGCTGTGTGTGCACCACGCGGGTGTGAAACAAACCAACAAGGAGTAATTTACCAAATTGCCTTTGGGGTCCACAACGAGCCACGGGGCCGACCTAGGCGGTCGACCCAGGAGTAGAGGGACAGGTACTCACACCGTCATTCAATTTTTTGTTTAGAGAGTTGACGCATACCAGATTTAAAGATTTCTGACAGCTCAGAGGCAATGACTGTTGGGGACACAGTTGGTGATAGAGTGTCATTTCAGACGATAAGACACATAGATCCATTCAGTGTTGGCGGCAAAGGTACCGAGGATGCATCGTTCAGTTACGTCATGCATCATCAGACACGATGATTCGAGCTTGGGCCAGATACATTGCACAAGAAGGCAATCAGTTCAGATGATTGGCAGGAGAGACCAGTCTCGAGCGACAAGGCGGTTTTGTCAGAGTTAATCTTTTGAGGTGCCGAGGTGTTGTAGTGGTAACTTGGGAGCGCTGGAGGCGCATGTGCAGTTTGTCCCAAGTGGTTTTCACCCCGAGGTGTTTCTCTGTCTTGTGTGGCCGTTGTGGGCGTTGGTGCCCGGTGTTTTGTGTTGTGGGCATTGATATCCGGTGCTTTGTGTGGTTACTTGGGTTACGAGTTTGCTAACCTTTCTTGTCTTGTGCAGGTGTGCTGGTTTCTGCTTTGTTGTTTCCGACCCTACTCTTATCGAATTTCGGGACAAAATTCCTTTAAGGGTGATAGGTTGTGAGGACCCGTTCCTCTAACCTGGTCCAACCGCGTTGGGTCGAGGATCTGGTTTTATGGTTTGGCTCGGTTGGCCTTGGTTAGCGATAGGTTGATCGCATCGCTGTTTTGGAACCCTAGGGGCAATTTGGTAAAATTGTGCCTTGGCGGTCGGTTTCACACTCGCGTAGTGCACACACAGCCTTGATTGATGTACGTGATTATTTAGATTCAGTAGGAAGGTTCGTGATCGCCAGATCCGGACGCGATTGCGACGAGATCGCAAGTTGGAGTCAAATCGGATTCAGTCCGATCAGTTGGCTCGTCTGAACCGGCTAAGTCAATTAAGTGACTTAACCCTCTTCTCTCTCTCTCTCTCTCTCTCTCTCTTTATTTTTTCCCTTTTTCCTCTTTTTTCCCTCTCCCTTCCCCTGCCTTCCGTGTGCCCTACCTCTTCTCCTCCTTCCCTTTCTCTCTCCCGCGGCAACCTCCGTTCATCCCCGGCCACCTGGAGGCGGCGACGGTGACTGAGGACGGCGGATCACGATGGATTAGCAGAGGAATGAAGACTGGATTAGTGTATGAGGTAGGGTTTCTACCTTGATCTTTAGGTGAAGCTAGATCTAGGGTTTGTTTGTTAGATCTGTGGTTTTGTTTACGTTAAATGATGCTTATTGACTTGATTAACAACTGATCTAAGCTTGGTAGGATTTTATCTCGGATTTAAGCTGGATTTATACATGTTTTTCCCGGATTTTCGTCGATGCTCTGTTCTTAGATGAATAGTCGAGTTCGTGCTCGATTTCTGAGCTGTGTGAGCATGATCTCGTGTAACTTTCAGCATGAACGTTGTAGATCATCGAATCACTTTCAATTGCCACTGGTTTTATAATGTTTGGATTTATATACTAATTTTGATGATTTATCTACGGAACTGCTGCGAAACTAGATTTGTGAAACTAGTAAGATAATTAAGTAGAAATTAGACATCAATTAGTTCCAATTCTTGGAGGAAATGTTCCTCACATGTTAATCAATATCTGCCCAAGTTTAATTTAAGATTTGACGCCGTCTGGACGTCGAGTTTACAAGATTTCACGGCTTCAAATTTAGGATTACTGTAGCAATCCGAAAATGTGTAATTTGTGAATTTCGATGTTTCCCTTGTGTTTAAGTCTTCGGGAATTATGAAGTTAATGCTCCTAATGATCTCTAGAATTAACATCTTCAATGTGATGATCTTTGTATACTTAATTACCTCAATTTCAGCCTAATTAGTTAGTTGCAAAACCCTCCTCTAATTAACAATTAGATTGTGAAGTATGCCTATTAATTATAAGTGATATTTATAGGGGAGGCTTTTGCCGTTTATTTTTAGAGTTTAGGACCCTCACACCCCGGACCGGATGGGTTTTCTGGGTCAGGGTGTGACACAACGCCGGCACACAATATTCTAAGGTTTCACAGTTATCCAACATACAATAGCTTAACAATACAACGATTAAATATTTAAACAATCACATTACAAGAAAATTACACGATTGAAGGAACAATCACATAGCCTACATTTACAGCCGAATCACGTTCAAAACATCCGATAAATCCATCAAAAATCCACTATTAATAGCATGCATGCTTCCTAGCATCAGTAGCTATTTATCATGAAAGAATCCAACCAAAAGAATCATGAAAATCACTATTTAAAGGGCGACCGTGAGGTGGGATAGTGTACACTGACAGTCGATCCTGCATCGACTCTGAGAAACCATTTTGACATCCGCGGCTCACGGTCGACACGACGGTCTTTGCGACGATCGATACTGATGCCTGGATGAGCACTGCCCTAAAGAAAATCAATTTCCGAGATTTAACCTATCAAAACTAGTTGGAATCCAATCAAACTATTAATAGCATAACCTACATTTATGGCCGAATCACATTCAAAACATCTGATAAATCCCTCAAAAATTCACTATTAATAGCATGCATGCTTCCTAGCATCATTGGCTATTTATCAGGAAAGAATCCAACCAAAAAAATCATGAAAATCACTATATAAAAACATCTTATAAAGATCTCAACCGTTCTTCATCGAATCTATGGCTTCCATCACAAAGATGAGTAGCTAATTTCTGTACTTAGGGATCTCATGAAGCTTTAGTAGATCTTCCTTGTATTTTTCTAGTTGAATCTTGTATTCTTTTTCTGGACATGATCTTATAGATTTGGTTTTAATGATAAGTGAGTTGAGGGAACAGAGTTCCTTGACGTACTTTTAGTCCTATCTGATTTCGGTGATTGATGGTAGAGATCTATAGGATGGCTTTTATGTGGTTTGTGAATAACCGATGAGATATTTTATGCTTAGTGACGATAACTTGTGCTAAGGTTACCCTGAATACAATCTATACTAATCGAAGATCAAATATGCCTTTGGAGAACACTCTCCTTCTTTTAGGGATTCATGTAAGCTTAAGAAGCTACGAATCTATAATGTCTAGATAAGAAAATAAGAGGATAATTAAAGAATACAAGAAGTGAAACTAAAGTGTATTGAGTAATCCCTAGGTTTTCTTTCATTAATATATTTCAATCTTTTTACATCGCTTTCTTAATTTGTTTTAATTAATAACTTTCTAAAACCCAAATCAATCCTTTTCGCTATAGATTTAGAGTTCCGAGATTTAATTCTGATTTCTCCTTCGTAATCAAAGTTTTCCCTGTGGTTCGATCCCGTATTTCATCACTATTCAACCCCATAGTTTAGAATTTGAATAAGGGTTTATAAATTTTATTCTTGATTGAGTTTGCAACGTTTTTAACGACGCGTTTGTAAACAATCAATTTTTGGCGCCGTTGCCGGGGAATCTTTTGATTTACAACGGAGTATCGATTTAATTTTCTCTGAATTCTTTTTCTGAGCGTAGTTAGATTTTTATTTTTATTTACTTTATTTTACATTTTTTAGGATTTTTTTGATAATTTTCTGTAATTTTTGCAGCATTGGAACGGATTTTTCTTGAAGAAAAACACAACTTGCCAGGCACTTGGAGCGACCGGTCGGACTTGAATCCGATCGATCGGACTGCGCCATCTGCTTTGAAGTGGCCTTGGAGTGAAGGAGCTTGCGGTCTGGAGTGACCGATCGGACTGGAAACCGACCGATCGGAACTGCACAGTCAGCTAAGCTTTTTTGCTTCAAACCTTTTCGTTTTAATTGTTGTTTGCCGGGTTTTGTCCTCTCCTCCGCACCTTCTGTTTTTTTTTTTCTCTTTTTGTGTGATCTTGCATGCAAGGCAGACGATCCCTATATAATCCGTTGGAACCTTTGGATCTAGAAATAGATGCCACACTTCGAGCAGCTAGAACCTTAGGACAAAAATCTCTAAGTAATTACCAGGAAGCAATAAGCAACTTACAATCCTTAATGGCTGAACACGAGAAACATGTCATTGACCCTAATGATAATATGGGTAGGGGTGGAAATGATAACAATAATAGAGAAATTCCAATTAGGAATCACTTCCTATATGGACCTTATGCCTATGTTTCTTGTATCAACCCACCTACCATCAATGCTACACATTATGAGATTAAGCCTAACCGGATTACAGCCTTACCTTCTTTCTATGGGCGTGAGAATGAGCATCCCTATGGACACATTGCTAGCTTCTTTGAAATCCTTTCCATGTTCAAACTTCAGTATTTTAATGATGATGCATTTAGACTCAAGCTCTTCCCTTTTTCTTTGAAAGACAAGGCTAAACATTGGCTCCAAATCTTAGCTCCAAATTCGATTTCAACATGGGACCAATTTCAGGATGCTTTCCTTAAAAAATATTTCTCTATCATTAAAACTCAAAATCATCGAACCATGATTACTTCTTTTAAGCAAAATGAAGATGAGATGTTTCATGAAGCTTAGGAAAGATTTAAGGATCTTCTTAGAGAGTGTCCCCATCATGAAGTACCTGAGTGGCAATTAGCCCATTCATTTTATAATGGTCTTAATGATCGGTATAGGACAATGGTCAAAGCCTGCTGCGGGGGTGTTGTTCTTAGTAAACCTTGGACTGCTCTTTGGAAAATGTATGACAACCTTGCTGAAAATTCACAACACAATGCCTCAGTTTTTAGGAGCCGGTCTACCACTGTTCGTAATTCTCGAGGAATTCATGAAATTTCTGAATTCCAAAGTCTCTCCGCACAAGTAGCTCTCCTAACTAAAGATTTAAACCAGCTGAAAACAGGTCAAACTCTTAATCAACAATTGCCTAACAATTCTCTTGGGACCTGTGCCCTTTGTCTTAGCTCTGATCATCATATCACTAATTGTCATTTGGATCCCAATTTCCCTGACTTTATTTAGAAACAAGCTAATGCAACTTATGGTTTTTCCAAACCTCAAAATAACCCTTATTCGAATACCTACAATCCAGGTTGGAAAACTCATCCTAATTTTAGTTGGAAACCACAGCAATCAAGTAATTTTCTAGGGCAAGGCAACACAACCAATCCTTCTGCTTTTAAGTACCCGTCTAAACTTTCTGCAAGTCCAAATCCTAGGTACCCTCCACGATCAACTTTAGCCCCTCAAACCCAATCCACCTCTGAACCAACTTGAAGTTCCCTCCTTTCGGCTATGACTGTCATGAATGACAACATCAATTCAAACATTAATGAAAACATTAGTAGCATAAGACATGATTTGGCGAGTGAAGTCTCTAAAATTCAGAATTATGTTTCTAGAATAGAGAACCAATGTAATTCTAATATGCAATCCATTGCTAAACTTAAGAATTTTTTGGGCCAACTTTCTAACACTATAGCCAAAAGAGAGGAAGGTCACTTGCCAAGTCAACCTGTGACAAACCCCAGAGGCCAGCACTATGTAGAAAGCCAAAACTTTGAGAGTGTCAAAGCGTGGTGACCCTCAGAAGTGGCAAAACAGTAGATAACCAAATTGGTGAATCTGTCAGTACGGACCATCAAATGCCCGATCCAACGATCAATCATCCAACCCGAGATGATTATTATTTTTCACCTAATATTGACCCATCTGATTCTAGAGAGCATGATCCAGCTAAATATATTCCTAAAGTGCCTTTTCCTGCAGCCCTTAAGGATCCTTCTTCAACCATAAAATCCCAAAAAATTGCCGAAGAAATCCTTGAAACCTTTAAGCAGGTCAATATCAACATACCTTTGCTTGATGCCATTAGACAGATTCCTTCTTACGCCAAATTTCTTAAGGATATGTGTACCCATAAACGCCAGGCTAAATCCAAAGTGTGCAAAAAGATTTTTCTTACTGAACAAGTTAGTTCAATTTTGAAACATGATACACTTCCCAAACTGAAAGATCCTGGTACCCCTACCATACCTTGTTGTATAGGAGACTATCATATAGATGGTGCTCTACTTGATTTAGGTGCCAGTGTGAACCTTATACCCTATTACCTTTACAAAGAATTTGCAATTAGCTGGGAGAACTTAAACAGACACATGTGATTTTGCAATAAGCTGATAGGTCCATTAAGACACCTAGAGGTATCTTAGAAGATGTTTTAGTTAAAGTGGATAATTTCTTCTTTCCTGTTGACTTTGTTGTCTTAGATATGGAACCTGTTGTCCATTGGAAAAAGACAGTACCCATTATCCTAGGACATCCCTTTTTGGCCACTGCTAATGCCTGCATAAATTGTAGAACTGGTGTGATGGATGTTTCCTTTGGTCACATGCATGTTAAATTGAATATTTTTAAAATTGCATGTTTACCTGAGCCTGATGATGATGAATGTTATAATGTTGATATTTTGACTGAATATATTGATGATAAATCTCATTCTATGATAACCGATAAGCTGTCTGAAATTTTGAGTGAATATGATTCTAATCATGATGATTATGACATGAAATTATATAATGATGGATCGACTGCTATTTTGCATGAATATGATTCAAATGATGAGAATGATGTTAATATAGGAATTGCACAATTGAAAGATGATATTGGAACACTAATGGATTCTGGACCGACCGATCTACCTCCTGAGCGACCGGTCGCTCCAGATCCGACCGATCGCACACCTGAGCGACCGGTCGGTCATGATTCTGGAAATGGCCGAGAGACCGTCTCTTGGGTTGTTGAACCCCTTCCATCACTCTCATCAACTCCTGCTCTTACTTCATTGGAGTCCCCACCTGAACTTGAACTTAAACCACGACCTAAAACTCTAAAATACATTTTCCTAGGATCAAACTCTACTCTTCCCATTATCATTTCTTCATCTTTATCTTCCAATCAGGAGAGACAACTTGTTAATGTTCTTACGGATCATAGGCAAGCAATAGGTTGGACCGTCGCTGATTTGAAAGGTATTGATCCCTTGATTTGTATGCATAAGATTCACTTAGAGAATGAATCTAAAACCGTTAGAGAAATGCAACGCCGCCTTAATCCTAATATGAAAGAGGTGGTGAAGAAAGAAGTGGTGAAACTTTTAGATGCCGGTATTATTTATCCAATTTCTGATAGCCAGTAGGTCAGCCCTACACAAGTCGTCCCTAAGAAATTAGGCTTAACAGTTGTAGAAAATGAGAACGGTGATCAGATCCCAATGCGCCAGACCACGGGATGTCGTGTTTGTATTGATTATAGGAAACTTAATGCTTTGACTAGAAAAGATCACTTCCCTCTTCCTTTCATTGATCAAATCTTAGAAAGACTTTCTGGTCAGAGTTATTATTGTTTTCTAGATGGATATTCAGGGTATAACCAAGTTGCAGTCGATCCTCAAGATCAAGAGAAGACTACTTTTACTTGCCCTTTCGATACTTTTGCTTACCGTAGGATGCCTTTTGGTCTTTGTAATGCACCTACGACTTTTCAAAGGTGCATGATGGCCATCTTCTCTGACATGATTGATAAATTTCTTGAAGTCTTTATGGATGATTTTCCTGTGTTTGGAATATCTTTCGAATCCTGTTTAGACAATCTTTCTAAAGTTCTTGATCGATGCATTGAAACTAATCTTGTTCTTAGTTGGGAAAAGAGTAACTTCATGGTTCAAGAAGGAATCGTGTTAGGTCACATTGTTTCAAAACGTGGTATAGAGGTTGATAGGACTAGAGTTGAGTTAATTTCTAAATTACCTCCACCGACTTCTATGCGTCAGATTCACTCTTTTCTAGGTCATGCGTCATGCGGGATTCTACCGTCAATTCATCAAAGATTTTTCTAAAATTTCACGACCATTGTGTGAATTGCTAGCCAAGGATGTCCCTTTTGTCTTCGATCATGCATGTTTGACTCCTTTCAAGACCATTCGTGATTTACTGTCTTCCGCACCTATCGTTCATGCACCTGATTATTCCCTACCGTTTGAACTGATGTGGGGTGCCTCTGATTCTGCCATAGGAGCTGTGTTAGGACAACGAGTAAATAAAATTCCACATGTGATTTATTATGCTAGTAAGACCCTCTCTGAATCTCATTTAAATTATATGACTACTGAGAAGGAATTATTAGCAATAATCTTTGCATTGAAAAAGTTCCGTTCCTACCTCCTAGGCTCCAAAGTCCTTATCTATACAGATCATGTTGCTCTGCGATATCTTTTAGCTAAAAAGGATGCCAAACCTAGATTGATTCGATGGATCTTGCTTTTGCAAAAATTTGATCTAGAGATTAGCAATAAGAAAGGTTCAGAAAATGTAGTTGCTGATCACTTGTCTCGCCTTTCTTTGGAGCACATTCTTGATAACACTCCTGTTAATACCTCCTTTCCAGACGAGCATCTCTTTCAGGTGACTCGTCTTTCACAACCTTGGTATGCACATATAGTTAATTTTCTTGTTTCAGACAAGCTTTCTGACTCTTGGTCTAAAAATGCCAAAGACATATTCTTTTCTCAGATTAAATATTATATATGGGAAGACCCTGAGCTATTTAAGTATTGTTCTGACCAAGTTATCCGTAGGTGTGTGTCCGAGTCTGAAGTTCATGATATTCTCACTTTCTGTCATACACATGCATGTGATGGTCATTTCTCAGGAAAGAAAACCGCTGCAAAAGTTTTACAAAGTGGATTTTATTGGCCTATAATTTTTAAGGATTCTCTTAATTTTTGCCAATCATGCATTTGATGTCAGAAAACTGAAAATATCTCTCGTAGGAATGAGATGCCTCATACCCCGATTTTAGTTGCCGATATTTTTGATATATGGGGTATTAATTTCATGGGTCCCTTTCCACATTCTTTTGGTCTTTTCAGTATATCCTTGTAGCTGTTGACTATGTTTCTAAATGGGTAGAAGCTGTAGCAACCAAATCGAATGATCATAAACTCGTGATTAAATTTCTTCAAAGTAACATCTTTTCTCGATTTGGTTGTCCTCGTGGGATCATTAGTGATGGTGGTTCTCATTTTAATAATCAGCACATTGCATCCCTCCTTAAGAAGTATTTTATCACACATAAGGTGGCCACTCCCTATCATCCCCAGACTAGTGGTCAAGTAGAACTTTCTAACAGGAAAATAAAACGCATATTAGAGAAAACTGTTCGTATTGACTGCACAGATTGGGCCACTAAGCTCGATGATGCACTATGGGCGTATAGGACGGCTTATAAAACGCCTATTGGTATGTCCCCATATCGATTAGTGTTTGGTAAACCTTGTCATTTGCCCGTAGAATTAGAACATCGAGCTATATGGGCAATTAAAAAGCTAAATACTGATGCTAATGCCGTCACAACACATAGGAAACTGAGTTTATGTGAACTTGAGGAAATTCACAATGAGGCATATTTGAATTCCAAAATTTATAAAGATAAAACAAAGGCCTTCCATGATAAACATATTTCACGGAGGACTTTTGTTGTCGGGCAGAAAGTTTGGCTTTTCAATGCTAGATTACGTCTTTTCCCAGGTAAATTACGTTCTAGATGGTCTGGGCCTTTTATTATAAATAAAGTATTTACACATGGTGCTATAGAGATTCGACATCCACACATGAATGAAATTTTCACTGTTAATGGGCATAGATTAAAACATTATGTGGAGGATATTGTTCACGGTGAGGTGATTGAGTCCGTCGAGTTGATGGATCCATGCTATAACTGACCTTCTTTGAGGCGTCGAGCGAAAGACGTAAAATTACACGTTTGCTGGGAGGCAACCCAGTTTTTAGGAGTTCTTTTTAGTTTTTAGGATTTTTCTTAATTTTTAGGATTTTTCTTAATGGGCATAGATTACGTCTTTTCCCATGTCTTTTTCTAAATGTTTTCGAATTTTTCTTGCATTTCCTTGTTTTTCCTCTCTCCTCCCGCTCTGTTGTCTGATCGCGGTTCGTCGTCCCGGCTCGTCGGCTCGTCCCCGAGCCGTCACCACCCACCGCCCATCGCCGTCTCTCCGGCCGCCCTCATCCCTCCAAACCAGTCCCATAACCTTCGCCAACCTTCCACCTCTTCAACTCCGTCCTCCTCTTTCTTCGAAACCTTCTCCTCCGACGCCGGCGAGCCCCTCGGCCGTCGTCGACACCTTCATCCACGGCCGCCCATTGCTCCCAAACACCTCCAAAAGCTTCCTCTGGTCACCACGAAGCTTCTACCACCATCAAATCCTTTCCTTGCCGTCGGGACCATCAGCTACAAGCTCCGACGAAACCACCCATCCAACAACCTTCAATCCGTCAGCTGGAAGCTCAATTCATCAATCCAGTACCATAGGACCGTTCCCCATGCCTCCACGATCCTTCCTCACCCCGTGCCATCCTTGATTGGAGCTCCGATCATCGGAATCCAATTCCGGCAATCGTCTTCCTCCGAGCCGTTCACCTCTGATCTGTCACTTGGAGGCCTCGATTCTTCAATCAAAGCTCACCGGAGACCTCCTCAAGCATCTACGATTCTTCCTATACCCTTCCCGTCCTCCGGCGATGAGGTTTCACCGTTGATCCATCACCGACGAGCTCCCAGCCGTCCAACTGCTACAGAACACGATCCATATGCTACAGAGCTTCGATTTCAAATCGGACAGTCTCGATCTTTAATCTGGATGAAATTTTGGATGATGAATATTTTTGTGTGCTGTGCATGGATGCTTCGATGTATTTTAAGATTTTATGTTTATATTTCAATTTATGTGGATGAATGATTGTACAGATTAATATATCATGAAAATACAAAGGAGACTCTGCTGAAATGTTTCTCATTCTAGTACATTTTTGAACTGTCATGAGTTATATTTGATCTTTTGGGAAATGTATGTATTTCTTTGGCAGGTTATGCTTGGGAGGAATAAATTTTATTGCCAATGGCGGTGATTTTTTTTTTGTATTTATGAGAGAGCGCTATTTTGGAGCTAAATTACGGTTATCTCTATCCGATTTTCTATGCTTTCGTTTATGACTTAGTGTAATTGGGGACAATTATATTTAAGTTGGGGGGTAGTATTCATAAATTTCATGCTCATATTTTTTTTTTCTGGTAACCAAATATTATACATCCCTTGAATTATGTCAAAAGAATGAAATTATGATATGATTTGACAAAGGTGCATGTTTTAGAAATTTATCTTATGAATTATTCTGAGACTTGTATGTCATATAAGAAATAGTAAATTTTTGCTACGCATGACTTATTTCTATACTTTAACACTTTTACCGTGATCTAAGGATAGCTTGACATATCCTAATGCACATGTTCACTTCCACATGTTAAGGGGTTGATATTAGATTCTAAGCATGATACTGGGATAGGTTTATAATTTTATGTCATGACATAGAAAATACATGAACACATGCAATTATCTGAGTAAGAAAAAAAAATGAAGATTTTCAACTTAGTAACCGGGCAGTGTGCCTAGCCAGCGTGGTGTTCGCGTAAAACGGTTGAATTTTCTGAAAAAAAAAGAAGAAAGGAAAAAATGAGGATTTTCAACTTAGTAACCGGGCAGTGTGCCTAACCAGCGTGGTGTTCGCGTAAAACAGTTGAAATTCCTACGAAAAAAAGAAAAAAATAAGATATTGCTATATGATAAATGGAAGATATGTGCTTGGATAGGATTGTGATCTTGAATAGTTGAAGTGTTTAGATATAATTGATGCTCTGAAGCATGTGGAACCCCATTCACACACAGGAGTGTTAAAGTTATTTTTAATCATGATTAAATATGTTGAAGTGTTGGAAATATGTTATGACATGTTTTGATTTACTATGTTTTTATATGAATATGAGTTGAAAGGTTTATTCATGGATATTATTTCTATTTTATGCATTAGAGTTGATGAATATCACAATTGATTTCTAATGATATATTCAATGGAATGTATAGATGTTTGTGGGTGTCATCCCTGAAAACCCTCAGGAGACTATAACTCCTCCACTGGGGTAACCCAGGGGTTTAAAGGCTTGTTGCACATGCTAAGTGCAACCATGAGACCTACGAAAGTGGCTAATTAGATTTATTGCTTTTCTTTTATATTTTCTTTGCTTGAGGACTAGCAAAGTGTAAGTTGGGGGGTGTGATGAGTCACTAAATATTCATTCTTAAACCCCTTAATTTACATTTGTTAGCCCGAGAGTGTTTGTATTTGATAGTTTGTTAATTGATTTCAGGTTTAATGAAGATTCAAGTTAGAAAATACAGAAAAAGACTAATATGTGGAAATTAAGCCGCTCCGCTGTCAGTTTGAAAAGAATTCACCGAATTCTCCAGATAAATCCTAAATTCCTGAAATTTGGAGGACTTATAGAAGACTTCAAGATGAACAACGTTCATGTTGGACACATTGCGAGAGTCTGGAGAAATTAATAGCAGTTTTCAAGAAGATGAAGATAAACAGATGCTGAAAAACTGGTCCATCGATGCTCAGCAGAATATTCACCAAATATTTCAGATAAGTCCAAATAATATCAAATCTTTGGGAAAGGACAGAAGACTTCGTAATCTACATCTTGCATGTTGAGCACGTTTCCAAATTCCGGACGGGTTGAACCCAGTCGCAACCGGAAGAGATTGTCAGAATTAAACCAGGAAATCCGAGTTGCACTAGAGGTCCAACTCAACCCAAAACCCTAATTCCGGGAATACACCTATAAGAAGGTGTTTGTTGGCCGAAAATTGGAGGTCCCCATAGAGAGAAAAGAGAGAATTAGGGTTTGAAGGATTCTTTGGAGAAGATGGAGTTACAGCGTAGATCACAACCGTTCTTCATCGAATCTATGACTTCCATCACAAAGATGAGTAGCTAATTTCTGTACTTAGGATCTCATGAAA
Organism: Narthecium ossifragum; assembly: GCA_963920575.1. NCBI lineage: Eukaryota > Viridiplantae > Streptophyta > Magnoliopsida > Dioscoreales > Nartheciaceae > Narthecium > Narthecium ossifragum. Next base: position 15,092,338 of record OY986969.1, read on the forward strand.
CTTTAGTAGATCTTCCTTGTATTTTTCTAGTTGAATCTTGTATTCTTTTTCTGGACATGATCTTATAGATTTGGTTTTAATGATAAATGAGTTGAGGGAACAGAGTTCCTTGATGTACTTTTAGTCCTATCTGATTTCGGTGATTGATGGTAGAGATCTATAGGATGGCTTTTATGTGGTTTGTGAATAACCGATGAGATATTTTATGCTTAGTGATGATAGCTTCTGCTAAGGTTACCCCGAAGACAATCTATGCTAATCGAAGATAAAATATGCCTTTGGAAAACACTCTCCTTCTTTTAGGGATTCATGTAAGCTTAAGAAGCTATGAATCTATAATGTTTAGAAAAAAAAACAAGAGGATAATAAAAGAATACAGGAAGTGAAACTAAAGTGGATTGAGTAATCCCTAGGATTTCTCTCATTAATATATTTCAATCTTTTTACATCGCTTTTGTAATTAATTTTAATTAATAAGTTTCTAAAACCCAAATCAATCCTTTTCGGTTTAGATTTAGAGTTCCGAGATTTAATTCTGATTTATCCTTCGTAATCAAAGTTTTCCCTGTAGTTCGATCTCGTATTTCATCACTATTCTACTCCAAAGTTTAGTATTTTGAATAAGCGCTTATAAATTTTATTCTTGATTGAGTTTGCAATGTTTTTAACGACGCGTTTGTAAGCGATCACGGTTGATGTGGCGGTCGACCATGAGGTGGGATAGTATACACTGACAGTCGATCCAGCATCGACCCTAAGAAATCATTTTGACATCCGAGGCTCACGGTCGACACGACGGTCTATGCGACGGTCGATCGTGATGCCTGGATGAGCACTGCCCTAAAGAAAATCAATTTTCGAGATTTAACCTATCAAAACTCGTTGGAATCCAATCAAACTTTGAGGGGAGGTAGAGAAGAACGTTGGGATTCTAATGGCATCAAGAAGTCAAGATTTCAATGACAAAATATCAAATCTGACTTGTTTCTATGCTAAAACGGTGGTAAAAACCAAACCGACCGACGAAATATAAAGCCGGAACATCCAGGTGGTCCTAAAATGTTGATTGTACTAGAATACAAACTTACAACACATTCTAACATGCATTTTGATGAATAAATTTTATATCTCGCAAGTATACAAATCGGTGTGATCAGTATAACAGCAAGACGAGTATCGTACCCACAGAGATTTGTAAAGATTATTAGAGTAAAACGCTAAAGAACAGAAAAGAAAGAAAATAATGAAGGGAAAATAAGAAATATGAAGTCTCGAAAATAGATGATCTAATAACGAAATAAGAAAACGATGGAAATATGATGGATGAATACTGAGATTCCGATTTCACCATAACATCCTCATTCTATGCATTGAATCAATCAAGATCTCAGTTTAATTCGAAGGGCTCGTTCTTCCGGTATGATGATCCGTTTGATCGCGGTCTTCACCAAGTACCCTCAATTAACTCTAGTTTATGAACCCTTAGCTAAGGGTCAATCAAGAATCCATTAAGCTCTGAAGAACAATTATGAACCAAGAAGTGTCTTAGCTTGAACCCGGCTTCGACTAAATCTCATTCATTCATAGATCCTGTAAGATTAGGGAATGAACCCTCGCCCAATCTTACATAACACAATCTATAATACTTCTATTGGTCAGATAAAGGTATTTAAGATCTCAGATATAATAATGAATGAAACAAGAAATATAAACTAATTAAATAAATATGATCCAATAACATAGAATGATTCAGTTAGTCTACATCGGTTCCTTAGCAAAGGAATTAGCCACTCATGTTCATCATGAAGACGACAAAAGTGTTCAAAGAAAAATAAAGAAAGAAAGACGAAGAAAACAAAACCCTAACGCGGCTTTCTCTCCTCCAGATGCTCCAGAAACGTCCTCCAAAAGATCCCCTTTGATAACCCTAAGTCTCCTATTTATAGGCCTAAACTCGGGTTAGATCTGAGTCCATTATACGCTCTCTGCTGATCTGGCGGTTGACCATGAGATCTGACGGTCGACCGTCAACTGTACATATTAATTCGGAAGTGCGGCGGTCGATCATCGCATCGACCCTGAGAAGTGTTTTGCTTGACAGAGGCTAACGGTCGATGCCACGGATGATCCGACGGTCGACCGTGAGAATTTTGTGCGTGACGGTCGATGCCACGGATGATGCGACGGTCGTTCGGGGGAATTTCTGAGCGCGACGGTAGACCGTGAGATCTGACTGTCGACCGTCACTATTCATTCAGCCTGCGCACTGTTACGAAAAATGTTGTTACTTTCCGTGAAACACTCGGAATCACGAACCGTAAAATTCTACAGAAACTAGACTTCAATAGCTTTCCAACCATATATGGCACATCATCTGGTTCTTCATGAGGAGGTACAGTTTAATCTTTCAAATTGATTCATGTAATCTTCTCAGCTTCTTTGCTCCTTTTTCCTGTATTTTCCAAACAACTATGTGAAGCAACATATAGATATAAAAATAGTAATGAAGATGTTGATTAAGACTAATTATCTAGCAATTGAGATGATTATAAGGCTATTCAAAGTACACTTTCATGCACTCATCACATTTCTATGCTAAAACATCCAAAAAGCAATCCTAGGCAAACCTAATCAAAGGATTAGGGTAGAAACACCTACTTGTACTAGCTGGACCGATCCTCTACCAATCCCCCAAAATTGATCGTTCCGAACTCGCCTCGAAAAACCTTAACCAACAATGGAGAGAAAGAGAGAAAGAGAGAGAAGGAGTGTCGCGCCCCGACCCGCGAAAGCCCAACCGGGCAGGGCGACGCGAACCGGAACCTAACAAACGCGGAAAATAAAGCTGACGAGGGTTCCCTCTAACCTATTGGTCTCCCTAGCAGTTCACCAAAAGCACCCTCAATTTAAAATAACAATTAGCATAACCTCGAACCACAGATTTAAAACTCAAAGTGTTTAATATACATATCCTCGGAGAGGGGAAGATCTAAATACAACATTACTCCCGTAGGATACTATCTATCAAAAGGTAAAAGCAGTAAAGATTGCCACCTCTCATAGTCCACTAGGCGTCGTCGCACCGACCAACTGCCCGGTAGGGGCCACAGAGGAAGAACTGACGCCTGCACCTGCAAAACGCAGCCCGGGTAGGTGTGAGCACTAAGCTCAGTAGGGTTCTACACTACGTCACACAGAAGAAAGAGGAAAACACAACAGTGTCGCCCTCAAGCCAGACTCGAGTGTGCTGCAAGGGTCCCATAACCCTTCGCCGGTGTCCCTGAAGGGAGGCCTCAGTCATGGTCTTCCAGTCGTACTGGTCACATACTGGGTTGCCCTCAGCGAGGCAGAAAAACACACTGCTGTCTCACTAACAGGCACCCGACTCTGCTAGGCGGGCAACCACACCGCTGAGTAGGCACCTTTCCTACCCAAGAGACAATGAACCGGACACCGGTTGCACCCACAACGTCTGGCTCAAGGCTGACACGACCTCTACAATCATCAAGCAACAAGTGTACCAGTCATCTAAGCCTATCATCAAGTTTGATTGGACACTACAATTCAAACCGGGTCCAAACTACCCAACACCGGTCCTAGGGCTAAGTCCGAGCTTCTAGCCTCGGGACGGCGACCCACAGATCACCCACGCCCTAACCAATGCAGCTAATGCACAAACAGAGAATGCATGCTATGAACATGCACAGATAAGAAGTAAAGCATGCAACAGTATGACAAACATCATATAAGTCAACCGGATCGCTGCAGCGGTACTACCGACCGCTGCCAGCCGATCCGAAGCGGGTCCTGGCTTTACGACGGTACCGCGACCGTCAACCGCGGACTCCTGCAATGGGAAGCAACCCCGAAAACGATGATGAATAGTAAACAATATAATATTATATTCCGAAATATAATATTATATTCAAAACACTCAAGCCTCTACTTAGGGGCTAATTGACCCCGTCGATCCGACGACCAAACAACGTCGAATTCAAGATCCAACTTAGCCATCAGTAGGTGTATATACCAGGATTGACCTATCCAAAATCCATAATCATCCAACGGTTGGATTAACAGAAAAACACAAATCAAAACCGTTAATCAAACTAACTTACCAATTAATTGCTGCAACGCATCCCTCCAGTAAACAATTCATAACAAATCGTAGAAAAATTGAAACATTAGGAAATTAGTTGGGTTAGAGAGTAGATTCAAAGATCTACAACTCTCATGTTCATCACAACCCAAGATCATGTACGCACCGGCCGGAAAACTCGCCGCAAGCCGGCTGTTCTTCAAGAACAGCAGAAACCAGAAAATCCGAGCTTAATCATGCATAAAACCTACTAAGATCTCAACCAAAGATCATAAAACCCATATCAAAAATTCTATTAGGAATGAGGAATCCAACAAGACAAAGATCAATAAGATCCAACGGCTAGATCTAGAGAAACTCATTAAAGAACACAGTAGGTAGAAGAACCTACCGAAGAATGCTTTCCTCGGCTGATCCCTCGCAATCAGTCACCAACAAGCCTCCAAACCACACCAGGAGCCTTACTCTCGTTGCCACGGATCCAATGAACCTTTAGATTACCCAAAATGATGGTCGGAGGAGGGAGAAAGGAAGAGAAGAAGCTCGCCGGCGGGAGAAGAGAAGAAAAACAGAGCTCTCGGGTGAGGAGAAAGAAGAAGGAAGAAGAAGAAAGGAAGGGGAAGGAGAAAAGGAGGAAAGAGGGGAGGGGACAGCCGGGAAAGAGGGGAGAAAGGTGAAGGAGGGGAGGGAAAGTCCTCCCCTTCTAACAGGAGAGAGCGACGGCCAACGGCGGCCGTCCTCGCGAAGCAGAAAAAGCCACCGACGCGAGTCCGATCGATCGCTCGATCGCTCGCGCCCCGGATCGATCCAACACCAAGTCGGATCGATTCGACACAGGCTGGATCGATCCAACAACAAGTCGGATCGATTCGAGCGGGTCAAAACCCACCGACTCGCTCACGAGTCCGAGGAGCGATCGATCGCTCAAGGGCCGTAAGCTGCCCAAAAGCAAGCTTCAGCGCGCCCGAGCAGGTATCTTCCGATCCCGGGTTCACCTAACCATTCTAAACAAACACGAACACAGACAAGGTCAGTGTGTGCACAAACTAACAAGACGTAATTTACTAAATTGCCTTTGCAGTCCAAGAAACAATGCGATCCACCGGATCGCGTGCTCGACGCGAAACAAACCAATGAGCCACGGGCCTGACCCAGCCGGTCGACCCTGGAGTAGAGGGACGGGTCCTCACAAGGAGAGAGAGAGAGAGAGAGAGAGAGAGAGAGAGAGTAGGGTTGGGGATATTTAATCAATTATGTTCCTTTCCGTGGGTAGAAGGCCCTCATAGAAATACTGGATAAGAAGTTGCTCACTAATTTGATGATGGGGGAAGCTTGAGCAAAGTTTCTTGAAACGTTCCCATTACTCGTGTAGAGACTCCCCGTTGTACTGCATTATACCACAGATTTCTTTTCGAATGTTCACCGCTCTTGAAGCTGGAAACTATTTCTCCAAAAACACCCTTTACATCTCATTCCATGTTATAATACTCCCAAAGGGTAGATAATAAAGCCAATCCTTAGTCGAATCCTTCAAAGAAAACGGGAAAGCTCTTAACTTAATTTGATCACCAATCACCCTCGTGGGTTTCATACTTGTGCATACAACATGAAGCTCCTTTAGATGCTTATGAGGATCTTCACTTGTAAGACCATCAAAAGTGGGTAAGATATGTATTAATCCAGATTTAAATTCAAAAGTAGTTGCAACATCCAAAGTAGGGAATGTAATGCATAATGGTTAATGATTCAAATCAGGGGTGGCAAGCTCTTTCAAAGTACAATTTCTGTCCATGACTTCCTCCTCTTCTAATTCACAATCAATAGAAAATAGGATATCAATAGCCAAATCGTTCTCCTCAGAGTTTCTCCGAGCTTCCCTCCTTAACCTGTGCAAAGTTCTTTCTATCTCTGGATCGTACTGCAGATTGTCTCGATTGAAAGATCGGGTTATACTCCTAAACAATCAAGAAGACTATGATAAACTGAGAAAAAAAAATCAGCAAAGATCTAGAGTAATTAAAATAAATAAAAATTCTATCCTAAAGCGCAAATAAAAGAAGTGAATTTTTTTTTCGAAATAAAGATCACAATAAGTACAAAATTGAACAAGAATCATTCCCTGGCAGCGGCGGCAAAATTTGATGTGTTGTCATAGGCAACCAAAAATAAAAACAATGCTCTCAAAATAAATGTAGTAGTGCAAGTAAGGATCGATCCCACGAGGAGTGTGTAACCTAAATTTTGTGCTTTGTGAACAAAGATGGGGGGTTTTGAGTAAAACGAAAGCAAATGAGGAATAATATAAATTGGAGAATCGAATTTAATCAAGAGAACAAACCTTGGTCTAAGTCAACATCCACCATCATATTCTTTGTAACTGATCATCGATGCAAATATATATAAATCCACACCTTCAATATTCACAGTTGGAATTATTTCCGGGTCTCTCATTGTCGTAGTTAATTAGAAACAAATGATCTAATTAATCCTAACTACTAAACAACCCAAGACAAGCGCTGTAGATTTAATCTCGTAGCAGCCTTAAGATTCGTAGAGATCGATGAAGCTAAATAACACAAGCACAAGGGGTTGCATTTAATTTAGTCGAATATTCTTCCTAAGATCTAATAATCTCTGAAACACAGTAAATCATTATATCCTAGTTGCTTCGCAGATTAGAGGGATCAAACAGTTACGAATTTGATATCCAATCTAGCAGTAGATTGCTATGAATAATAAACTAGTAGGCCTCCTAGCAATTAAACAGAACAATCATGAATATAATCACAGAAAAACATTCAATACTCAAGGCATAAATTGAACAATAAAAATAGATTAGATCTCAGAGTTCATGGATTCCGAGGTTTCAGTTTCCTTGATCGAGTATCAAGAATTAGCCACGTAGGGCCATGAAGAACAATCTAGTAAAGAAGAAATTCTAGAAATATCCAAGAGGTTGTCACAATGCACCTTCTCAAGGGCTTTCGTACATGGTCTCTTGCCTGGTCTCGGATCCTCCTTAGCCAAATCTATGGCTAGGTCAAGAGATACCTTTAGGGTTTTAGGAGAAGAACCCTAGGTATTCGACGAGGAAGGCAAAGACTAGAGGAGGAGATGGATGAGAAGAGGGATACCTTGCAGCTCCTCTAGGGTTGGCTGGCTTCTCTTGGAGATTCAAGCCTTGGAGAATGTGCTGGAGGGAAGCACGGCAACCAAGGGGTCGCCGGGGACTTGGGGTTGGACCGCGGAGGTGGCTGGTAGCGGTGGTGATGATAGTGGGCGGCTGGTGGAGAAGAATCCGGCTATAGAGAGAGATGAAGGTGGCTGGGGGATTTGTGGAAGATTAAGTTACAGCTACTCCTAGGGTTACAGCTAATCCTAAATTATCCTACTAATAGCTCTATTTTATTCTCATAATTCGTCATGCATACCTAATACAAGCTATGGAGATTCTTTTATAGAGGCCTCAACAAGATCTAATCAGATAACTACTATCTTGCTATAATCAGCAAGTTACAATCCTTTCCTAATAAGACTCAATCAAGATAACTACTAATAGAAAACTGACTCAATCATAATCCAAATTAATAAATCAACTAATAACGAACTAAGAAAGTGATCCAACTAGCGATTAGGATCCCTAATGCCGGATTAGGCTTGGGACCTGGTTCCAAGGCCGGGACTATGGATCCATGCTTGGACGTGGACTTGGTCATGGCTTGGTCCATGGTCGGGTCAGCTAGGAGGTGGGGTCCGACCTGCGTGGGACCTCCTTAGTTCCTCCTGGGCGTGGGTCTTGGTCCAGCCCATGCTCGGGCTTGGGCTTGAAGCCAGTTCAGCTAGGGATCGGCTTGCACATCTAGGACTAGACTCGATCAAGTCATTCCTTGGCATGGGTTGGGCTGGCCCAGGCTCAGCTTGGTTCGACCTCGTATCAAAAAAAGTGGCAGAAAAGTCCTAGGATTCGTCTCCTCAATCCCTAAAAAGAGTCTTATTTATAGCCCAAAAGTTTCCCATCCTCGGATTAGATCTAAGCCCTTTATTTTGCGAAGTCGGCTAACAATGATCGATCTTTATATAGGAGAAGATCGATCTTTTCTTCCCAGATTTTGACTGCGCCCCGTAGAAGATTGATCATCTAAAGCATAGCTCTCTGTAAACTCTAGGTGCATAAACGATCAATCATTTATAGAAGAGAAGATCGATCATTTCAAGTCTTGCTCTTTGTTAACTCTGTCGTAGAGGAAAGATCGATCATTTATGCAAGGAAGATCGATCTTCTTTTTTCTGCATATTTCTTTTGCTATTCAGCCCTGCGCTGGTGGTACTAAAAACACTGTAACTTTCTCTAGGAAGCTTCAATTCAAGAATCGTAAAATTTTACAGAAACTAGACTTCCAGAACTTGCTAATAATATATGGCACATCATCTGTGTTTTCATTATCAAGTATAGTTTAATCTTTGAATCTGACCCATCTTCTTTGAAATCTTCTTCGTACCTTATGGCTTCAATTGCTTTGATGTAACAACCCAGGATATCTTAAAACTCAAGACATGAAAGTTGTAGAGCTCGTTTGTCTTATTTCATAGCATCTTGAATCATCCCAATCAGAGCTTGGATGAAAACGTTATGCTTAGATCACGAACCGATGTCAAAACTGTCCAAAATTGTCCATTTGGCTTCGTTTTGCATGTAAGGATTCCAATTGCATCCTAAATCAAAATATAGAATTAGTGTGAGGACCCGTACCTCTAACCTGGTCCGACTGTGTTAGGTCGAGGGTCTGGGTTTGTGGTTTGGCCCGGTTGGCCTTGGGATGCGATCGGTTGATCGCATCGCTACTGTCGCGCCCCGACCCGCGAAAGCCCAACCGGGCCGGGCGACCCGAACCTGAACCTAACAAACGCGGAAGAAAAGCCGGCGAGGGTTCCCTCTAACCTATTGGTCTCCCTAACAATTCTCCAAAGCACTCCCAATTAAAAGACAATATAATAATGAAGCCTCGAACCACAGATTTAAAACTCAAAATAAAGTTTAATATACATATCCTCGGAGAGGGGGAGTTCAAATACAGCATTACTCCCGTAGGAGACTATCTAACATAGGATAAAAACTGTAAAGGATCACCACCTCTCAGACTCCGCCTGGCGCCACCGCACCGCCGACCAACTGCCCGGTAGGGGCCACAGAAGAGGAACTGACGCCTGCACCTGCAAAACGCAGCCCGGGTAGGAGTGAGCACAAAGCTCAGTAGGGATCTACACTACGTCACACAGAAGGAAGGGGGAATGCAATAGTGTTGCCCTCAAGTAGGATCTGGGTGTATACAGGGGTCCCATAACCCCACCACGTGTTCCTGGTGCCCAGGGGCAGCACTCAGTAGTAGGAACAACACTGGCGACACACCTACAGGAACCTGACACTGCAAGGTCAGCACAGTGGGACACCGGATACACCTCAGCATCCGACTCGAGGACAACACGACCTCTACAATCATCAAGTAACCAGTGTACCAGTCATCTAAGCCTATCATGAAATCGACTGGACCCCACAATTCAAACCGGGTCCAAACTACCCGACCCCGGTCCTAGGGCTAAGTCCGAGCTTCCAGCCTCGGGACGGTGACCCAAAGATCACCCACGCCCTAACCAATGTAGCTAATGCACACATCAACAATGCATGCTAACATACACAGATAAGAAGCAAAGCATGCAACAGTATGTCAAGCATCATATAAGTCTACTGGATCGCTGCAGCGGTACTACCAACCGCTGCCAGCCGATCCGCAGCGGATCCCGACATTACGACGGTACCACGACCGTCAACCGCGAACCCCTGCAACGGGAAGCAACCCCGAAAACGATGATGAACAGTAAATAATATAATATTATATTCCGAAATATAATATTATATTCAAACACCCAAAACCTCTACTTATGTGCTAATTGATCCCATCGATCCGACGTCCAAACGACGTCGGATTCAAGATCCAACTTAGCCACCAGTAGGTGTATATACCAGGATCAACATATCCAAAATTCATAATCATCCAACGGTTGGATTAACGGGAAAACATTAATCAAAACGTCCAAACATAGACCATTAAAACACCATCAGCTAGCGTTTGGATCGATCCGAACAATTTGGATCGATCCGAACCATTTGGATCGATCCGAAAGCTTCATATCAGCTTACCAGTTAATTGCTGCAACGCAGCCCTTCAGTAAATAATTCGTAACAAATCGTACATAAATCGGAAAATTATGAAATAAGATGGACTGGAAAGCTAACGAAGAGATCTACAACTCTTATGTTTATCAGAAACCAAGATCATGTACTCGCCGGCCGGAAAACTCGCCGCACGCCGGCTGTTTCTCAAGAACAGCAGAAAACCAGAAATCCGAGACTAATCATGCATAAAACCTACTCAAATCTCAACTGATTAACATGAAATTTAAATCAGTTGTTCTAATAAGCATAAGAAATCCAAAAAACCAAGGATCAACAAGATCCAATGGCTAGATCTAGAGAAAACCCGAAATAAACATCAGTAGGTATAACCCTACCTAGCTGCGCTTTCCTCGGCTGATTCCCCGCGATTTGATCACCAACAAGCCTCCAAACCTCTTCAGGGATCTTCCTCTCATTGTCACGATTCCAACGAGCCTTAGAACGCCGAAAAAGATGGCCGGAGGAGGGAGAACGGAGGAGAGCAAGGTGGCTGTCGGAAACAGGGGAAGAAGCAGAGCTTCGGGAGAGAAAGAGGGAAGGAAGAAGAAAGGAGGAGAAGGAGGAAGAGAAGGGGAAGAAAACATGGGGAAAGGGGGAGGGGATAGCCGGGAAAGAGGGGAGAAAGGTGAAGGAGGGGAAGGAAAGTCCTCCCCCTCTGACAGAGGAGAGCGACGGCCAACGGCCGTCCTCGCGGAAGAGAAGGAAACCACTGACGCTACAGTGTCTGGATCGATCCAACACCATGCTGGATCGATCCAAGACAAGGATGGATCGATCCAACACTAGTTGGGATTGATCCACAGGGTCAAAAACCCCCCGACTCGCTCACGAGTCCGATCGATCGCTCCTACGAGCAACCGATCGCTCGAGGGCCGCCAGCAGCCCAAAGACGGGTTGTTGCGCGCCCAAGCTGGGATCCTCCGATCCCGGGTCCACCTAGCCATTCTAAACAAACACTAACACATACAAGGCCAGTGTGGGCACACGCGGGTGTGAAACAAACCAACAAGGCGCAATTTACCAAATTTCCCTTGCGGTCTACAACGAGCCACAGGGGTAGAGGGACAGGTCCTCACAGCTACTTTTGACCCCAGTGGCATTTTGGTAAATATGCTCCCTGGTGATCAGTTTCACACCCGCGTTGCACACATGGCCTTTGCTTGATATATGTGTTTGATTAGAACCTTTAGGGCGCTTTCGATCGGAAGATCGGAAGATCGGAGCTCGATCGGGAGAGATCGAATCGGACGGCTGGGATTGATTCCAGCTTTCTATTTAAGCTCCTTCCTTCTCTTTTCTTTTATTTTCCTCTTCTCCTGCGGTCTCTCTTCTCTCTCTCTCTCTCTCTCTTCTGCGGCTGGGTGCTAGGGCATCGGAGGCGTGGCTTTCGAGGAGCGGTTTCCGGCGATCGGAGTTGGGGGATGCGTGGAGGAGCTGCCCTTTCTCTCCAAGTAGGTGTTTCTACCTCGATCTTTGGATCGGGTTCTCCTAGGATAGGTTTATTGTGCTTTCGCTGTAGGAATACATGTTAGAATATTTTGTAACTCTTTGTGCATGCAATGTGAATGATTTGAAGTATTCCTACTTCGCGATTTCCGTATTCAAACGGCTGGTTTTCCGTATTCTCGCTGTTTATCGGTTTTCAGCCATTTTAACCTAAATTGGTGATTTAACCGTCAAAAATAGGATTTCTTTACATCATTGGATTCCCCATCATCTTTTATGCATGCTTGCAAGATTTCATCTTATTCCAACTTGATTTGATACTTGAAATCCAAAGAAATGGATTTTCGGCACTGTTCTGATGAACTGTGCCAAGGCTCGACGGTCGATCGGTGCATCGACCGTCAAGTGTTGTTTTACCCTTTCTGGCCTTGAGGGTCAACCGTCGCATCGACCGTCGGGCTCTGTCGGGATTTTGGACTCCCACGGTCGTTGGACGGATCGACCGCGGGATCTTCTCCTTTTCGCCTTTTACCTGACGGTCGACCGTCGGATCGACCATCGCATCGACCGTCAGACGCTGTTTGGTTTTGGGCTTCTCATGGTCGATGGGTGGATCGACCGTCGCCCTTGGTTTTCTTCGCTTTGGTCCTACGGTCGATCGCCGGATCGACCGTGACATCGTCCGTGGTCTCACGGTCGATCCCCGGATCGACCGTGACATCGTCCGCGGGCCCTTGAACATGGTTTTATGGCTTTTCTTGGATGGTTTTCAATCGTGATTGATCTTTAAACATGTTGGGAAGTTCACAAGTGAATTTTGTAGAGTTTTAAAAGAATTTCTATCGAGTTTGAGGATCGAATCGAGTATTTCCCTTTTTGGACGAATCTAGGGTTTTGATTGCATTTAATACATGTTTGATTGTAGTTAAATGCTTAGTTGGTTGCTTAACCATTAGTTGGCCATGAGTGCAAGCTAATGAGGAATTGTGGAACCTTAGCCTCTTGCCGGCGAGTGCCGAGGGCTATTGTATAAATGTGGCCAGTTATCTGCGGGGTAGCTGTGGAACCTTAGTCTGGCAGGTGCAAGAGAGCATTGAAGACTATTGTATATCTGTGTTCGATGCTTGGTTCAGTATCTTTGTTTGGTTAGCATAGATTATCTGTATTTGAGGCCTTTGCTATGCTTACCCTTTTGGCTAGCTATAAGCTATGCCTAGCCCTGTATGATTCATGACATCTTGTTGCATGTTTATATCTTGTTATCTGTGCCTGAGCATTGCATGCATCTTGATTGCATTAAAGGCATCTGAGGTTAGGCGGGCGATGGGTTGATCGCCGATCCGAGGCTCTCGGGTAGCTCGGATCTAGCCTTAGGACCGCGGCTGGGTAGTCAGGATTAGGGTGTGATTGTTTGATCAAGTCTCATGTCTTTGAGGATTCACGCTAGTTGACTCTGATCAGTGTTTGAGGTTTAGAGGTCGTGTTGGTCTCCCAAGGCCAAGTGCTAAGGATAGTTGCCGGTGCCCCTGACATGGTCCCCAGGCAGTGGCTTCCTGCTGGATAAGGGTGATCCTACTGGTTCTGGTTCTCTGTTTCCTCCCAGCGTGTTTGGAGAATGTGTCCCAGCGTGGTCGGTTGAGAAGAGTAGGATCCTTGGGGTAGTCGGCAGGGGTCGTGGAGCCCCGTGGCATTCCTTAGACTTTTGCGGGGAGAGAACACTGTTGTTGTTTTCCTCCCTTCAGTGTGCCGTAGAGTAGAGCCCTACTGAGCTTATCGCTCACTCCTACCCGGGCTGCGTTTGCAGGTGCAGGCGCCAGTTCTTCTTCAGTAGAGCAGGCGGATCAGCTTTGGTGGTGCGACTACATCCAGAGGAGCTTGAGGTTGCTGGAGGATGATCAGTTGTACACTTGATGGATTTTGTAAATTATGTACATTTCGAGGGCTTTTGAGATTAATGTATAATATTCTTTTATTGGAAGATTTGTATCAAATGTTGAATAGTACAACTGATGTTATGTAAATTGAATCACTGTTACACCTCTGGAATATAAATTGTTTAAGTTTTTCTCTAATTCCGCTTTGTATCGCGCCACTTGGAGATGAATAGTGTAGGTTTCCCCTCACGCCTCGTCCTGAATGGGTTTTCTGGGTCGGGGTGTGACAATTAGTGAGTACATTTAGGTATCAAATAAGCATAGAAGTCTAGGCATTGAAGGATAAAAATATGACATTTTGCATTCTCATAAGGTGTGAAACCGACCGTTAAGGTACAATTTACCAAATTCTCCTTGGGGTCTAAAATCAACAATGCGATCAAACAGATGAGGGTCGGCGGTGAGCGCAACAAAGATGTGGGAACCCTGTGTCCGTACCCATAGCGGATCGTCCCCCTGCTTTTGTGGGATTCAATTTAGATTTACTTTGTTTAATCACAAAGATGTTTATGTGCTCTCAGTGAAATAGATTGACACAATCTGCCAACCAGACCCGAAACATTTAATAAATGGGTTAGACGGGTGGGGTCGGGTTGACCAGTTTAAAATCATGTCGGGTTTAGGTACCCACTTATTAAACGAGTCAGGTTTGGGTTTGGCCTTTGGGTTGAGATATCAGTGCTCGACTCAACCCGTGAACCCGAATTGCCACTCCTAATGCTGACAAAGGTGCAAGGGCCAATGCAGATGCCGTCAAAGATAATGCCCCTGCATTCGCAGATAATGCTATCGACCTAGCCACTGAGTTGAAGAGGGGGAAGCTGAGGGACAAGATGACGCTAGAGTCTCGGACTCTAGATAGCGGTTGCCGGAATTGGCTGAGGAGACTGCTAGGTTCCTATCCGGTGTGTCGCGCCCCGACCCGTGTAGGCCCATCCGGGCCGGGCGACGCGAAGCGGAACCTAACCTACTGCGGAAATTTTGGCGAGGTTTCCCTCTAATCATAGTGGTTACCCTAGCAATCACAACCATCCTGTATTATACAAATATTACAAACTTCAAAGACTGAAACTGGATATTTATATACAATCCTCAAACAGGGAAATTATGCATTTATCACTCCCGTAGGAGACTATCTATAACAAAATGTATAAAACTGTAAGATCGTCACCTCTCAAGCACCGCCAGACGCCGCCACGTCACCAAACACCGGCCCGGTAGGGGCGACCGAAGAAGAGCTGACGCCTGCACCTGCAAAACGCAGCCCGGGTAAGTGTGAGCACTAAGCTCAGCAGGGACATTACACTACGACACTCACAAGGGAGGGAACACAACAGTGTCGCCTCCAAGTTTACCCTAGGTGTATACAAGGGTCCCATAACCCTATCGGAAGTCCGTGAACGCAGGCCCAAAACACTGCAACTCTCAACAAGACACAGAACACTGTTTGGCAGCCCAGGACACCGCTGGGCAGACACTCCTCCTCCCAAGAGTTTAGGAACACCGGACTCCGGCTACACTTCGGATACAACTTGAAGTCAACACGACCTCTATAATCATCAAGCAACATGTATTCAGGTCAAACTAACCCTATCACCAAAAACGACTGAATACTACAAATCGAGTCCTGGACCAAGCTACCCGCAACGGTCCTAGAGCTAGATCCGGGCTACCCGAAAGCCCCGGATCGGCAACGCCCTACACAGATGCAACTAATGCGCAACACAATGCATGTGATGGACATGCGCAGGATAATACAGATAAACATGCAACAGTATGTGATGATATATCAAACAAGGTCTGGGCACGGCACCCTGCCGGCCCGGGGTGGTGAGAAGGTAAATAAGGTCTAAGGAGCTGCTGCAGTAGTACCACCACCAACTGGCAGCAGTCCACCACAACGCCTGCACCGGGAAGCAGCCCCGCAAACAACAGCTTACAGATATAACAGATAAAGCCCTCGGCGCACGCCGGCATGCAAGGCTAAGGAAAGCTGTAGGGCTACCCGCCCGCTTATTCTAAACATCCCGGGAGTCATCACTGCCCTTTTATAGGGCTAACATGCTTAAACCTATGTACCAGGTATAACAGATATGGTCCTGCTTCACGTCTGGAAGGTCAAGGAAGTGGTCGAATGGAGTCTCATGGATGATTTCTAGGTGTACATCCGCAGTGTAAACATGTGCAACTTCCTTAATCTTGGATGTGAAACACCTGCCCTGAAATGGTGTGCCGCCCGCCTCGGATGAGTCAAGGCGAACTTCTCATGTGGGTTCTGTAAAGCCAAGTGTTATAAGGAGGTGCAATGGTAAAAGTCACAAACACGCGCATAATACGATACGCGCATAAACGTGACAAACTGAAGCAAAATGCACGCCAAAAATACACATGTAGAATATGATACACACGTAAAATTGTCATACAAACATGCCTAAAGTCTACAATTAAAACGTAGGCATAAAATGAACGCGTGGAAAAAATATACGCTTAAAACTGACAAGTAAAGACGTGCAAAATCTATGCCTAAAATATATGTATAAAATACACGCATAAAATATGATATGGACGTAAAATGGACAATCAAGTGAAAAACATATCATTAAAATGTACGCATAAAATGCCTACATTTCAATGTGATACGTGTGTGAGCATAAATTATAATAATTTGTTCATCTATTTGTGCAGAGAAAGAATGGTGGGGATAGAACAAAATGTGAACAAAAAAATTTAGCCATAATATGCACAAAAATCAAGTTTCTCCTCCCCATTTCGGATATGGGGAGAGTAAACCCTTTCGAATATAGGAACACGAAAAGAAATGAAATGCTAAAAAGATATATGCGAGAGCAGCTAGCTTCGATGGATCGTGAAGTCCCCATAGTAGCTTCTTTATGGCCTTCTCCATGACATTGACATTCTTCATCGCCGTTGCTCAGGAAAATAGGAACGGTGAGGTCGAAGAGAACGGAAAGAGCCGACGGCGAGATCGAAGAGCACGGAGAAAGTGAGAGGCGTCGGCGAGATCAGAGAGAATAGATGCGAGGAAGAACCCTTTTCGAATTGAAAAATATGCGTGGAGTCCAATATTATAATGCATATGTTTCTAAGTGATTTTTGCACGCTGTACCAAGAGCGAATGATATAACGTCACGTCGATGGGAACACACATTACCGGCCACTTTAAACATCACGTTTTTTTTATTTTACAATTCAAACACGCACGCCATGTGAATGTTTCGGAAGACTTTTAGGGTGAAATGTAATTGTTTGATATCCATGCCATTGCACATTATGTGACATGGCATGACATGCCTTATACCATGGAGAAAGGGATGCATAATGTGGATATTTTTAAGTTTTAGGGTCCTGTTTTACAAGAATTTAGAGGACCCGGATTTGCAAAGCGAGTATGGGGGCGTAAACCGTAAAAAATTCCATAATGATACTACCCCTATCACCGCGTCTATGTAAATCCCCATCCCCACCACGTACCCATGCCATGCATGTGGCCAGACATCCCATCTACTCATGTCCAAAAACTCAGCACTGCCATGCATCAATTGGAACTAAAAGAAGAAAACAGCTACGTGAGATTGATTTAGGTTTGAGATTTTAATGTTTAAAACAAAAAATATATATATATGGGATTTTCATAAGCTGCGTCAACACAACACATGCACAGTTTGTGGGAATTTGATGATTTATAAACCGTCCCCAATGAGCGATCGGTTCATATATGTTTGAGCATGATAAATCACTTCGCCTGTGGAACCATACAGATACAGAAACATTTTAATCATCATGATACTGTAAAACAATACTGTGAAATACTCCGATGTTACATCATATGATACTATATTGACCTATGCTGACCTATATCATGGGATGCTGCATGAGGACATTTTCTTTAATCATCAATTCATCATGATGCTATATTGGCCTATATTGACCAGGTCTGATGCAGCATCGAGCGACGTTGTAAATGTCCGATGCAGCAAATCAATCTTCTCAATTATCATCATCTGAGATTCCCACGTTTTATCCTATAGCACTTTCTAAGAAAGCATACATATATCACAAAAAGGGGCAGGCATTTAAACCCATCAATTTCCTATCATCTTCAACGAAACAATTCAATCAAAGTCCCACCAGCCAAGTTTCCAAACTTATCCGCAAACACACTCAGATGGCTCTCCTGCATCTTTGTGCATCTCCCCGCCACACTTTTTTCTCTATTTAACTATCTATTATATAAATGCATTCTATCATATAATTAAAGATGTCCAATTCAAACTATATCATAATATATCATACAATCGAAATGAACTCACATGAAAGAAAATAATGAACCCCTCTATTAACGGAAGGCTAGGAGAAAACAAAATACAAGAAATTTTTGAATAGTCCATTTGAGAGAACTTATTATTTGCTCTCTGGTACACTTAGAATTTTTTTAAGACATTTAGTCTTTTTTTGGACAGCTGTAAATTTTTATTATTAAAATGTCCTTTTAACATCCCCATCATATATTCCATTCTCAGTGACCGTTCACATTCCTTGTGACTGTTCATATTCCCGTCGAAAAGCTACTACCAAAAAAATAGAAACTAATTATCAAAATTGAAAAGTAACTACAAATATTTTGCAGAATGTTTTGTAATATTTTAATAAAAAGTGAAAAGTAACTACAAATATTTAAAAAGTGATATTCACTCACAAAAATTGAAAAAGAAAAGGGAAAGTAACTACCAAAATTGAAAAGTAAGTAGGATTTTTTTACACAATATTGTTTTAATATTTTTAACTACAAAGTGAAACGTAATAATAAATATTTAAAAAGTGATATTCCCTCACAAAAATTGAAAAAAAAAGAAAATTAACTACAAATAAATATTTTTTCACAATATTTTAATATTTTAACTACAAAATGAAAAGTAACTACCCTATTTTCCTAAATTGTAAGTAACTACTAGTTTTTTTTAACTGATTTTTGCACAAATTGGTAGTCACTTTTCATTGTGTATCAAAATTTAAAAATAAATACCATATTGTTTTAATATTTTTACAAAAATTGATAATTATTTTCCATTGTGTATCAATTGTTTTTTTTTTCTAGTTACCTTTTGAAATTTGGTAACAAATTGCGAGTTACCTTCTATGTCAATTGTTATTGGTAGTTACTTTTCGAACAAAGTTACTAATAGCATATACAAAAAAGAAAAATAAAAGTAACCATAAAATTGAAAAGTTACTATAAAAAAATTAAAAAAAAAGTAACCACAAAAAGTAATTGAAAAAAAAAATTGAAGCCGGAGTCTGGACGGGGAGCTTTGGAGGTGACTTCGGGATCTGGGGGCGGGGTGGCGACGAGGTACCAGACGCGCGGGGGGGGGGGGGGGGGGGGGGGGGGACGAGATCAGGACGAGAGACCGACGGGGGTGGGACGGCGGCGGCGGATCTGGAGCTTTGGACCGGCGATGGGGGTGGGATGGCGACGACGGATATGGAGGTTGGAGCCAGGTTGTAGCGGGGAGGCGGCGGGACGCCGAACGCGCGTGGGGGGACGAGAGACCGACGGGGGTGGGACGGCGGCGGCAGATCTGGAGCTTTGGACCGGCGATGGGGGTGGGATGGCGGCGACGGATATGGAGGTTGGAGCCAGGTTGTAGCGGGGAGGTGGCGGGACGCGAACGCGCGTGGGGGGGTGGGGGGGCGGCGACGAGATCGGGACGAGAGACCATCGAGTGTGGAATGGCAATTGTGGATCTGGAGCTTTGGACCGGCGACGAGGGTGGGATGGTTGCGGCGGATCTGGAGCGGACGACGAACGGCAACAAGATCGGGACGAGAGAGTGACGTGGGTGGGATTTGGACCAGTGTCTGGACGGGGAGCTTTGGACCGGTGACGGGGGTGGGATAACAGCGACGGATCTGGAGCTTGGACTAACGACGAGCTTTGGAGCTGGGATCCGGGTTGGAGCGGGGCACCGGACGCGCGGGTTGTGGGGATGGCGATGTCCTCAGGATCTGGTGGGGGAGGGGCGCCAGACGCACAGCGGGTGGCGAGGGGACGGGGACGCCGAGGGGGGAGGGGGGGGTTAGGGGGAGTTAGTAGGATGTATATAGATAGAAGGTAGAAGGTAATTTTGTGTTTATTCCCCTATAGTGATAGTAAAAGACTAAAGAACTTCTACATAGGAGCAAATGACAAGTTGGTTTCTTATTTTTGACAAATCATCCAAAAAAATAAGGGACATTGGCGTTTAGTCTATTTGGGAGGAGTTGTTTGTTATTTAGTCCCCTTGAAAAATTTTAAGACATTTAGTCTCTTTTGTGAACAGCTGTACTTTTTAATCTCTAAAATACCCTTTATGCATTTATTTAAATGGGAGATGGATGGATAGTTTTTGAATTAGTTGCTTGGCATTAATTAGAGTGGTTGGGAATACATACACCTACTCCCAATACAGAAAATGCATGCATGCATCCACTCATAACTGGATGCATGCATTAATGTGGACATTAACAGTAAAGAAGAAAATACTAAAAAATAAAGAAAAATACTAGAAAATAGGAAAATATGTTGGAAAAATAGGAAAAATGATAGAAAAGTAGAAAAAATACCAAAAAATATAAAAAATTTGGGAATTTTTTTTGGGGCCAGCAATTAAAGGCAAAAAAGGAAAATACTGAAAAGTAGGAAAAATTACCGTAAAATAGAAAAATATGTGAAAAATAGGAAAAATGATAGAAAAGTAGAAAAAAATACCGGAAAATAGAAAAATATTCTGAAATTTTTTTTTGAAAGTAACTACTAAATATTGGAAAGTGATTACCAAATATTGGAAAGTGACTACAAATATTTGGTAGTTACTTTTCAATGCTCATAGTTACTTTCCCAATATTTGATAGTTACTTTCCCATTTTGATAGTTACTTTCCAATATTTGGTAGTTACTTCCCAATATTTGGTAATTACTTTCCCATTTTGGTAGTTAGTTCCCAATATTTGATAGTTACTTTCCCAATATTTGGTAGTTACTTTACAATTTTCTCCATTTTGGTAGTTACTTCTCATATTTGGTATTTACTTCCCAATATTTGCTAGTTACTTCCTTTTATTTGGTAGTTACTTCCATTATTTTATAATTACTTCACAATATTTGGTAGTTACTTTCGCAATATTTAGTAGTTACTTTCCCATTTTGGTGATTATTTCCCAATATTTCGTGGTTTTATTTACAATTTTCTCCATTTTGGTAGTTACTTCCCATATGTGGTACTTACTTCACAATATTTGGTAGTTACTTCCATTATTTTGTAGTTACTATTCAATACTTGTAGTCACTTTCCAATATTTGGTAATCATTTTTCAATATTTAGTAGTTACTTTCAAAAAAAAAATTCCAGAATATTTTTCTATTTTCCAGTATTTTTCCTACTTTTCTATCATTTTTCCTATTTTTTCACATATTTTTCTATTTTACGGTAGTTTTTTCTACTTTTCAGTATTTTCCTTTTTTGCCGTTAATGGCTGCACCGAAAAAAAAATTCCAATTTTTTTTTATATTTTTCGGTATTTTTTTTCTACTTTTCTACCATTTTTCCTCTTTTTCCAACATATTTTCCTATTTTCTGATATTTTTCTCTATTTTTCAATATTTTCTTTTTTACTGTTAATGTCCACATTAATGCATGCATCCAGGCCATAAGTGGCTGAATGCATGTCTTTTCAGTATTGGGAATATGTATATGTATTCCCAACCACTACAATTAATGCCAACCAACTAATTCAAAAACTATTCATCCATCTCTCATTTAAAAAAATACATAGAGGGTATTTTAGAGATAAAAAAATACAATTGTTCATAAAAGAGACTAAATGCGTTAAAATTTTTCAAAGAGACTAAATAGCTCCTCCCAAACAGACTAAACGTCAATTTTCCAAAAAAAAAAATAAACGGTTGATAATTGTCCGTGCCAGATGGTCCAGATGCAACCCCCTCTCCAGCAAATTTGGCTATACGGCCCAACCAACACATTAATCCAACCTTTGCTATCTAGCTGTCCCCCACATGTCCCAGCCCATATCTTGAGAAGCGAACAAGCTATACTCTAATTAATAAGAGAAATTATTTTTCTTTTTAATAAACGCCGACAGAAAAGGACGGAAACCACCGCGTAACGATCGCCATCTAAAAGGTTTTGCTTTTTCTTTTTCTTTATCGAGTCAATCTTTTTCTTTAAAAAAGAATATTAAAAGAATATTCATTTTTTAAGCCTGACAATAACTTTTTTGAAATTCTGAAAATAGAAAGCAAAGGGAGAAAGGAACGATCACGACCTTCGCCGTCGCCGCCTCTTCGTCGCGGCCGGAGTCGCCACCGCCGCCCTTTTCCGCAACACGACCTCCGTGTCCAAGCCGAAGCCGTCGATCTTTCGGACCCTGACAAGATCCGATGCCCGGAATAGCGCCACGAGCCCGTCCACCTTGTAAAGATCGTTGGCGGAGTACTTGTCGCCTTTCCTCTTGAGCGCGATCTGGATCACGGCCACGCCCCCGGGCTTTAACGTCCTCTCTATCTGCGCCACGAACCGATCCGGGTAGAGCGCGTGGTCGAAGACGTTGGAGAACTCGAAGTCGAAGGCGCCGTCGGGGAACGGCTGGGCGTGGAAGTCGCCCTCCACGACGAGAGGCGGCGATGGAACTAGATCCATACCGACGGCGTCCTCGACTCCGACCGACCTCAGCGCCGCCACCTCCTGGCCCAGCCTCGCCCCTATGCACAGTGCCCGCGACTTGTTCGATAGGAACCCTTCGCCTTTGAGCTCCGAGAAGAACCGGGCAAAGACCCGGACCTTGCGGTTCCAGTCCCGGGTCGCCCAGACGTGGCGGAGGCGGGGGTCCAGAGTCTTGTTGAGCTGGTGGCGGATGTAGTCCTGGTAGGTCCGGTAGCCCGCCCGGATTCGCAGAGAGGAAGGCAGGGCGGTGACGTTGCCAGGGGCAACGGGGTTATAATTACTGGGGGCGGCGGGGTTAACGGAGGGGCGGAGGAGGACGACGGAGAGTAGGAGGACGGATAGGAGGAGGAGGAGCAGGAAGGGGCGGAGGAGGGGACTCGGGGAAGGCTTCGACATGAGGGAGGAATGCCGACGGCGCCGGGATAGTGGGTTGATGGCTAGTGACCTTCCGCTCCCTCGGGAGAAGAAGAGGTAGGCGTGGTTGCTGGTATGGCGGATTAGTTTAGGAGGGGATTATTGTGAGCTGATCTCGAGGTTGGTTAGCGGTGGATCCGCAAGGAGCGGAGACCCGTGAAGGTTGTTTGGACTGGCCTTCTTGTCTCGATTATTGGGCTAGAGATATTTTAAGTTGGCTCGTAAAAGGCCTGTCTTTCGTAACTCGGAGGTTGGTACAGGAGGCCTGGCCCATTAACACGATTCAAATATGTGCTTGATCCACAGTCTAGTCCTTCCTTCTCTCTCTCCCAACCCTTGATCTCAACGACATATATTTGAAAATTGACTTACTAAGCTTGGTTCTAGGTTCGGTTTGGCATACACGTGAACCAAGCTCAGCTAGAAATTAATCAAGCCAAAGTTTGATCACAACTAGTTCCAACCAAGATGGATTCGATTATACATTATAGACTATTCTATGGTTGGGCGCATCAGGCGATGCGAACGAATGTTTGGTTTGTTATAGACAGTGGCGGAATCAGGATGAGACTTAAGGGGGGGCGAAATCTAAAGCAAAATGACCATTTTTTCTTTCTTTTAAGTAATGTAAAAAAAACTTTAGAATTACAATATCGAACATTAAGGAATAAAAATAATACAAATATTAAAATATACGTACCGTACTATGTGCTGCGATTGAGAGGTGGAAGTTAGATCCTACGCTTTTGCATTTTTTGAAAACGTTGCAAAATGATTTCATTCTCAATAGTTTCAAAAATTTCCCGCTCGATGTATACCACCATGCAATCATTCATCCAGTCATCTCCCATTTTATTACGTAAATCAGACTTGACAATCTTCATCGAAGAGAAGACTCTCTCAACGGTTGCAGTCGCAACTGGTAAGACCAATGCTAACTCAATAAGAAGATAAACCAATGGAAATAGAGCATTTTTTTCTAATCTCAACCATCTTCATAGCAAGACTTCCAATATCTTGAAGTCCAGAAAAATCATCATTTCTTCTAACATCTCAAATGTAGGTGTTAAGCTAATCTCTAAGTATCATACTATCAGCTGTTGTGAAATCCTCTGGATAAAGTTCAGCAAGACGACATAACTTAGCATGGTCAAATGCTGAGAATGAGTTTCTTGGATCAAGGCATGCTATGCAAAAAAGTAACTCCATACTTGCTTTTGTGAAACGATGATTTATCTCTTGAGCGATGAAATCAATTACTTGGAAAAACACCTCAACACGAAAATGGTGTATATAAGTAATACTTTGCCCTCTAGAGCTTCCACGCCTCGAACGACTACAAGTTGGTATAATATCTTCCATATTGGGTACACTAATAGAATTATCGGCACAAAAAGTTTTGACTTCTTCGAAAAATTTATTCCATTTTGGCTCCCTCAAATGCTGCAGTCGTTTCTTCACTACTCCAACCAAACTCATAGCATTAACTATATCTTGATCTTTTCGCTGCAAAACCTGTGACAATTCATTCGTAATTCCCATTATATCCCTCATCAAATGCATAGTGAATACAAACTCAAAGCTTTCCATCTTATCCATCAAACTCATAGCCATGGATCTTTGTTCTGACTGAACTCCATCATCTTTTATATTTTCAAGAACTTCCAACACTGATGACCACATAGTGAAAAGACAGATTATTGTAAGTTGATGTGAACCCCAACGAGTATCACCTAAAATAAAGTAACAATATTATGGGAATTAAAAGCATATAAACAAAGAAATAAAATATTTGAAGAGATTTAGTAATTAACGAGTAATCATCTGGTCGTGCGAGACTGATTTCTTGATTTTTGCCTCTTTCACTAGAAATTTCTCCCTTATCCAACCGATCCACTAAATTCTCATGATGTCTTTGGCAAAGAATATCTTTTCTTTTACAAGAAGCTCTGACCATATTCACAATCAAACAAATATAATTAAAAAAATCATCAACTTGTAAGTTATTCTTTGCAATACCCACAATAGCCAATTGAAGTTGGTGAGCAAAATAATGGATATAGATAGCAGAAGGATTGTCCCGCAAAATAAGCGGCTTTAACCCATTGAACTCCCCTCGCATGTTTGATGCCCCATCGTACCCTTGGCCTCTCAATCTGGACATTGATAACCCATGTCTTGCAAACAATCTGTCTATAGAATTTTTTAAAAATTGAGAGCAAGTGTCAGCAACATGTTCCACACCAAGAAACCTTTCAATTACTTGTCCACGTTTGTTCACATATCTTAAAACCACTGTCATTTGCTCCTTCACTGAATTATCTCGTGACTCATCAACCATAAGAGAAAAAAATCCTTTCCAATATCATTAATGATCGCAAGTGTGGTCTCCGTTGCCCAAGCATTCACCAATTCCTTTTGAGATTTTGGAGAGGTCATTTAGTTGTTTCTAGGAGCATTAACCATAACTGTCTTAGCAATCTTTTCATCTCGTAAGCTATACTATTCCAAAAGCTCAAGAAAGTTGCCTTTCCTCAATGAACTCTTAGACTCATCATGACCATAAAAAGCTAATCCCTGCACCAAAAGAAAACGAATGCAATCTAAAACCGATGTTAAACGAATGCGATATGCATTCTCTTGGTCATGCCCGTGTGCGGAAAATATGTGCGACACACTTTGCCATTGATTTTTGAGTGTTTCACATTTTTTTCTAGCTTCATTGTGAAAACTGTTATGTGCACCAACATGTTCACCAAAGTTTTCTATTGCCTTTATCCAATTGTTGAATCCTGTACATGTAAACACATCTCCTTCGCCTTATTCTCCTTGAGGTTTCCTAAACAGATAACACCATAAGTAATACGCCGCATCTTTTGATACACTATATTCCAACCACCCATAGTCTTTGAACCATGTCTCCCTAAAACTCCTTATATCTATTCCATATTTTTTCTTGGGAAAATTATGACCAAACGGTTGACAAGGGCTTTTGATCAAGTACCCCCTACGAATTTCATCCATAATTCCAACATCATATGTTTCAATGGGTTTACGCAACCCTGGGTCACCAATAATATCATTCGGATTAATTAAACTAGTTCGGGCTCTTTTCGAACTAGTATTCTCTGAAGTAGTATGCAAATCATGAGTATTAGACGATTCACCGCTCGGTCCGCTTCGTGGTTTTTTTTTATCACAAACTTATCCATTATCTAAACAAAACAAAAAAATATATAAATAAAATGCGACAATTAGAAATCAAACTAATAAATTATCAAATAATTAACTAAATCCTAACAAATAAATAATTAACAAAATCAAACTAATAAATTATAGACACTAACATTAACAAGTAATTAACTAAATCAAATCATACATGCTCAGCTGCTTTGTTTAAGTGCTCTGTTTCTTCTCACTTGGGTGGGTGCCGGCCGGCCACGCCCTGCCAGGTGGGGGCGGGTGCCGGAGAGGGGGAAGGGCCGGAGAGCTAGAGCTGGAGAGGGGGAACTGGGGAGGGCCTGATCGCTCACAAACGTTGTCGTTAAAACGTTGCAAACTCAATCAAATATAAATTTATAATCCTTATTCAATCACTACACTACTAGGTAGAAATAGCGGTGAAGTCGGGAGTCGATCCACAGGGAAAACGTTGGAAACTGAAATCAATTCTCAAAACCCTAAAACTAAGGAAAAGAATCAAAGATAGAATGGAGTTATCTAAACTAATAAAGAAAAGAAATAAAAGATTGATCAATTTGAATCAATGGAGTAGTTACTTAGGAATTACTCAATCCGCCCTAGTTTCATTATTAGTCTTATCTAGTTATCATCTTGTTCCCTTCTCTCAGCATTATAGATCATATGGCTACAAGTTCACATGAATCCCTAAAAGAAAATTAATGTTCCCAACGGCATAACCTATCTTTGCTAGGCATAGATTGTCTTTGGTCCTATGATTACCTTAAATTATACTACTCCTAATGACCTTGGCACAACCTATCTTCGCGTAGCATAGCTTATCTCAAAGGCAAACTAATAACTTCATGAAAACCATCTCATAAATCTCTACAATCAATCACAGAAATCATGTAGGACTGAAAGTACGTCAAGGGAACTCTGTTCCTTCAACTCTATTAATAATAAAATCATATTCATGAGATCATGCATCGAGAAGTTCACAAGAATCCAACTAAAGAAAAACCAAAACTACACTAGGGTTTCATGAATAATCCTAAGTACAAGAATTAGCAACTCATCTTTTGGATGAACGCCATCGGCTTGGAATAGGAAGCTGTCACCATCCACATCCTCTTCATCTTCTTCTTCCTCCTCCAAAGATTGTCAAAAAGATGAGAAATTCGGCTGAAATCACCTCTTAATATAATATAAACCCTTAATCCTGGAATTAGGAGTTATAGTTGAACTTAAACTCTAATTTTCCTAAATTCCGGGTTGCTGACGTCATCGGAGTGATCCATCAGACTCAAATCCGATCCATCGCTCCAGTCGGACTGGGTCTGCCACGTCATCAATTAATTTCAGCCTTTCTCAAATTTCAGCTTTCATACTTCTGACTTTGCTTCAAAACTGGCGCCAATCTATAGTGAATCTCAGAAAGTCTTCAACATGAAAGTTGTAGATCTTGAAGTCTTCGTTCATCTCCCAGAATTTCAGAATATTTGGAATTGTATAGAATGTATGGTGATTTATTTCCAAACAGTCGACAAAGCAGTATTTTTGCAGAATTTAGTGATTTTTGGCCGAATTTCTTGTATTTCTTCTCAAATCATGATTAAACCTGAAATCAACTAACAAAATATTAAATACACCTACTCTAGGCCTAACAAAGATAATTTAAGGGGTTTAATTAGGAATAATTAGTGACTTATCAGTGCCGGAGGGGGGAGGGGGCGGGCCGCGGAGGGAGCGGGGGGGGGGGGGGGGGGCCTCGCCCCTAGTTCCGCCACTGGTTATAGAATATCTATCATAGGAGAGAGGTATAGACAGAGCAGGGGAAAAGAGAGAAGATACACTTTACAATATTTCAACGGTGCTCACAGGCCGTTAACAAGCAACTGCTCATTCAATCTAAATTTCTGCATTACGATGACATGGACGACATAATCTGAAATTCTACAACATGGCACACCCTTGGGCACACGATTACAACAACAAAAATAACTACAATTTAATACATACATGGCACAACTTATGCCCTTAAATCCATCTAAACATCCTAAGGGGCATGACCCCCTTGGTTCAACCACGAGCCTCATATAGGGTTTAGTTATATATATAAATAGCATTCCAATAATTCACATGGATACTATGCATGCTTCACAATCAATTGCTATTTAAACAAGAACATTAGCAACTTAAATAAACGTGTCGAAATCAGGCTATTAGTTTCCCAAAACCTATCAAATCAAACATGTATCTACTAAATACAGCTAAGAGCATCAATTCAGAGTATTAGATGAATTAGACATGTTATAATTGACTAATCATACCTTAATTATATGTAGTCGGCAAAAAGAAGCGTATAACCTAGGTTTCACTATTTCCGTCCAATTAATACGAAACTTAGCATACATGTTCATTAATGGTTTTCAAAACACATACATGAAATTTAATTCAAATGGACGAACGAAAATAGATGATAACCATGTATTTTGGTCATTGACCAAAAAGCGATAAAAGAGGCGATGAAATCTCATCGATTCAACGTCCAAATGAAGTCAATCTTGAAATAAAACCTAATCAGATATTTAATTGCATGCTAGGAACATCATGTCCAAGAATCGGATCTAATTGATGTCGAATTTCCACTTAATTAACTAACTAATTCTACAATTCTTGTATCGCAGAATTTCCGAAGAAAATTCACCAAAAGTCGTATATAAATCAAAACTTTATGAAACCAGTGGAAATTTAAAGTAGGTTCAAAGATCGACAACTCTCATGTTGATGATCAGATGAGATCATGCACGGAAAGCTCAGAAAATCAAGTTCAAATCAGCCGTTCAGAAAGAAGACAAAAATTTCGGAACATCTTGAGGAAAAGTTGCTTAAAACCCATTTAAATCCAAATTAAAACCCATGACACTTCAATTAGTAA
Organism: Narthecium ossifragum; assembly: GCA_963920575.1. Classification (NCBI taxonomy): domain Eukaryota; kingdom Viridiplantae; phylum Streptophyta; class Magnoliopsida; order Dioscoreales; family Nartheciaceae; genus Narthecium; species Narthecium ossifragum. Next base: position 15,121,325 of record OY986969.1, read on the forward strand.
TTAAGAATGCTTAGAGGGACTAATTAGTGCAAGGAAATCTACGGATAAACCAACCAAACCCTAACTTTAGCATAAACCGAGGTTAAGGTAAAAACCCTACCTTAAACGCTAAATCCGCCGTTAATCCTTGTTGATCCACACTAGTCCGTCCTCCTCCCTCGTCAGAGTGCCGCTAGGAATCGTCTGACGCCTCCATCCAGGCACGACGGGAAGGGGTAGAAGGAGAGGAGGGAGAATGAAGGGGATCGGGGGAAAGGAGAGGAGGAGGAGGAGAGCTCAGGAGGGATGGTGGCCGGCGAAGATCGTCGATGGCGAGGAGGAAGGCTTTTCGGCGACCTCGGGAGAGAGGGAAGTAGGAGAGAGTAGAATCTGAGGGGGGGGGGAGGGGTTCTATGACTCGAGAGAGATGAGGGGGAGCTAGTGAGGAGGCGGTGGTCAGTGATGGTGGCGAAGAAGCTCCGGAGAAGAGGGAGGCGCTGGCGCGGTCGCGAGCATTGGAGAAGAGAGGAGAGAGAGATCGAGCGGGCACGAGGGAGAAGAAAAGAACGTGGGGGAGAGAGAAAACTAAAGGGTTTGGCCACTTAAGTGGCTAAGCCCAAATTGCGATACCTCGATGCTGTTGACACCAGTTTTGTCTACGCTCTGATTTCGTAGTATTTACGAAATTACATATATGGCTTTAAATTTAAACACATTAAAGTGAGAAATCTGACTAAATAATATATTCAGATTCTCTGATGAAAACCCAATTAACCCAACCTGGTTCTGACGACATCCTACACGAATCGAAGGGCATTTTGGTAATTTCAACCCGCTAGGGATATTCATGGAATTATGGAAAAATATGTGCTCCGCATATTTTACATCAGCCTTTAGGCAATTTTAATTACATTCCACATAAACTAAAAAAAGAAATTTAAAGGTATTCCCCAGATTGTCCACTTGAGGGGCATTTTCGTCATTTTCACCTCTCAAGAGATGATTATATTGAAATCCACACATATGAACCTTTCAATGTCTCTTTCACCTTAGGGGTACATTCAACAAAAATATATATGGGCAGTACATGAACAACAAAAGCCAAAGGGTATTTTGGTCATTTAAAACCCCAGTGGTATATCGATCATTCTACCTCTATCATTAACGCTCAGGGGTATCTTGGTTATTCTACATTCTCAAGGATGTAACGGCCTAAAATGGGGTCATTTCGGTACAAAATACACATGGTCGATAAAAAGGGCGTTTTGGTAATTTACACCCGCCCTGCCCTGGATATTTCAGTAAATTCTCTAGAATGTTACATGAAAGATCTAAATTCAAAATTCAAACAAGACATTTAAAATTTATTTAAAATTTGGACAAATATTTGATGTCTTGACGATTATTGAAATTCGAGATAAATACTTGAAATTTGAATAAATGTTTAAAATTTAAATGATTTCTTACATGAACTTCAAATTTAAACGACACGTTTAAAATTTGAAACCTCAAATTATAACTCCCTCATCTGATGGTTAAAAAAAAAAATCCTAATACCTCAGCTTCCCAACGACACACCTGGAAACCAAATCTCAACACCCACAGGATTCCATGATACGCTCCTGCGTATCTTACCAGCCTCTCAACAAACATCTAAACGCCTATAAAATGAATGGAGAGGCGAGCAGAGAGGGGGTTGGCAAATTGAGAGAGAGAGAGAGAGAGGGAGGAAGGGCTGGCAGATAGAAAGAAAGGAGAGGAGGCTGAAAAAGAGAAATAAGGAGGAGAGGAGGAGCGACTGCGGACTCACGGACGCTCAGGAAGGAGAAGGATCATAGAGCTCCAGCACCTGACGCACTCTCATCATTAGATCCAACCGAAGGGTGGTCGTCCTTGTTGCGCCTCGACCCGCGTAGGCCCAACCGGACCGGGCGACGCGAACCGGAACCTAACCTACTGTGAAAATTTTGGCGAGATTTCCCTTTAATCATAGTGGTCTCCCTAGCAATTCATAATCATCCTGTATTAACATACAATTACAAACCTCAAAGACTGAAATTGAAATATATACAAATCCTCAACAGGGTAAAAATTATACAAAATCTCTCTCGTAGGAGACTAACTAAACAAAGGGTAGAACTGACGATCGCTGCACCTCAAGCACCGCCAGACGCCGCAACGTCACCAAACACCGGCCCGGTAGGGGCGACCGAAAAAGAGCTAGCGCCAGCACCTACAAAACGCAGCTCGGGTAGGAGTGAGCACTAAGCTCAGTAGGGACACTGTACTACGATACTCAGAAGGAAGGGGAACACAACAGTGTCGCCCTCAAGCAAAAGCTGGGTGTATACAGGGGTCCCATAACCCCACCGCGTGTCCCTGAAGGGAGGCCTCAGTCATGGTCTTCCGGCCGAACTGATCACATACTGGGTCGCCCTCAGCGAGGCAGGAAACTAGCACTGTCATCTCACTATCAGGAAACCAACACTGCTAGGCGGGCAACCAACACCGTCGAGTAGGCACAACCTCTACCCAAGAGACAGTGAACCGGACACTGGCTACACCTCAACACTCGGCTCGAGGCCGACACGACCTCTAAACATCAAACCACATGTATTCAGGTCATCTAACCCTATCATCGAGTTCGACTGAATACTACAAATCGAGTCCTGGACCAAGCTACCCGCAACGGTCCTAGAGCTAGATCCGGACTACCCGAAAGCCCCGGATCAGCGATCAACCCATCGCCAGCGTCCTACACAGATGCAACTAATGCACAAAGCAATGGATGTTATGAGCACATGCAGGAATATACATATAAGCATGCATCAGTATGTGATTGTATATCAAACAAGGTCTGGGCACGGCACCCTGCCGGCCCAGGGTGGTGAAAAGGTAAGTAAGGTCTAGGAGCTGCTATAGTGGTACCACCACCAACTGTCAGCAGTCCAGCACAACACCTGCATCGGGAAGCAGCCCCGCAAACAACAGCTGACAGATATCACAGTTAAAGCCCTCAGCACACGCCGGCATGCAAGGCTAAGGAAAGCTGTACGCTACCCCGCCCGTTTATTCTAAACATTCCAGGAGTCATCACTCCCCTGGTTCACCACTGCCCCTATTATAGGGCTAACATGCTTAAACATATGTATCAGATATAAAATAGTAGAGAAAACTATCATACAAAGCCCCACGGGCAAAAGCCACTTGAAAAACACCCCTCAGCCACTAAGAGATCGATCTTCCTTCCCAAGGGGATCGATCTTCTTAGTACTTGGGAGAAACACGTCCCTGTCAATCGAATGAGATCGATCTTCTTCGTGACATGGAACCCGCCACCTCAACCTAGGCAAGGATCGATCCCATCGAGGGATCGATCCTGCTCGGGCTGGGCGTGAAGCCCCAGAAGCGATCGATCTTCCCTCAAGGGAGATCGATCCGAATGGGTTCTCCGGCGACCGGACGGCGAGAAATACCGCTGGAAAATACAACAAAATCCCCCAAAACTCTGGGATCTGGTAGATCAAGAAACCACGAGTCCAAAACCGATGAAATCATGAAAAACAAACATGTATTTTAACAAATCTAAGCAAAAGAACACAATCAAACCGGAAAAACTCCAAAAAGCCGAAAGATTGTAGGTAGGCTCCCTACCTATGCAATAGCAGCTTCAATCCAAGCTACTAGGCCTTAGATCTTCCTCAAACGAAACCAAATCCAGCAAGAACACGGCTAAAATCTCGGATTTTCCAAAAAGAATCAAAAGAAAAGGTTTCGTTCGTTTTATAGACGAACGAACCGACTCAAGAGAGATCGATCTCTTTTGAGAAAGAGATCGATCTTCCTTGCCAAATTGGGTTTGACTTTCTGGCACTAAGATATCGATCCTCTAGCTAGGGAGATCGATCCCTTAGGTACAAAAAACTAGACTTGGGCTAAAACTTAAGCCCAAGCCCGGATCTGTCGATCCTGGGTCCCACTAACCATTCTAGCCAAACATTTCTACAAACATGGTCAGTGTGTGCACACGCGGGTGTGAAACTAGCCGACAAGACGTAATTTACCAAATTGCCCTTGCGGTCCACGACGAGCCACAGTCCTTCATCTCCATGCACAACCACAAAGCCCACCACAACAACCCCCATTCCGGCGGCATCATCACCTCCAGCCAGCACCCCACTCGATCAATCTCCACATGATCAACGCCCCCGCTCCAGACCTTGGTGAACAATGCTTCCTGGACGACCCGTGGACGTAGGCGAAACCCCTGAGGAAAGCCATTTGTCATCACCGATCTCCGAAAAGCTGGGTCCCAGTCCGATTCGACGGTGACCGTCCGCCGCCCTGAGCTCGTTCACACCAAACCGACATCACCATCCACTTCGGGCTGCGCACATCTCCAGAGAGGACTTCCCTTGTGAGGACCTGCCCCTCTACCCCTGTGGCTCGTTGTAGACCACAAGGGCAATTTGGTAAATTGTGCCTTGTTGGTTCGTTTCATACTCGCGTGTGCACACACTGACCATGTTTGTGTTAGTGTTTGATTAGAAATGTTAGGTGGACTCGGGATCGAAAGATCCAGGCTTGGGCTTGAGTTTTAGCCCAAGTCTAGCTTTCTGCACCTAAAGGATCGATCTTTCCTTGCTAGAAGATCAATCTTTTAATGCAAGAAAGTCAAGGAGCGATCGTCATGAAGGATCGATCTTTCCTTAGGGAAAGATCGATCCTTCATTGTTGTTCATGCTGAACCCGAGCAGGATCGATCATCTGGTGAGGATGATCGATCTTTGTGCCTTGGGTAGCATGGGATTCCCTTTGTCACGAGGAGGATCGATCTTCCTTGGCGCAGCAAGAGGGTGTCCTCTGTCGCGAGGATGATCGATCTTCCTGGGAGGAAGAACTGTCGCGAGAATGATTGATCTTCCTGGGAGGAAGGATCGATCTCCTTTGGCTCGACATGAAGGGAAGGCTCTCTGTTACTGGGAAGATCGATCCTTCCTTAGAGAAAGGATCGATCCTTTGAGGACAGAGAGGGATTTTCTTGGTTTTGTCCGCGGGGCTTTGTATGTACAGTTTTCCTTATAGCTTTATATTTTGTACATACTCTTAAGCATGCTAGCCCCATATTAGGGCAGTGGTGAACCAGGAGAGTGATGACTCATGGGGCGTTTAGAATAAGCGGGCGAGTGGCCCTATAGCTTTCCTTAGCCTTGCATGCCGGCGTGCGCCGAGGGCTTTTACCTGCGTGGTTTGTCTCTGTTGTTTGCAGGGCTGCTTCCCGATGCAGGTTGCCGGTGAACTGGCTGGTAGTTGGTGGTGTACTACTGCAGCAGTTCCATACCTTAAATACCTGTTCACCACCCCAGGTTAGGGCGTGGGCGATCTGTCGGTCGCCGTCCCGAGGCTGGAAGCTCGGATTTAGCCCTAGGACCGGGGTTGGGTAGTTTGGACCCGGTTTCAATTGTGGTGTCTAGTCAAATTCGATGATAGGCCTAGATGACTTCTACACATGTTGCTTGATGATTGTAGAGGTCGTGTCGGTCTTGAGTTGGATGCTGAGGTGTAGCTGGTGTCCTACTGTGTTGACCCTTGAGTAGAGAGGTTGACTACTCAGTGTCGTTCCCTGCTTATGGGCCAGCAGTGTTAGTTTCTGCTTACTGCGTGTGACCCGTCGTGTGACCAGTTCTTCTGGAAGACCATGATCGTGGACTTCAGGGACACACGGTGGGGTTATGGGACCTATGTATACATCCAGGTCTTACTTGAGGGCGACACTGTTATGTTTCCCTCTTCCTTCTGTGTGTCGTAGTGTAGTTTGAAGGTCCAAGAGGGGGGTGAATTGGACTCTTTTCGAAAAACTAGATTGATGAAAAATTCAGGTAGAAAAGGATCTAACAGCTTGAAAGCTTGTAAACGAAATGAAACTTAAATACAACAACATGCAAGAATTAAATGAAGGAAGGGTTAGAGAGATAACACCGATTTTATAGTGGTTCGACCCAACTCTTGGTCTACGTTCACTTCTCTCAAGGGCCTCCTTGAGGTTCCACTACTTGCAAATCTGTTACAAGCTTTTCCTCCAAACTTCCCGGTGCTTTGTGACCTTACAATCACAACCACTCGCTGTTGGATAACTCTCAAAGTACTTCTTCACACTTGAAGAAGATTTACAAATGTTGTAGCTCAAAAGAGAATAAGTAGAAACTGTCACGCCCCGCCCCAATTTAATATAATATCCCAAATAATTACTGAAAATTTTGGCATGACCCTTGGGCATGGGGACGTGAGATCACTATCACAACCTGTCAATCACTAATAATACATACTTTACAACATTTAATCACAATTTCATTCATCTCCTTCATTTCATGTACATAGGACTTGTAAACATCAAAATACAGGATATGACAACCCAAATTTACAATATACAACTCTTTTTCCAAATTCCAACATATATAAGCTTTTTCATACATAAATAAAAGAAACAAAAATACAGAATGACTCCTCAACACAGTACATGATCTCCATGGGATGCAGTGGTCTCAGGCCTACCTGCACCAAAAACCGAAAACCCAAACAATGAGCTCGAAAGCCCAGTAGGAGTCACCAACTAAGACTTTGGTGTACACCCCCACCTATCCTAGTATACTGCCCAAGTATGGTCTGGCTAGTATGGGTAAGTTTTACACGCACAGTCACCGCGTCCGGCCGTCAATGCTCGCCCATACCCCTATAGACTCTATACCCAGCCCCAGTATACTAGTAAAGGTACAACATCCTATAGACAGATCCTCAAATCAGATCAAATCCTCAAGTCATATCCTCAATCAGATCAAATCCTCAGATTAGATCCTCAATCAGATCAAATCCTCAAATCAGATCTTCAAACAGATCAAAGTCCTCAGATCAAATCATCAACTTAGTTCCTAGACTCCCTAGACTCTGACTAGTCTAGCTACAGGACCTGACTAGACCCAACCATAACCCCAATCCTATCATGTATGCACAAACAAAGAACATAGCAATAAAGCCAATAACAATCATCATATATTCATACAATACAAGGAAACATCATAGCATAACATAGCATCGTATATACACACAAGATTAAATAAATACCAACAAACATATATCAAAGCATCACCACAATTATATAGCATACAAGCACAACAATCCTAGGAGGTAACTCCTACCTCAAGGAAGCAATCCAAACGTAAACTCTAGGTCCCGGAATCCACGTCACGCTCCGACACCTGACGGCCGCTCAATCAATCGCCTAAAGCACAAAATCAAGATTACGTTCAAGTAGGGCTCCAAATGCCGTTAAATCTACTAGAATTAGACCGATCTCGAAAAGCCGATCGAAACGGCGCGGAAAACGACGAAATCATACATCGAAGGGATCTCGCGCACACATCGAACAATTAACATGCACTGTGCGCACAAGGTGCTGGCCAGCGCACCATGGCAGCAGCTGCGCACGCGCACAGCATCACCATCCTCTCCAGGAAGATCGCCGGAGCTCGCGCCGGAGCTCCGTTGGATCTCCAAATCAGGGTGCTCAAGCACTGGGAAGACCACCAGAGGGGAAGAAGAGAAGCCGCTCGCTGTCTCTAGCAAGGTTCCCAAGGAAGACCAACGACCACGGCTAGAGAAAAGCAGGCCGGACCTTCGCCGGAATCCATGGCAGGGAGGAGGATCAAGGATCCCCTGCCATGGGAAATGCCCGGACAGGGCTCGGAGAAAGATGCCCCGGACCACGGGGGTCCTTCTCCGGCGCTGCAGTCGCCGAAGGAGGTCCCCGTCGCCGTCCACGACACCTTCTCCGGCGACCCATCACCGGAAACCCATCTTCTCCCCAAAAACCCGCCGAAAAAACCCACAAAAAGGACGAAAAACAAAGGAAAACGTTGGGGAAAAGGGCTAGAAGCTTACCTCAGTCGAGATTGGGAAGGAATCCGGCGGAGATCTACCGGATCTTCACCCCCGGCGAGCTCCACCACTCCTCCCGATTCTTCCTCCCTTCCTTCTTTCTTCTTCGGCGCCGGCGGAGTCTCTTCCTCTCCCTCTCCCTACCGATCTCTTTCTCTCTCTCGATCTCTCTTCCAATCTCTCTATCTCCTCTCTCTCGATCTCCCTCTACCACTCTCCCGGTTGGTAGCCAAAAATAGAGAGAAGGAGAAGGCTCGAAATCTCTAGAAGGGTTGGGGGCGTATTTTGCAGAAAACACCCCGTGAAACAAGAAATTACGCGAAAAGTCCTCCGATTTACATAAAAGCCCAGAAATCTTACACTTAGGCCCTTACAGAAACCCTTGCTAAGACTTGCTCAGATGATCTCAATAATATGAATAATAGTTATGGTAAGTTTACAACACAGAACTACTTATATCTAGCCTTCAACCAGCTCAAAAATGACCTCCAACGGCTCTCTGCAACTCTCCAACGGCTAATTTTTTTACTCTGCGTGTTGCTGGCAGTCGATCCATGTATCGCCCGTCAAGTATCACGGTCGACCGTGACATCAACCGTCATGTACAAAAACTCAGCCTTTGCTTCCCACGGTCGATCCACCCATCGACCGTCGCATCGTCCGTCAGGCTCTGTTGTGAAAAATGCTTCCCAGGGTCAATGCTCCGATCGATCGTCGCTTGTTTACTTTTCACCAACATCCTCCATGGTCGATCGTCGTATCGTCCGTCGGATCGTCCGTGAGCCTACAACATTAAAAACACAAAGTCCAAACCACGCGGTCGACCGGTCCATCGACCGTCGCCTCGACTGTCAGGCTCTGTCAAGAAAATGGCTTCGCAGGGTCGATGCAACGATCGACCGCAAGCTAACATTTCATTTTGTCAAGTATGGTGCATCATCCGTGGTCGATCCATGGATCAACCGTTGCATTCCTATGGTCGATCCATGCATCCACTGTCAGTACATAAATTCATTAAATATTGAATTTTAGACTTTGAATTAAAGGGATAATAAATATTAAACATATATTTTATCATATAATGTATGTTGGCATCATCAAAACAAGGTTAGAATCAACATAGTTTCCCTGCTGAGCTTAGTTGCTAACTCCTACCCGGGTTGCGTTTACAGGTGCAGGCATTAGCTCCTCTTTGGTGGCCCCTACCGGGCAGTTGGTCGGCGGTGCCGCGACGCCAGACAGAGTTTGAGAGGTGGCGATCTTTTACAGCTTTAAACCTTTGTTAGTTAGCCTCCTACGGGAGTAAATGTTGTATTTGGATCTTCCCCTCTCCGAGAATATGTATATTTAAATTCTTTTGGACTTGTTAATCTTGGGTTCGAGGTTTGCTTAAATTATTCTCTTTTAATTGGGGGTGTTTGATGAACTGTTTAGGGAGACCAATAGGTTAGAGGGAACCCTCACCAAATTTTTCGCGTTTCGTTAGGTTCCGGTTCGCGTTGCCCGGCCTGGTTGGGCTTTCACGGGTCGGGGCGTGACATCGCTGGGCGCTGTTTTCCCTCGACGCTGATCCTCTGGGCACGGATCTTCATATGTGGCTTCCCCGATTCCAGCTAGTGGCTACCCTTCCTGTCGTGCCCCGACCCGTGAAAGCCCAACAGGGCTGGGGACGTGAACCGGAACCTAACCAATCGTGGAAAAATAATGGCAAGGGTTCCCTCTAACCAATTGGTCTCCCTAAGCAATTCATTAAGCACCCTCAATTATCAAATCTAACATCAACAGAAACCTCAAACTCAAAGATTACAATTCCAATGTACAAGTCTACAAAACCTCAAAGAGGGGAAATCAGTTTCAAAAATTTATACGCTCCCGTAGGAGGCTAACTATACAAGGGTTCAGAAATAGAAAGATCACCACTACTCAAACTCCACCAGGCACCGCCGCACCACCAACCAACTGTCGGTAGGGGCCACAGAAGAGGAGCTAACGCCTGCACCTATAAAACGCAGATATCACCACTCCTCAAACTCCACCAGGCACCGCCGCACCACCGACCAACTGCCGGTAGGGGTCACAGAAGAGGAGCTAATGCCTGCATCTGAGTGTGCAACTAAGCTCAGCAGGAAAACTACACTACGACTCACAGAAGGAAGAGGGAAACACAACAGTGTCACTTTGTAGCATTGTCTGGGTGTACACAGGGGTCCTATAACCCTACCGGCGTCTCTTGGTATCCAACCATGCTCACCCTAACGAACTGGGCCCCATCCCGGAAAGAACTAGTACAACAGGAAGAAGGCACTGCTGGGCAGAAAGACCCTCTACCCAAAGATGAGACGATGACACCGGCCATACCCCAGAACCAGGCTCGAGGCTGACACGACCTCTAAATCATCGATCAACAGCTGTTCAAGTCATCTAGGCCTATTGATAAGACTTGAAAAGTGCACAAATCACCCTTTTAACGAGGTCTTGTTAGTCTCCGAGCAATGCTATTTTGATAGTCTATGATGTATTTCAGGTATAAGAGCCTTCAATGAAGATTAGATCATGTTTAGTGCTAAAACGAACAAATAACGAACCTGCGAAGTCAAAGGAGCAAAGGTGGGCCATCTTTAAAGATTAAACTGTACCTGTTAATGAAGAACCAGATGATGCACCATATATAGTTGGAAAGCTCTTGAAGTCTAGTTTCTGAAGAATTTTACGGTTCGCGATTCCGAGTTTCCGAGAGGAAGTTACGACAATTTTAGTACCGATGGCACAGTCTGGATGGCAAAATAGTAAATACTCTGGAAAGTCTGATCGATCCGACACCTAGAGCAGGATTGATCCGTCTATACAGAAACCTGACAGAACGCATACTTTTCAGCTGTTCACGGTAGGATCGATCCTACTATCCATCGTACGACGACGAACGTCTTGTGCTTGGACCAGCCCTTTGTAACGTATTTTTAACTTTTTGCTTGGTCCTTGTTTGATTAATTAGTTATACATGGCCGATAATTATATACCATCGGGTGCCACGGTGAACGATTATTTTTATCATCTAGTTATGCACCCGCTTATGTTAACGATACATATGATTTCTCAAACCCGTCTTATGATTCTCATTCATATCCATATGATCCGGATTTGAGTGATCATCCATACCATGATTGGCAATTCCAAGGTTACTATCCTCCCAATGTTCAACTACAAGATATGAGTATACCGGACCAATATTTTGCACCTAGTTTTGAACCGTCTTATTTTTCTCAAACACAATACTCACCACCCCAACATTGGTATGAGCCATCCCTTCCCCTTGCACCACAACCACAAATAGATCCAGCTGTAAAGGAAAGGATTTTTAAAGCTTTAGAGACTTTTGAGGCACAAAGTCAACTTATACATTCTCATTCACAATTAATGGCTAATATACAAGCCCGAATGGGATAAATAGCTTCTTTGATGGATTCGTATTATGACGAGGTTGACGGTTGTGTGAATGAGGTAGTGCCTCCTAGTGTTGATGATAATGCTTCTGATGGTCATCTTACCAATGCTTATGATGCATGCAATGCAGAGATTCCTTTTGAGGTATTACCGGTTCATGATACTGTGGATGATATTTTACCTGATAATGTGGATGAATCAGTCACTCCGGTGTTTCTTGATGGTAATGATATTGAGGAATGCATGCATGATTTGATACCTCCCGTAAGTCATGTTGATATTAATTGGCCAGTTCATGAAGTTGTTTATGAAGCCTTATCTAATCTTGATGCATATATTGATGAAGTTTCATATACAAATCACATGTCGATCTTTGATGTGACGGATGATGTTTATGATGACTTGGATGATCCTTGTGAGACCTCCTTTAGGAAACCTCACTTTGATCCTCTACCCTTTACTTCATCCACACTTGTTGAATGGCTAGTTCTCCTTATCACTTAACAAGTTCTGTTTAGGATTCCTTGTTGGCAAGAACAATTATCTAATTATCAGTGACCGAATGATTAGTTACGTTCACTGCTAATGAACCCTCTTATTAGGATGAATTCATCGTAATTAATAACATGGATATGGATTTAGGTGTACGATCGAGATGACTTCGCATCTCGATGGCCGAAACTACAAAGGTAAGATGCATGAAGGATTAGGGATGGAACGTAGTCGGACTAGCACTACTATAGTGGGACTAGCACTATACAATCCCTAATCACGAAGAAGATTTCATATGAGATACCATGGGACTAGCATGGTCCTCTTATTTAGATGAATCCAATCCAAGCCCTAGGATACACAAGCTCCGGAATCAAGTGCAAACGAGAACAATCCATACATCCAGCAAGAAATCGACACCAAAGTATAAAAGAAGTAGAAATCAATCCATATAAGCCAATCAATAATGTATACAAGCCCTAGATCTAAGAAATCCCTAATAGAAACCCTAATTACATCATAAGAATCCCATGGTTAGGGTTTTAGCTACTCATCTTTAGAAAGGAGATCCGTCGATGAAGGTTGTCGCCACGCTCCATCCATGGATCTTCCCCCAAAGATCTAACCTAACTTATGTAAAAGAAGGAAGAAAAAGAACCAAGAAGGCTCAGCCAAAAGGCCAAGGAAGAGCCCCCAAAACACCCTAAAAGATGCCTATTTATAGCCTTAAGTGTCTCCATCCTCGGATTAGATCTAAACCGTTGTTTTTCTTCACTGAGAAGGTAGGATCGATCCCTCCAGGGGTGTAGGATCGATCCTTTGCATCAAAATCTTCAATTTCTGGCTACGCCCGAGTCCGATCGATCCTACCAGGGGTGTCGGATCGATCCTACTCTGTAGGATCGATAATAGGATCGATCCTACTCTGTAGGATCGATAATAGGATCGATCCTGTAGGAACAGCTAAAAAGTATGTGTTCTATCAGGTTCCTGCATAAACGGATCGATCGTCTATGGGTGTAGGATCGATCTGACTTTCCAGAGTATCTACTGTTTTGCCATCCAGACTGCGCCATCAGTACTAAAATTGTCGTAATTTCCTCTAGGAAACTCGGAATCACGAACCATAAAATTCTCCCGAAACTAGACTTCAAGAGCTTTCCAACTATATATGGCACATCATCTGGTTCTTCCTAAGAAGGTACAGTTTAATCTTCAAAGATGGCCCACCTTTGCTCCTTTGACTTCGCAGGTTCTTTATTTGTTCATTTTAGCGCCAAACATGATCTAATCTTCATTGAAGGCTCTTATACCTGAAATACATCATAGACTACCAAAATAGCATTGCTTGGAGACTAACAAGAGCTCGTTAAAAGGGTGATTTGTGCACTTTTCAAGTCTTATCACACTATCATCGAAATTGACTGAACACCACAATTCAAACCTGGACCAAGCTACCCAGCCCCGGTCCTACGGCTAAATCAGAGCGTCCAAGCCTCGGGACGATGATACTACAGATCGCCCACATCCTAACCTTATGCAGCTAATGCACAACCAGATGCATGATATGAACATACGCAAGAAAGTAGGTAAGTATGCAACACATGTGACGATTAAATAAACAAGATATGGGCTCGGCACCATGCTGTAGTGGTAAAATAGGCCAAGGGACTGCTGCAGTGGTAACCCCTACCAACTACAGCCAGTGCACAAAGAGACAGCATGCTACGAGAAGCAACCCCGGCGAACAAGGCTAATAATACAACATGCTATCTACATATCCCGAGAGTCGTCTCTCTCCCGGTTCACCACTACCCCTCATTATGGGGCTAACATGCTCAAGGATATGTACCAGGTATAAAGCAGTAAAGAGAAACCGCATAAACGAAGCCCCATGGGCAAAAACCATTGAAAACACCTCCTTGTCACACAAAGGATCGATCATCTCCAGGGCGATGATCGATCACCCTCGTGATGGAAAGGTTCAGTCCCTGTCAAGCCACAAGGGATCGATCTTCCCTCCAGGAAGATTGATCACCAAGCCAAAGGATCGATCCTCCCTCTAGGAAGATTGATCACTTTTATGACCACGGACCTCATCTATGCCGCCCAGCAAAAGATCGATCTTCGTCTACTAGAAGATCGATTATGCACGGGCCATGCATGACGCCCCAAGAATGATCGATCCTTCCCAAGAAAGGATTGATCCTGTTGGGTTCTCCGGCGACCGACCGGCGAGAAATACCGTCGAAAAACTTCACCAAATCACACAAAACATTGGAGTCTGGTAGTACGAAGAACCACAAATCCAAAATCGGTAATTATACTAAAAACCAATGAGCATGTAAAGAGTTCTACTAAAATAAAAAACAGACAAGCTCAAACTTACCAAAAACCGGAAAAACAGTAGGTAGGATCCCTACCTGGACTAGAACAACTTCAATCCTAGATGCCAAGCCAAAGATCACCCTCAATCTCTTTCAAATCCAGCTAGATCTGAGCTCAGGAACGGCGGATTTCAAAAGAGGTTCAAGAAGGGGTTTGCATCCGTTTTATAGACAGACAAATCGACTTATGAATGATCGATATCCTTCATGACGATAGCAACTTCATGGCACCAAATGATCGATCCTTCCAACGAGGAATGATCGATCTGAAGGTCCAAGAGGGGGGGGGGGGTGAATTGGACTCTTTTTCAAAATCTAGATCAATGGAAAAACCAGGTAGGAGAGAACTAATACCTTAAAAGCTTGTAGATGGAATGAAATTAAAACAGAATAGCATGCAAGAACAATATTAAGAAGGTTAGAGAGATGGCACCAATTTTATAGTGGTTCGACCCAACTCTTGGTCTACGTCCACTTCTCCCAAGGCTCCCCCTTGAGGTTCTACTACTTGCAAATCCCTTACAAGCTTTTCCTTCAAGCTTCCTGATGCTTGGTGACTTTACACTCACAGCCACTTGTTGTTGACTATCTCTTAAGATACCTCTTCACACTTGAAGAAGGCTTACAAAGGTTGTAGCACTAAAGAGAATAAGTAGAAAGCTTCTCTAACACTTGCTCAGATGATCTCAATAATAATGATAAAAGTTGTGGCATGTTTTCATGAAGGAACTATTTATACATGGGCTTCAACAGCTCAACAAGGAGCTCCAACGGCTCTCTGCAACTCCCCAACGGCTAGTTTTTTACTCTGCGCGTTGCTGGCAGTCGATCCATGCATTGTCCGTCACGTATAAAAACTCAGCCTTTTTGCTCGACGGTTGATCCACACATCGTCTATCACTCTCACGGTCGACCGTGACATCGACCGCCACATCGTCCGTCGGCCTCTGTTAAGAAAATCGCTTCCCAGGGTCGATGCTCGGATCGACCGTCGCTCCCTGACTTTTCTTCATAAATGCGCCACGGTCGACCTCCGCATCGACCGTCGCATCATCCGTCAGGCTCTGTGAAGTTTTATGCTTCCCAGGGTCGATGCACCGATCAACCGTCGCTTCTTCACTTTCTTCATTAATGCGCCACGGTTGACCGCCACATCGACCGTCGCATCGTCCGTCAGGCTCTGTGAAGAAAAACGCTTCCTACGGTCGATGCAACGATCGACCGTGAGCCAATAACGCATATTTGCATTCAACACGGTCGATCCATGGATCGACCGTCACATTCTCACGGTCGATCCTTGCATCGACCGTCAGTACAAAAATGACTTAAATATTGAATTTAAGATCTCCAATTAAAGGGGTAATAAATATTAAACATATATTTTATCATTTAATGTATATTGGCATCATCAAAACAAGGTTAGGATCAACAATCTCCCCCTTTTTGATGATGACAATCCTTTTAAATGTGATGATAAAATATTTTGACTCCCCCTTAACCAATGCATCCTTTTCTTTCAAAAAAATGTATTCTAAAGTTAATTTTCAAGATGCACATAAGTCATATATCTTTAAAATGATATTAAAAGTTACATTCAAGATATGTTGAAATAATAGTTTGGATTTTAGCATGTTCACTTCTTTTCAATAATAACATTTAAGCTTTCATGAAGTGATTTCATATTGAATATTGAGATTATAACATTGTATTAATACATCATAGCAATATCGAAACACATCTGTATTTCATTCAAAAGATTCCAATATTTTCATACAATACTTCCCTTCAAAATCTTTTGGAAAACTTTGGACTTACAAAAACTTTCTTTTCAAAACAAGGTTTTCCAAAGTACAAGAGATATGAAATGTAGAAATGTAGGGCTATTGTTCATCATTCATTCATCACACTTTTTCTCCCCCTTTGGCATCATCAAAAAGAAGTAAGAAGGATGAGGAATTAGGATCAATCAACTGAAGGAGTGTTAGGTGGGAATTCAGTCTTGATGTAGGCGAAAATGTCTTCAAGTTACTTAGATATCCTACATCCCAAGCTCCCTTAGTAGATAGAGAATTCTGTCTTCACTCAAGGGTTTGGTTAGAATATCCGTAATTTGATGTTCGGTGCTAACAAATTCAAGTGCAATATCTCCTTTTGTGTATGATCACGAAGGAAATGGTGTCTAATTTCTTTGTGCTTTGTTCTAGAATGTAGGATGGGATTTTTAAATAAGTTTATGGCACTAGTGTTGTCACATCTAATGGGCATTTTACCTATATGTATGTTGTAATCTTCCAATTGCATTTTCATCCAAAGTAATTGTGCACAACAACTACCCGCCGCAATGTATTCCGCTTCGGCGGTGCATAAAGCAACTGAATTTTGCTTCTTGGAGAACCAAGAAACATGTGCATGACCAAGAAAGTGACATGTTCCACTTGTGCTTTTTCTATCAAGTCTACATCCGGCAAAATCCGCATCGGAGTAGCCAATTAGATCAAAAGATGATCTTCTAGGATACCACAAACCATAATTTTGGGTTCCTATTAGATATCTAAAGATCCTCTTGACCACAACCAAATGAGATTCCTCAGGACAAGATTGATATCTAGTACAAAGGCAAACACTAAACATGATGTCAGGTCTACTAGTGGTCAAATAGAGTAAAGATTCAATCATCTCTCTATAAAGTGTTTGTTCAACGGGTTTCCCATCTTCATTCTTGTCTAATTTGAGTGTTGTACACATGGGGGTTTTATAAATTTTGGATTCTACAAAATCATATTTCTTGAGTAGGTCTCTAGTGTATTTGGCTTGATTAATAAAGATCCCTCCTCGAGTTTGCATGATTTGTAAATCAAGAAAATAATTGAGTTCACTCATTAAACTCATCTCAAACTCACTTTGCATATATGTGGCAAATTCTTTACAAAGTTTATCATTTGTAGAACCAAAAATAATATCATCAACATAAATTTGAACCAATAGCAAATCTTTGTCTTTTGATTTGGTAAATATTGTAGTATCAATTTTTCCTCTACAAAAATCATTATCCATCAAGAATTTGCTAAGCCTTTCATACCAAGCTCTAGGAGCTTGTTTTAATCCATTCAAGGCTTTAGTGAGTTTGAATACATGATCTCTCAATTTATAGTCTTCAAAACCGGGTGGTTGTTCAACATAGACTTCTTCTTTTAGTAAACCATTCAAGAAAGTACTCTTAACATCCATTTGATATAATTTGAAATCTTTGTAAGATGCAAAAGCTAGAAGTAGTCTTATTGCCTCAAGTCTAGCTACCGGTGCATAAGTCTCATCAAAATCAATTCCTTCTTGTTGATTGAAACCTTTTGCAACTAGTCTAGCTTTATTCCTTGTAATTGTTCCCGATTCATCCATTTTGTTTCTAAAAACCCTTTTAGTACCAATAACGGGATAATCATGAGGTCTAGGTACCAAATTCCAAACTTCATTTCTTTCAAATTGATTCAACTCTTCTTGCATTGCTAAGATCCAATGATCATCCTCTAGTGCTTCCTCAATCGTTTTAGGCTCAATTTGAGATAGGAAGGCTAGATTTACACATGGATTTAATGAAGATCTACTTTGGATTCCTCTTGATGGTTCACCAATTATCAATTCCTTTGGGTGTGAAGATGTATACTTCCAATCTTTTGGCAAGTCATGATGTTGATCACTAGGTATAATCTCAAGGGATTCCTCAAATCTATCATTCAATTCTTCAACATCATTTTGGGTTTCATCCAATGAATCTTTTGATTTTTCATTTGGGATTTCCTCATCTTTATCATTATCAATTCTAATAGGAGTTAAAATCATCTCATCAAATGTAACATGCATTGATTCTTCAACGACCAAGGTCCTTTTACTGAAAATTCTATAACTTTTGCTCCTCCCCGAATATCCAAGAAAAACTCCTTCATCGGATCTAGCATCAAATTTTCCAAGACTATCCTTGCCATTGTTCAAGATAAAACATTTGCAACCAAAAGCTCTAAAGTACCCAATATTTGGAATTCTTCCTTTCCAAAGCTCATAAGGGGTTTTCTTCAAAATGGGTCTCAAAGTTACTCTATTTATCACATGGCAAGAAGTATTAATTGCTTCGGCCCAAAAATACTTAGGAAGATTACTTTCACATAATAAAGTTCTAGCCATGTCTTGTAGGGTTCTATTTTTCCTTTCAACAACACCATTTTGTTGAGGGGTTCTAGGTGAAGAGAAGTTATGGGAAATCCCGTTGTCATTGCAAAACTTTTCTAGATAGGAATTCTTGAATTCTCCTCCATGGTCATTTCTAATGCATGTAATGAGAATACCTTTATCATTTTAGACTCTTCTACAAAAGTTGGTGAATTCCTCAAAGACTTCATCTTTGTGTGCAAGGAAAATCACCCAAGTGTATCTAGTATAGTCATCTACTAAAACAAATTCATATGAGCTACCACCTAAGCTAGTTGGTTTAGTAGGCCCAAAAAGGTTCATATGAATGAGTTCTAGTGCTCTTATGGTGGAAACTATATGTTTAAACTTGAAAGAGGATTTTACTTGCTTTCCTCTTTGACATGCATCACAAATCTTATGTTTCTCGAATTTGATCTTGGGAAGTCCAAGAACAAGGTCTTTTCGAGAGAGTTTGGAAATTAAATCCATGTGAGCATGTCCAAGTCTCCTATGCCATAACCAAGAATTATCATTTAAAGCACTAAGACATAAATCACCATGGCAAATAAGATCATTAAGATAAAATGTATACACATTACCATCACGATGACCAACTAGTATGATTTTATCATTAATAGCATTCTTAACATAGCGTTTTGAATTTTCAAAAATGACTTTGTTACCTCTATCACATAATTGACTAATACTAAGCAAATTATGTTTCAAGCCTTCTACCAAAAGAACATTTTCAATAATAGTGGAAGAGGTTTTACCAATATTGCCAATGCCAATTATTTTTCCTTTTGCATTGTCTCCAAAGGTCACCATTCCTCCATCTTTGGATTGGAAGGTTGAGAACATGCTCCTTTCTCCCGTCATGTGTCTTGAGCATCCACTATCAAGGTACCATCTTTTAGCCTTTGTGTTGGTCTTGATCTTGGATCTCATGCATTCCTACAAATAGGAGATCAAACCTTGATTTTTGGTACCCAAATCTTTTTGGGTCCATTTGCATTAGTACTATGCATAAGAGAAGAAGATGAATGTCTAGGTGTCCAAATTTTTTTAGCATTAGCATTCCTCATTAGATAGCAACTAATTGCAATGTGACCTACTTTGCAACAATAATGACATGTAGGTGCTTGTGCTACCTTAGGAGGATGAGAAGAAGCTTTAACAAAGTTAGTCTTCTTTTGGTTGTTCATCTTCCTAGGGTTGTAGCCAATTCCTTCCTTGTTTAAGGAGTTCCTTTGGCTATCAAGGATCTCATCTAACTTATCTCTACTCTTCACAAATTTAGCTATAGTGATTTTTAGGTCATTAACCTCTAGAGTGAGATCTCTCTTGGATTTACTCAAGAAGATAAGTTCCCTTTGCATATCATAGTTTGTGTTCTTCAATATGGTGAGCTCATATTGAGTGTCCTTGAGTTCATCCTCAAGTGTGTCATTTGTGTCACAAGACTTGTTATCTAGCATACATTTGTTTTCTTTTCTAAAGTTCCAATCCTATGCATGGCATCTACTTTTTCTTCTTCTACTTTCTTCAAGTCCTTACAAGTAGTATAGTATTTCTTTTTAAGGACTTTGAAATCATTAGCTAAAGCATGATAAGCATCAAAAAGTTCTTCAAATGCAAGCTCATCCTCTACCTCATTTTCTTCTTCTTCCTCATCTTCATGTGCCTTTAAGCATATGTTGGTTACCTCTTGTTCTTCTTCATCGGATGAAGTCTCCACATCACTTTCTCCCCAAGTAGCCATCATTGCTTTCTTTTTCTTGAACTCCTTCTTAGAGGGCTTCTTGAGTTGAGGACAATCAAACTTGATGTGTCCGGGATTCCTACACTCATAACATATGATTTCATTTGAGTTAGAAGAAGTAGGATTATACTTTTCACCTTTGAAGAATTGTTTCTTGAAGAATTTCTTTCCCCCTTGGTGCTTGAAGATCTTTTGTATTCTTCTTGATATCATCGCCAACTCTTCATCGTCATCTCCTTCACTTGAATCGGATGAGTCTTTGTTAGACGACTTGAAGGCAACCGTCTTCTTCTTTTTATCTCCTTCTTCATTGCTTCTCTTCAAATTCATAGATCATGAGGGAACCTATGAGCTCATCTAGTGACAATTTGGATAGATCCTTGGCTTCTTCTATCGCTGTCACTTTAGGATCCCACAACTTAGGTAAACACCTAGAATTTTCCTCACAACCTCATCGTTAGCATAAATTCTTCCATGAGATTCAAGCATATTTAATATGTTAGTAAAACGTGTAAACATGTGAGGACCTGCCCCTCTACCCCTGTGGCTCGCTGTGGACCGCAAGGGCAATTTGGTAAATTGCGCCTTGTTGGTTTGTTTCACACCCGCGTGTGCACACACTGGCCTTGTATGTGTTAGTGTTTGTTTAGAATGGCTAGGTGGACCCGGGATCGAAAGATCCGGACTTGGGCTTGAGTTCTTGCCCAAGTTTAGCTTTCAGCACACAAAGGATCGATCCTCTATGGCTAAGGGATCGATCCTCTGCGTGCCAGAAAGCCTTGTGAATCGTCATGAAGGATCGATCCTCCCTTGAGGATGGATCGATCATTCATAAGTCGGTTGGTTTTTCTGCTTCGCGAGGACGGCCGCCGTTGGCCGTCGCTCTCCCCTGTCAGAGGGGGAGGACTTTCCCTCCCCTCCCCTCACTTTTTCCCCTCTTTCCCGGCTGTCCCCTCCCCCTTTCCCCTCCTTTCTTCCCCTCCTCTTCCTCCTCCTCTCTTTCTTCTTCCTTCCTTCTTCTCTCCCGAAGCTCTGTTTTTCCCCTGTTTCGGGCAGCCACCTTCCTCACCTCCGTTCTCCCTCCTCCGACCATCAAATTGGGTGTTTTTTGGCTCGTTGGATTCGTGAAAACGAGAGGAAGATCCCTGAAGTGGTTTAGAGGCTTGTTAGTGATCAACTCGCGGGTAATCAGCCGAGGAAAGCGCAGCTAGGTAGGGTTATATCTACTGTATTAATTTCAGGTTTACTTGAGATCTAGCCGTTGGATCTTGTTGATCCTTGCTTTGTTGGATTCCTTATACCTGTTAGAATAACTGGTTTAAGTTTCATGTTAATCAGTTGAGATTTGAGTAGGTTTTATGCAAGATTAGTCTCGGATTTCTGGTTTTCTGCTGTTCTTGAGAAACAGCCAGCTTGCGGCGAGTTTTCCGGCCTTCGAGTACATAATCTTGGCCTTTCATAAACATCATAGTTGTATAACTACTCGTTAGCTTTCCATTACATCTTGTTTCATATTTTTCCAATTTATGTACGATTTCTTATGAATTGTTTTCTGAAGGGCTGCGTTGCAGCAATTAATGGGTAAGTTAGTTTGATTAACGATTTTGATTAGCGTTTACCCGTTAATCCAACCGTTGGATGATTATCATTTTTGGATATGATGATCCTGGTTTATATACCTACTGGTGGCTAAGTTGGATCTTGAATCCGACGTCGTTTGGACGTCGGATCGACGGGATCAATTAGCCCTAAGTAGAGGGTTTTGAATATAATATTATATTTCGGAATATAATATTATATTGTTTACTTTTCATCAGCGGTTTTCGGGGTTGCTTCCCGTTGCAGGAGTTCGCGGTTGACGGTCGTAGTACCGTCGTAATGCCGGGACCCGCTGCGGATCGGTTGGCAGCGGTCGGTGGTACAGCTGCAGCGATCCAGTAGACTTATATGATTCCTAACATACTGTTGCATGCTTTACTTCTTATCTGTGTATGTCATAGCATGCATTCCTCTGTTGTGCATTAGTTGCATTGGTTAGGGCGTGGGTGATCTTTGGGTCGCCGTCCCGAGGCTGGAAGCTCGGAATTAGCCCTAGGACCGGGGTTGGGTTGTTTGGACCCGGTTTGAATTGTGGTGTCCAGTCGTTTCGATGATAGGCTTAGATGACTGGTACACTGTTGTATTTGATGTTTAGAGGTCGTGTCGGCCTCGAGCCAAGTCGAGGTGTAGCCGGTACCCAGTCCTTCTAAAACTCTTGGGTGGCAGGTGTGACTACCCAGCGGTGCTACCCGCCAACAGTGCTCAGGATCCTGTTGTGAGTGGCAGTGCCGTTTCCTGCCTTACTGAGTGTGACCCAGTGTGTGACCAGTTCGCTGGAAGACCATGACTGGGGCTCTCAGGGGTATCCGGTGGGGTTATGGGGCCCCTGTGTTACACCTACGCTTTGCTCGGGGGCGACACTGTTGCGTTTCCCTCTTCCTTCTGTGTGGCGTAGTGTAGATCCCTACTGAGCTTAGTGCTCACACCTACCCGGGCTGCGTTTTGCAGGTGCAGGCGTCAGTTCTTCTTCCTTGGCCCCTACCGGGCAGTTGGTCGGCGGTGCGGCGGCGCCTGGTGGACTTTGAGAGGTGGTGATCGTTTACTGCTTTTATCCTATGTTACATAGTCTCCTACGGGAGTGATGTTGTATTTTGAATCTTCCCCTCTCTGAGGATTTGTATATTTAACACTTGAGTTTTAAATCTGTGGTTCGAGGTTTCATTATTATATTGTACCTTTATCTTGGGGATGCTTTTGGTGAACCGTTAGGGAGACCAATAGGTTAGAGGGAACCCTCGCCAGCTTTGTTTTCCGCGTTTTGTAGGTTTCGGTTCGCGTCGCCCGGCCCGGTTGGGCTTCTGCGGGTCGAGGCGCGACAAAACATCTCACTAATAGTTTCATCATTCTTCATGCAAAAGAGTTCATACTCATGTACAAGTATACTGATTTTTGACTCTTTAACACGACTTGTTCCCTCGTACATAACCTCAAGTTTGTCCCATATCTCTTTTGCTGATTTGCATGTAGAGACCCTATTGAATTCACTAGGGCTAAGGGCACAAAATAGAAAGCTTTTGGCCTTGGCATTAGTTTGAAGGTTCTTGAGATCAATTGGGGTGTAGTCACTCTTTGTCTTTGGGACATCTTTTCCATCAACAATTTTAATAGGGATATAAGGTCCATCCTCTATTACTAACCATGCCTCATAGTACATTGACTGAACAAAAATTTTCATTTTTGTTTTCCAGTAATTATAGTTTGAACCATTGAAGTAGGGTGGCCTATTGGTAGCTTGTCCCTCAATTTTTTCCATCTCTAGATAGGATCTTCTAAGGGTTGTTACACCACTAAATAGAGACCTAGCTCTGATACCAATTGAAGGTCCAAGAGGGGGGTGATGAGTGCATGAAAGTGCACTCTGAACATGACTAAGAGCAGCTTATTTGCTTAGTTTTCATGATTAATATATATGATTTCATTCGTATATGTTGATTCACAAAGTTATTTGTATTATGCAGGAAATTGAAGCAAAGATGGGTCTTTAACGCCAAAACTGTACCTGTTCATGAAGAACCAGCTGATGTACCATATATGGTTGGAAAGCTCTTGAAATCTAGTTTCAGGAGAATTTTACGGTTCGTGATTCCGAGTTTCCTAGAGGAAGTTACGGCAATTTTAGTACCGATGGCGCAGTCTGAATGGCAGAACAGAAAATAAGCTGGAAGTCCGATCGATCCACCGATCGATCGGACTACGCAGAAATGTGACAGAACATATATTTTTCAGCCATATAGGATCCGATCGATCCCTCCATGCCCCCTACGGGGTTCGATCGATCCGACATCCATAGTCCGATCGATCGGACTTGGGAATAGCCAAAAACAGCAGATTTTTCCGCAACCGATCGATCCAACACTCATAGTCCGATCGATCGGACTTGGGAATTAAAGGTTGATAGAACGTATGGTTTCTAGAGGAACACAGTTCGATCGATCCATCCATCGATCGGACACGGGCGAAGTCAGAAGCTGGAGTTTTAATGCAACGGATCGATCCGACACCCTAGGAGGGATCGATCCGACGTTTCTAGTGAAGAAAACCTACGGTTTAGATCTAATCCGTGGATGGAGAGATTTGGGGCTATAAATTGGATACTTAGGGTTAATCAAAGGGGACTTCTTGGACGTTTTTGGAGGCTCTTTTCTGAACTTTTTCAATGCAAGAAGATGAAGGAATCTCTATCCATGGCCGAGTAATCCGCGGGCATGGCGGATGGATGATCTAGCGAGGACTAGGGCTTCTTCTCCAACAATGGTTCATAGTTTTTAATCTTTATTGTTAAACTCTTTTCTATGTATTGGATCTTCAAATATTATTTTCAGATTATAGATTTCTATGTGGATGATTAATATTATGAATCCGGTCATGCTTCTTTCATGATCTTATAATCCCATAGTTATCTCTTTTGATTCTCCTACCGAGTCTCACGAGACCTTTGTTATGCATTGCCCGTAGTGACAGCTGGTATTGTGTATTCTTAGGGATCTGATAAGACAAGGTTGGGGCTCTATCCCGAGGAATCTTTGCTATGCATTGCGGATTGTGAGAGTTGGTATTCTGTATTCTTAGAGATCCGGTTAGATAGAGTTAGGGCTTTGTCCCGATGAACTTTTGCTACGCGTTGCCTGTAGTGACAGCCGGTATCGTGTATTCTTAGGTTTGGTTGGATGAAGTTAGAACTATAAAAAGGAAGAACCAATCATAGGAAGAGATATTTCTATTTTATCAGATTTATAATTCTATATCTTCCGGTTAAGGCGATTGGGATGTGAATCCCTTAACTGAGTATTATATGAACCATTGAGAAGAGAAGAACCTAAATCCGAGTGAAGTGATTCCTGAAGCCTAGCCTTATCAAAAGCCTGATTTCTTTAGTTAGCATTACATTATCATTAATCCTTTGATCTAATTTAATTTAGTTAGCTTTCTTCATTGTCTTCAATATATTATTATCTGTATTTCTGGATCTTTCCTGCTTGTCTCTCTGTGGGATTCGACCTCTCTTATGCTGTACTGCACCGCGACCGCTGTGCGTGACACATTTGAGCGACATCAGGGGGTGAATTGGACTCTTTTTCAAAATCTAGATCAATGGAAAAACCATGTAGGAGAGAACTAATACCTTAAAAGCTTGTAGATGGAATGAAAGTAAAACACAATAGCATGCAAGAACAATATTAAGAAGGTTAGAGAGATGGCACCAATTTTATAGTGGTTCGACCCAACTCTTGGTCTACGTCCACTTCTCCCAAGGCTCCCTGTGAGGACCTGATGTCGCTTAAATGTGTCACGCACAGCGGTCGCGGTGCAGTACAGCATAAGAGAGGTCGAATCCCACAGAGAGACAAGCTGGAAAGATCCAGAAACACAGATAACAATATATCGAAAACAATCAAGAGCGTACAAAGTTAAGAAAATAGATCGAAGATGTAATAGTAAGATAAAGTTAACGAAAGAAATCAAGATTTGAATGAGGCTAGGCTTCAAGAATCACTTCACTCGGATTTAGGTTCTTCTTTTCTCAATGGTTCATCTGAAACTCAGTTAAGGAATTCACATCCCAATCACCTTAACCGGAAGATATGGAACTATAAACCTAACAAAATATATAAATGTCTTCTCCTATGATTAGTTCTTCCTTTTTATAGTTGTAACTTCATCCAACCAAACCTAAGAATACACGATACCGGCTGTCACTATAGGCAACGCGCAGCAAAAGTTCATCGGGACAAAGCCCTAACTCTATCTAACTGGATCTCTAAGAATACACAATACCAACTCTCACAATCGGCAATGCATAGCAAAGATTTCTCGGGATAGAGCCCCAACCTTGTCTTACCAGATTCCTAAGAATACACAATACCAGCTGTCACTACGGGCAATGCATAGAAAAGGTCTCGTGAGACTCGGTTGGAGAATCAAAAGAGATAACTATGGGATTATAAGATCATGAAAGAAGCATAACTGGATTCATAATATTAATTATCCACATAGAAATCTATAATCTGAAAATAATATTTGAAGATCCAATACATAGAAAAGAGTTTAACAATGAAAATTAAAAACTATGAACCATTGTTGGAGAAGAAGCCCTAGTCCTCGCTAGATCATCCGTCCGCCATGCCCGCGGATTACTCGGCCATGGATGGAGATTCCTTCATCTTCTTCCCTTGAGAAACGTCCAGAAAAGAGCCTCCAAACACGTCCAAGAACTCCCCCTTGATTAGCCCTAAGTTTCCTATTTATAGCCCCAAAGTCTCTCCATCCACGGATTAGATCTAAACCATTGATTTTCTTCACTGGGAAAGTCGGATCGATCGGAATTTAGGTGTTGGATCGATCCGTTTCGTAAAAATCCGCTGTTTTTGGCTATTCCTGAGTCCGATCGATCGGACTATGGGTGTCGGATCGATCGGACCCCGTAGGAGGGATGGAGGGATCGATCGGACCCCTTATGGCTGAAAAATATATGTTCTGTCACCTTTCTGCGTAGTCCGATCGATCGGACTCTGGGTGTCGGATCGATCGGACTTCCAGCTTATTTTCTGTTCTGCCTTTCAGACTGCGCCATCAGTACTAAAATTGCCGTAACTTCCTCTAGGAAACTCGGAATCACGAATCATAAAATTCTCCAGAATCTAGACTTGAAGAGCTTTCCAACCATATATGGCACATTATCTGGTTCTTCCTAAACAGGTATAGTTTAATTTTTGAAGTTGATCCATATACTCTTTTCAGCTTCTTTTAGCTCCAATTTCCTGCATTTTCCAAACAACTATGTGAAGTAACATATAGATATAAAAATAGTAGTAAAGATGGTGATTAAGGATAATAATCTAGCAATTGAGATGGTTATAAGGTTGTTCAGAGTGCACTTTCATGCACTCATCAGGACCCGTCCCTCTACTCCTGGGTCGACCGGCTGGGTCGAGCCCGTGGCTCGTTTGATTGTTTCGCGTCGAGCGCGCGATCCGGTGGATCGTATTGTTTCTTGGACCACAAGGGCAATTTGGTAAATTGTACCTTGTTGGTTTGTTTCACACCCGCGTGTGCACACACTGATCTTGTTTGTGTTAGTGCTTGATTAGAATGGTTAGGTGGACCCGGGATCGGAAGATCCCAGCTCGGGCGCGCGGAAGCTTGCTTTTGGGCAGCTTACGGCCCTTGAGCGATCGATCGCTCTTGGAGCGATCGATCGGACTCGTGAGCGAGTCGGTGGGTTTTGACCTGTTCGGATCGATCCAAGTGTTTTGGATCGATCCAGCCTTTCTCGGATCGATCCGACTTTGTGTTGGATCGATCCAGCCTGTCTCGGATCGATCCAACTTGGTGTTCGATCGATCCGGACTGGCTTCTCCTTCGCGAGCGATCGATCGCTCCTTGGAGCGATCGATCGGACTCGACGTCGGTGGCTTTTCTGCTTCGAGAGGACGGCCGCCGTTGGCCGTCGCTCTCTCTTGTCAGAAGGGGAGGACTTTCCCTCCCCTCCTTCACCTTTCTCCCCTCTTTTTCGGATGTCCCCTCCCCCTTTCCTCCTTTTCTCCTTCCCTTCCTTCCTTCTTCTTCTTCTTCTTCTTTCTCTTCTCCCGCGGCTCTGTTTTCTTCCCCTGCTTCTCCGGCAGCTCCTTCTTCTTCACCGTTCTCCCTCCTCCGGACACCGTTTTGGGTATTCCAAGGCTTGTTGGAACCGTGGCAATGAGAGGAAGATCCTTGAAGTGGTTTGGAGCTGCATTGGTGACCAGTTCGCAGGGAATCAGCCGAGGAGTGCGTTTCCGGTAGGTTCTTCAACCTACTGTGTTCTTTAATGGGTTTCTTTAGATCTAGCCGTTCGATCTTGTTGATCTTTATCTTGTTGGATTCGTCATGCCTAGTAGAATTTCTAATATAGATTTCATAAGCTTTAGTTGACATCTTAGTTGGATTTATGCATGATTAAGCTCGGATTTTCTGGTTTCTGCTGTTCTTGAAGAACAGCCGGCTTGCGGTGAGTTTTTCGGCCCGTACGTACATGATCTTGGGTTGTGATGAGCATAGGCGTTGTAGATCGTTGAATCTACTCTCTAACCCAACTAATTTCATAATTTTGCGATTTTCCTACGATTTGTTATGATTTGTTTACTGGAGGGCTGCGTTGCAGCAATTAATTGGTAAGTTAGTTTGATTAACGGTTTTGATTAGTGTTTTCCCGTTAATTCAACCGTTGGATGATTATGGATTTTGGTTATGTTGATCTTGGTATGTACACCTACTGATGGCTAAGTTGGATCTTGAATCCGACGTCGTTTGGACGTCGGATCGATGGGATCAATTAGGCCCTAGGTAGAGGTTTTGGGTGTTTTGAATATAATATTATATTTCGTAATATAATATTATATTGTTTACTGTTAATTAGCGGTTTTCAGGGTTGCTTCCCGTTGCAGGAGTCTGCGGTTGACGGTCTCGGTACCGTCGTAATACCGGGACCCGCTGCGGATCGGCTGGCAGCGGTCGGCAATACCGCTGCAGCGATCCGGTTGACTTATATGATATTTGTCATACTGTTGCATGACTATCTCCTGTCTGTGTATGTCATAGCATGCATTTCCTGTTGTGCATTAGTTGCATTGGTTAGGGCGTGGGTGATCTGTGGGTCGCTGTTCCGAGGTTGGAAGCTCGGACTTAGCCCTAGGACCGGGGTTGGGTAGTTTGGACCCGGTTTGAATTGTAGTGTCCAGTCAAACTTGATGATAGGCCTAGATGACTGGTGCACTTGTTGCTTGATGATTGTAGAGGTCGTGTCGGCCTCGAGTCAGATCTGAGGTGTAGCCGGTGTCCGGTTTTCTTAAACTCTTGAGTAGAGGAGTTGCCTACTCAGTGGTGTCTCTTCTCACCAAACAGTGTTTAGTGTCCTATTGAGAGTCAGCAGTGTTGTTTCTTGCTACCGAGTGCTGCTCTTGGGCCTCAGGGACACGCGGTGGGGTTATGGGACTCCTGTATACACCCAGATCCTACTTGAGGGCGACACTGTTGCGTTTCCCTCTTCCTTCTGTGTGTCGTAGTGTAGAACCCTACTGAGCTTAGTGCTCACACCTACCCGGGCTGTGTTTTACAGGTGCAGGCGTCAGTTCTTCCCCTGTGGCCCCTAACGGGCAGTTAGTCGGCAGTGCGGCGGCACCTGGTGGAGTTTGAGAGGTGGCGATCTTTACTGCTTTTAACTTTGATTAGTTAGTCTCCTAAGGGAGTAATGTTGTATTTGGATCTTACCCTCTCCGAGGATATGTATATTAAACACTTTGAGTCTTAAATCTGTGGTTCGATGTTGTTAAATTAATTGTATATTTTAATTGGGGGTGCTTTTGGTGAATTGTTAGGGAGACCAATAGG
This sequence comes from Narthecium ossifragum, assembly GCA_963920575.1. NCBI lineage: Eukaryota > Viridiplantae > Streptophyta > Magnoliopsida > Dioscoreales > Nartheciaceae > Narthecium > Narthecium ossifragum. The sequence continues at coordinate 15,150,962 of OY986969.1, forward strand.
TTAGAGGGAACCCTCGTCAGCTTTTTCCTCGTTTTGTTAGGTTTTGGTTCGCGTCGCCCGGCCCAGTTTCGCTTTCGCGGGTCGGGGCGCGACACTCCCCCTTGAGGTTCCACTACTTGCAAATCCCTTACAAGCTTTTCCTCCAAGCTTCCTGGTGCTTGGTGACCTTACACTCACAGCCACTTGCTGTTGACTATCTCTTAAGATACCTCTTCACACTTGAAGAAGGCTTACAAAGGTTGTAGCACAAAAGAGAATAAGTAGAAAGCTTCGCTAACACTTGCTTAGATGATCTCAATAATAATGATAAAAGTTGTGGCAAGTTTACATGAAGGAACTACTTATACATGGGCTTCAACCAGCTCAACAAGGAGCTCCAACGGCTCTCTGCAACTCTCCAATGGCTAGTTTTTTACTCTGCGCGTTGCTGGCGGTCGATCCATGCATCGTCCGTCACATATAAACACTCAGCCTTTTTGCTCGACGGTCGATCCACGCATCGTCTGTCACTCTCACGGTCGACAGTGACATCGACCGTCACATCGTCCGTCGGCCTCTGTTAAGAAAATCGCTTCCCAGGGTCGATGCTCCGATCGACTGTCGCTCCTTGACTTTTCTTCATAAATGCGCCACGGTCGACCGCCGCATCGACCGTCGCATTGTCCGTCAGGCTCTGTGAAGTTTTATGCTTCCCAGGGTCGATGCATCGATCGACCGTCGCTTCTTCACTTTCTTCATTAATGCGCCACGGTCGACCGCCACATCGACCGTCGCATCGTCCGTCAAGCTCTGTGAAGAAAAACGCTTCCCACGGTCGATGCACCGATCGACTGTGAGCCAACAACGCATATTTGCATTCAACACGGTCGATCCATGGATCGACCGTCACATTCCCACGGTCGATCCTTGCATCGACCGTCAGTACAAAAATGACTTAAATATTGAATTTATGATCTCCAATTAAAGGGGTAATAAATATTAAACATATATTTTATCATTTAATGTATATTGGCATCATCAAAACAAGGTTAGGATCGACACGATCATCACTAAATGATCGATCCTTCTAGCAAGGAATGATCGATCATTGAGGTGCAGAAAGCTAGACTTGGGCTAGAACACAAGCCCAAGCCCGGATCTTTCGATCCCGAGTCCACGTAACCGTTCTAAACAAACAGTATTAGAAACACGGTCAGTGTGTGCACATGCGGGTGTCAAAAGAAACTGATAAGGTGTAATTTACCAAATTGCCCTCGCGGTCCAAGAAATAATGCGAAACAAGCAAACAAGCCACGGGCCTGACCCAGCTGGTCGACCCAGGAGTAGAGGGACATGCCCTCACATCTTAATACCCTTAAAGGAAATCTCGTCCCGAGATTCGATAAAGGTAGGGCTCGGAAACAGAAAAAGAAGCTACAGTAGAAGACAGGACAAAGGCTACCTCGAGTAGAAAACAAATGCGGATACCCCTGTCGCATGCGGACCTCACGCTCCCAGGTCATCTCCTCGACGCTTGTGTGCCTCCAATGTTCCTTGACCGTGGGAATCGTCTTTCCCCGCAAGACCTGATCCCTCCGGTCAAGTACCCGAACTGGCTGCTCAACGAACATCGCTGTTCGTGAATAAAATGTCGATCTCGTTGGGACGAGATTTCTATTTTATTTCTGAGCAAAGATATTTGAATTATATTTGAGGAGATCGAGGCACCACACCTCTGGATTGTCAAGTTGGCAAATCCATCATTTACATCACCATAGGAAACACCTCCGATTCTAGATCCAATCAAACAAACATTTTATATTTTAAAATATAAATGATGTGGGGTCTCGGACCGCCACCTTCATTACTAAGATGATGTGTGAGCTTTACCGCCAGAGCATCAAGTCTGCCGGAATTGGGAATGAAGTCCAAGGGGATCCGATGAGGATCTGTTTGCGGCTAGAGGCGGATGGCACGGAGGAAGCACCGTCTTGGATTCAAGGTTCGTCGTTGGAGGTTTCGAGACTGTCGGAGTCGGGGAAGAGCCGTCCAAGGTCCAAGCTTTGCTGTCGTGAAGATGTAGCAGCTGGAATAGGGAAGGCGTCATCCGAGCGTCGAAGTTGATGGAGTCAAGGAGTGTCGTTCGAGCGTTGAAGGCTGGGTCGTTCCTGCGTCGAAGCTGGTGTTGTTCGCGTGTCGAAGCTGGTGGGAAGTTTGTATCCGACCTCCATCGCCGTGGCAGCTGGACTCGATGAAGTTGGCTGGAACCAGAGAAACGAAAGCTGGAACAGGGGAAGCCGCTATCCGGAACAGGGGAAGCTGCCATCCGTGCTCAGAAGCTCAGTGTCGGGGGGAGATTGGGGAAGCACTGTCCAAGGGGATCCACTTACGGCCAGAGGTAGACAGTGACGGGGGAGGCCCTTGCTGGGGATGCGCGCAACGCGGCGATGTCGCCTGCTACTGGAGATGTGGGTTTGGCGTGAACGAGCTCGTGGCGACGGACGATCCCTAGGACCTAGCTCTTCGGAGATCAGCGACGACAAATGGCTTTCCCGTAGATGAGGTTTTGCCTGTGTCGCGGGGCCGTCGAGGAGCACCGTTGACCAAGATCTGGTGTTGATCACGTGGTTTGCTGGAGATAGGGATGTCGCTGGAAGAGACCTTGCTGGACGTAGGCTAAAGGTCACAGATAGCTACGTATGGCTTGGTGAAGATCTAGCAGGGCTGTCGGGGGAGATGAGGATGTCGCTGAAGAAGATCTCGCCGGGCTGTTGATGCCGCGAGCATGAAACCTCGGATGGCGAAGGATGCTCCCCTCTTGGATCAGACCACGAACAGCGACGAAGCTCCGCAGTGAGGGTGCGTCTTAGGTCTTTTTCTTTCTTGATCCCCTACTCCTCTCCGAAGGCCGGCGAGTCACGTGGGTTGCCAGAGGTTGGGGATGTCGTTCGAATGGGTTTCGCCGGGTATGGGGTTGTTACGGTGGGCTCGCGGCTGTGCACGGCGGTGAGGGACGGCCACCCTTGGGTTGGATCTGATGTCTCTGGGACTTCGCGATGAGGATGCGCCAGGGGTTCTCTCCTCGGGCTGGATTGAGGAAGGCGACGGTGGTCCTCGAGCTGGAGGAAGGATGGCGACGGCGATGGCGACGCTCCTCCTCTCTTCCTTTCTATCTCCCTATCGGCCTTCTCTCCTCCTTTCTCTATTTTGCCAGGTTCTCCTTCCTTTCTTTATTTGCCAGCCGAGGTTGGGGATGCCGGCTGGAAACAGGGGCAATGTCTAAGCTATGGTATCTATGGCAGCAGAGGAAGCCGCAGCGTGGACCTTGCTGGAGGTGTGTACTTCACGCTTTGCCCGTGGCTGGAGGATGGGGATAAACTCCTTGGTCTGGATCACAGACGGCGAGGAGTTCCTCCCCGGGCTGGATCGAGGACGGCGACGAGTTCCTCCTTCCTCTCTGCATTTTCTTTTTTGCCAGCCCTCTCTCTGTTTGCCTCTCCGTTCCTTTTATAGGCTTTTGGATGTTTGTTGAGGGGCTGGTGGAATACGCAGGAGTTTATCACGGGATCCTGGGGGTGTTGAGATTTCTCAGTTGTGTCGTTGGGAAGATGAGGTGTTAGGATTTCTTTTAACCGTTATATGAGGGAGTTAAGATTTTGAGGTTCAAATTTTGAACGTATCGTTTAAATTTGAAGTTCATGTGAGAACTTGTTCAAATTTCAAGTATTTATCTCGAATTTGAATAATTGTCCAGACATCGAATATTTGTCCAAATAAATTTTAAATGTCTTGTTTGAATTTTGAATTTAGATGTTTCATGTAACATTTTGGAGAATTTACTGAAACATCCCAAGCAGGCCGAGTGTAAATTACCAAAACGCTTTTTTCATCAGCCATGTGTATTTTGGACCGAGATACTCTTGAGTGGCCATGCTTTAAACCATTATGTTCATGGAGATGTGAATTGAGCAAGATACCCTCCTGGGGGCTAGTGGTAGAATGATCAATATACCGCTGGGGTTTTAAATGACCAAAATACCCTTTAGCTTTTGTTCATGTTGTGTCAATATATATTTTGGACGAATGTAAGGTGGATGAGACCTTTAAAGGTTGCTATGTGTGGATTTTTATATAATCATCTCATGAGAGGTGAAAATGACCAAAATGCCCCTTTGATGGATAATTTGGAAAATACCTTTTAGGCTTTTTGTGGTTTATGTAGGATGTGACCAAGATTGCCTAAAAGTTAATGTAAAATATGTAGGATATGTATTTTGTCATAATTCCATGAACATCCCTGGCGGGTCAAAATTATCGAAACACCCTTTTTAAACCTTTGGTTCCTATAGGATGCCGTCAGAACCAGGTTGGGTTAATTGGGATTTGGTCAGAGAATCTGAATATATTATTTAATCAGATTTCCGAATTTAATGTAATTTCGTAAATGCTATGAAATTAGGGCGTAGACAAAACTTGTGTCAACATATGCCCCCTCGAATCCTGCGGGTGAAATTTATGTGATTTGAACGCGCAGGGTTCGAAAATTTTGTGATTTGATTGTTCGTTTTGTGTGAGATTCGCAGAGTTGATGATTTTTTTTTTGTAATGTAGATGATGATGCTTGACTGTGTGATGTATGCAAGCTAAACATCATTCGATTGTATTTGCTTGTTCATATCGTGTTCTTGCCTACGCAGAACGAATTTTCGACAAGTGTTGTGTATCTCAATTTTAAATTTGTGCTTTCAATCTCATAAGACTATGAGACTGGAGTTTGCTAACATTTCTTTCTTTTACCGGTTTGGAATCATGGAATGGCACCTTATTTGAGTGGGACACCATCTAATAAATTCCAAAAATTGGGAAAATTGGAGTTTTAGTAGGACTCGTGTAGGTCCATCCTACGTTCCCCCTTTTTTTGAAAATTGAATTTCAAGCGGAATAGGACTCCAATAATTTGTACTCGGAGTCCTATTAACCGCTCTTTTTCTTTTTCATATTTGAAGATATCCAAATCAAGTTAGGATATGATTGTTTCCCATTTCAATTCCTGATTTTTGGATGAGTAGAAGTTTGTAACAAATTATCTCTCCAAAAATTTGAGTTTTGAGAGATTAGGAACCTTAGTTCACATAGGACTTTGCATTCCTTCGACGCATCGTGCTTCTCCAACAGGACCTTGGCGGTGAGGAGGAAGGAGACCCAGGATCTCAGCGACGAAGGCTTGGGTGATGGCGAGCGACTGCGTCGACGCGAATCGTCGGTAAGATAGTCTGAAGACCTTGTCTTCTCCTTAGTTCTTTTCTCTGTTTCTTCTTTTTCTTTTTTTATTGTTCTTTTTGTTTGACTTTTGTCTTTGTTCCATGTCAAGTGTGGATTTTGGTTCCTTTGGATGGTGGCTGAGCAGGGCACCTTTGGAAGCACAACGCCGAGACAATTGTTTTGTTGATGTGGCAGCAATTGGTGTGGAGCTTATGGGGTGGGGTGCCATGCGCTCATGACGACGTCGGCGCTGAAGCTCGAAGACATTGGTGTTGCAGCCTCAATGATAGTCTTGATGAAGCTTCGTCAGGTTCTCTTTTGTGTTGACTTATGGATTTGCCGCCTTTAGTCTTGTATGTTTCTTCTGGCGTGTTGTCTTTGGTGTTGAGTAGATCGCCTTCAGTGTCCAGCACTATATCTGTGTTGTTTTGATGTTGTATGATTGATCTTCAGCCTTCAATGTCCAGCGTTAGATATGTGTTGGTTTGGTGTCGAGTAGATCGTCGCTTGAGCGCCTTCCGCATACAATCTTCTTGTATTGGTGTTATTGTGTTGCCATTCGATCTCTTTGGTGTTGCGCCAATCGTCGCTACTGACTTTCGTTTCGCCTTTGACATCGGATCTACTTTGTTGTTTATATGTTGATCGTCACCTCCGACTCTATCTCTCCTTTAGGATCAGATTTGTTTTGTTGTTTTGATTGTCGCTTCCGGCTTCTAACGCGCCTTTGGTATTAGTTATGCTTTGTTGTGGTATGTTGATTGTCACCTCTGGCTCTATCTCACCCTTGGCGACAGATCGGTCTAGCGTGGTAGTTTGCTGACGCCGGGAAAGACAAAATGAGGGCAGCGTCCAGTGCATGCAGAGAAGTCATCAGCAACAGCTTGCGCATGTGGCGGGGACACGACGCTTGATCAACATTTGGAGGAGAGGCAATGGTGAACAGCGTACCCAAGGCACGGCAATGAGCTCGAAGCCTAACATAGATCTTGGCGATATGGCTGGGCGTCAAAACAACGGCATCTCGCTAACAGAGCTTCACGACCGATGAAGTGCCACCTCGGTGGCCGAGTTTCATTGAGGAAGGAGCTCGAGCGGAGGAACTTGGTGCTCGAACAATGGTGGTGCAAAATGCCACCAGCTAGATAATGTTCGAAGTGGTTGATGGCTGCCGAGTCTAGCAACATCGCAACGGGGCCACGATAGCAGCACAAGTCCAAGCAACTAGCAGTAGCCTTGACCGGGTTCTTCGGCAATGATCTCGAGTCTCGACGGCGAACTCATGGACACTGAAAGAGAAGCGACCGGCTGTGTCATGATGGAGGACATGATCTGAGGTGAGTTTGATTTGAAGTTGTGACAACATTCTCCTCCTCCGAGCTTGTGTTTTGGAGATGGAGATCGACAATGAGGATAGCAGCAACAACAGCTTATTCTTGTTGGAAGAGGCACTGGCGCGATCGTGATCGGAGATGAGTTTGATTGAGATTGAAGTATGATTGGCTTGGAGTATGATTGCTTGCAGTTTAGGCTCGTGAAGCTTGGAGCATGATGTGTTCAAATTTATGTTTTGGCGACAGTTAATACTCGTATGGCTTGGAGTATCATTGCTTGCAGTTTAGGCACGTGAAGCTTGGAGCTTGGTATGTTCAAATTTATGTTTTTCTGACAGTTTATACTCGTATGGGTTGGAGTAACATTGCTTGCATTTTAGACTGGTAAAGCTTGGAGCATTGTGTATTAAAATTTATGTTTTACCAATAGTTTATACTCGTGTGGCTTGGAATATTGTCACTTACAGTTTAAACTCGTGAAGCTTGCAGCATACATCTTTAGGAATAATATCTTTTGAGAAGTTTGTCATTCACCGGTGGCGGAGCATATTTGCTATCCGGGGATATAATCTTATAGGCTCCATTGGCGTAGACCTGTTGGACAATAAAAGGTCCTTCCTATTTCGGATCGAATTTCCCTTGGGTTCTTCTGGTGATGACCACGGGTCGGACTACAACAAGGATGAGATCCCCGACTTTGAACAAACGGTACTTCACCTTTTTGTCAAAGGCTCTGGAGACTCTTGGTTGATACATCTCCATGTTTTGCTGGGCTTCGATGCGCTTTTCTTCTAGACTGTCGAGCTCATCAAACCTCAATCTTGCTGCTTGGTCTTCCGTCAGATTCTCATGTATAGCGACTCTGAGGGAAGGAATTTGGATTTTGAGTTGAAGTATAGCTTCTCCGCAAAAAACCAGCAAATAGGGGGGGTTGCCCCCGTTGGAGTCTTCATCGTGGTGCGATACGCCCAAAGGTTCTCTAGAAGTCTCTCGTGCCATTTTTTTTTGTTGTTATGGACGACTTTCTTTAGGAGTTTGCAGAGGACTTTGTTAAAAGCTTCTGCTTGCCTGTTGGTCGCGGTGTTATATGCCGACGAGAAGTGGTCTTTAATTTTGTGTTTGGCACAAAACTTTTCACGTCACTATTTTTGAAAGGTGTGCCGTTGTCCGATATGAGCTTCGCAGGGATCCCAAATCGGTAAATGATATGTGTTTTGATGAATTATACTACTGTCTCGACCCTTGTATTTTTTAAGGGAATGACTTCCGGCCATTTGGAGAAGTAGTCTGTTGCTGCCAAGATGTAGGAATGACCTTTTGATGAAGATGGATGGATGGGACCCACAATATCCAAACCCCATGCTTCAAAGGGGCATGAGACGGTCGTAGGATGGAGCAGCTCTGTGGGGCTGATGTATGATATCGGCGTGAATTTGGCAGACGTGACACTTTTTAACATACTCAATGGCGTCGCGCACCATTGAAGGCTAGTAGGTTCCCAAATGCTTCAGCTAGTGATATAATTTGGGAGTTGACTTATGTGCTCTGTGATATCGCTCAAATGTGTCACAACACAGCAGTGCAGTGTAGCATAACATAAGAGAGGTCGAACCCACAGAGAGACAAGCAGAAAATATTCAATACGTAAATAACAATGAATTGAAGACAAACAAGAACTTAAGAATTAATTGAATTAGATCAAAGGATTTAATTATAATGTAAGATTAACTAAAGATATCAGTGTGTTAAGGTGACTAGGAGTCGGGAATCCCTTCACTCGGACTTAGGTTTTCTTCTAGCAACGGTTCATTCAATACTCAGTTAAGGGATTCAAATCCCAATCACCTTAAATGGAAGATATGGAATTATGAATCGAACAAAATATATAAATGTCTCTTCCTACGATTGATTCTTCATTGTTATAGTTTTAACTTCATTCAACCCAAACCTAAGAATATATGATACCGGCTGTCACTACAGGCAACGTATAGCAAAAGTTTATCGGGACAAAACCCTAACTCTATCTTACCAGATCTCTAAGAATACACAATACCAACTCTCACAATCGGCAATGCGTAGCAAAGATTTAATGAGTTAAAGTAGGTAAACAATAGATATAATCCTTGAAGATTCAACACATAGAAAAGAGTTTAAAGAGAAAAATTAAAACTATGAACTATGATGAAGAAGAAACCCTAATCCTCGCTAGGTCATCCATCCGTCATGCCCGCAGCTTACTCGGCCATGGATGGAGATTTCTTCATCTTCTTTCTTGCTTTTCTCCCCTCCAAAGCTCTGTAGAAAACCCCCTTGGAACCAGCCAAATTTTGGATTAAATAAGCATATATATAGGGGAACTACCGAAATTAGGGTTTTAGTTGAGTTGGACTTTTGGTGCAACTCGGATTTCCTGAGTTAATCCTAGCAGCCCTATTCCGGTCGCAACTGGGTCCAATCCAGCTGCAATTTGAAAACTTGCTCAACAAGAAAGTTGTAGATTTGGAAGTCTTCTATCAGATCCCAAAGATGTCAGAATATTTTGGATTATATGGAATATTTGATAAATATTCTTCTCAGCTTCGACAAAACAGTTTTCAAGGTTATCGAACTTCATCTATTCGTCCAATCAGCTATCACACCATCCAGAATCTCACCAAATGTCCAATATAAAAGTTGTATCTCTCTGAACCTTCTATCACGTATTCAAATTTCAGAATATTTGGACTTCCAGAGAATATGTTACGAATATTTTCCTACCAGTCGACAAAACTGTATTTCTCCTCATTTGGTGTAACCTAGGTCGCCCTGACTAAGATTGATCGTCATAGGGAAAAGGATCGATCATCTTGAAACTAGCTCTCTGTCAACTCTCTGTCAGCATCTGAGCACAAAAATAGATCGATCTTCTTTGAGGTCAGATTGATATTTGTCTTCGTAGCAGCTTGCTCCTTCATCTCTCGTATTAAAAATGACATATCATCCTCTAGGAAACTCTAAATCACGAACCGTAAAAACTCTCGGAAACTAGACTTCCAGAGCTTTCCAATCATATATGGCACTTCATCTGGTTCGTTCCGAGAAGGTACAGTTTTGGCGTTAAAGACCCATCTTTGCTTCAATTTCCTACATAATACAAATAACTTTGTGAAGCAACATATAGAGAAGAAATCATCTATATTAACCATGAAAACTCAACAAATAAGCTGCTCTTAGTCATGCTCAGAGTGCACTTTCATACACTCATCACTCCGCATACACCTAAGTGTACTTCTTGGAGGGTTGACGCCGCTTCTTCATTGGAGAGGCATCGCAGCAGGAGTCCATCATAGGACCTTCGGTATAACATGTTGTCCATGTAGGTGTATTTTATGACCCTTCTTCTTATCCTTAATCTTTCTTGAGGTAATCGAGAAAGGGTGTTCTCCAGTCTTGTACTTGTATTTCTGCCGTGGAGAGAACGTTGATGAACGCCAACATGTATCTACTTGGGATTTATTCAAGTAGGGGACTGAGGACTCGTCTTTCCTCAACCGTTACTTCTAGCGTCTCTGTGGGCAAAAGAACCATGGCAGCAATTAAACTAGCTAGCGCATCCGCTTTTTGGTTCTGGGATCGCGACACGTGTTGGATCTTCAATTCTTTGAAACAATTGATGAGCTCCTTTCCCTTAATAAAATAGGTGATGTGTTGTCGCAAGCAACCAAAAATAAAACAAATACTCGTTAAAATAAATGTAGTAGTGCGAGTGCGGGTCGATCCCACGAAGAGTGTTTAGCCTGGTTTTGTGCTTAGTGAACAAAGATGGGGGGTTTTAAGCGTGAGGAAAATAGTAAAGAAACAATCTAAAGCGAAGAGTCGAATTGAATCAAGAGAACAAACCTTGGTCTAAGTCAACATCCACCATCGTAATCCAACAACTGATCATTGATGCAAAAATATACCAGTTCATACCTCGAATATTCACCGTTCGAATTAAATTCGAATCTCTCCTCACTCATAGTTAATTAGAAACAATCGATCCAATCAACCCTAATTACTAAACAATCTAAGACACGCGCTGTAGATTTAATCCAGTAGCAGTATTAAGAATAGGGAGATCGATGAAGCTAAACAACACAAGCACACGCGGTTGCATTTAATCTAGTCGAATATTTTTCCTAAGATCTATTAATCTCTGAAAAGCAGTAAATCAATAGATCTCAGTTGTTTCGCAGATTAGAGGGATCAAACAATTACGGATTTGATATCCAACCTAGCAGTAGATCACAATGAATAATAAACTAGTAGGCCTCATAGCAATTAGACAAGACAATGATGAACATCCAATCACAGAAGAACATTTAATACTCAAGTATAAACTGAACAATAAAAGTAGATTAGATCTCACAGTTTCATTGATTTCGAGGTTTCAGTTTCCTTGACAAAGAATCAAGATTTAGCCACGCAAGGTCATCCAGAACAATCCTCAAAAAATTCCAATAAGCTAGAGAAAACCTAGGAAAAATATAAGAGTAGAAAGTAGCAGCCAAAAGTATCCAGGAATCCCCCCTCAAACTTTAGAAATATAGCCTTAAAGTGTCTCCATCCTCGGATTAGATATGAACCGTTAATTTTCTTCACTGCGAAGGTAAGATCGATCCTTTCATAGGTGTAAGATCGATCCTTTGATATCAAAATCTTCAATTTCTGACTACGCCCGAGGAAGATCGATCATTTGATAGAAGCTTGATCGATCCTTCTCAGTAGGATGGATCCTTCGATAGGAGAAAGATCGATCCTTCTCCTCGACGATTTCGTCAATATTCTCGAGTGAAAGGAGGACCGATCCTTCTGTTATTATCTAAAAAGTATGCTCTCTATCAGGTCTGTCTGCATAAAAGGATCGATCCTTTTAGGGAAAATGATCGATCTTTCTTTCCTGAGTATTTACTGTTTTGCCATCCAGACTGCGCCATTGGTACTAAAATTGTCGTAACTTTCTCTAGGAAACTCGGAATCACAAACCGTAAAATTCTCCAGAAACTAGACTTCAAGAACTTTCCAACCATTTATGACACATTATCTGGTTCTTCATGAAAAGGTACAGTTTAATCTTTGAAGTTGATCCATATACTCTTTTCAGCTTCTTTTCGACTTAAGAATTTCAATTGTATCCTAAATCAAAATATAATAATAATGAGTGTATTTAGGTATCAAATAAGCACATGAGGCTAGGTATTAAGGGGTAAAAATATAACATTATGCATCATCATCACTATTCTCTGAATTCACAAAGCTGTTTGTAAATAGTAAATCTGTACTAACTATTCTCTGAATTCACACCTGTTGAAGTATAGTCATTCACTTCAAACTGGCTCATTCCATTAACTTAGAATAGGCAGAGGAGTCAAAGGGTTTTATAAGACAATGTAAGCACAAAAAAAATATATACTGAGACAGATGCAAAATCGAGATCAAAAGAGGAAGAGAGGTGGAGGAAATCGAGATCAAGAGATCGAGCTCTAGAAAGATCTTAATCTGGAATTTGATTTCCGAAGCAATGGGAATAGTGAGAGGTGAAGCCATGGGAAGAGGGAGAGGAAATGATGCTCACAGAAGTGAAGAGAGGAGAGGAGAGGAGAGGGAAAGCTCATCGGAGATATGGCGGTGCCGGGCGCGGCGAGGCTTGGACGACAATGGGGATGCGTCCAGTCGAAGGGGTCGTGGTGGATGGAGGAGAGGTACTCCGGCGAGGTCGACGGCATGGGGCGGGGTAGTAGGCGAGGATGGTTGAGTTAATGGCTGTAGCGATGGAGGAAGGCATGGAGGAACGTGCGAAGGATGCGATGAGGATGAAGGTTTTGCCAACGGTGATGGGTGACGGCGTTGGGCTTAGCCGACGGTGTGGGGATTTTGGTGGGAAGGAAATTCTGGGTGGGAAGGAAATTCTGAGTGGGAATCTTAAAGTTAATGATGGAATCTGATCCGTCAGATTTGTTTATAGATGAATTTGGACCGTCTTTTATGTTTATAATTCAAGACATTTCAAAAACCGCTCTTCCTTATATAATAGATGCCTAAAGGAAGAATGAAATGGTCCGATAAAATCTACACCCCAATAATTAGAAATCTCTACAGCTTGAATGGGGTTCAAAGGCATCATATGTCGTCTAGATAAAGCTCCTAATTATAGGCATCTATCACATGATCTGCATAAGATGTTAACATCACGGAACAAGTAGGCCAGTAATAACCACATTGATGAATTTTAGCAGCTGTCTTTTTCATTTAAATATGGCCTCCACATGCATAAGAGTGACAAAATGTGATAATGCTCTCAATTTCATGATCAGGCACACAACAATGAATAATCTGGTCAGGGCAATACTTAAACAAATATGGATCATCTCAATAAAAGGTTTTTACCTCAACAAAAAATCTACGCTTATCCTGCGCACTCCAATGGGAAGGGATCTCACCTGTCACCAAGTAATTGACGATATGCGCATACTATGGCAGTCATGCAACTAAAAAGAGTTGCTCATCAGGAAAATCATCCATTATTGGTGGCTCTTCTGGTGCCACCTCCACCATCAACCTGTACAGGTGATCAGCATTGACGTTCTCCACGCCCTTCTTGCCTTTTATGGAGATATCAAATTCCTGCAAGATCAAAATCCAATGAATTAGGCGCGCTTTAGTGTCTTTCTTTGTGAGAAGGTACTTAAGCGCGGGATGATCAGTAAAAATAGTAATGGGAGAATCAATCAAATAAACACGAAACTTGTCTAATGCAAAGACTATAACTAATAGTTATTTCTCAGTGGAAGACTAGTTCGTATGTGCACTATTTAGGGTTCGGCTAGCATAATGAATAACGTGAGGTTTACCATCACTTCGCTGTCCTAAGATAGCTCCTACAACAAAATCACTTGCATCACACATCAATTCAAAAGGAAGGCTCCAATCAAGTGGCTGTACAATAGGTGCAGTGGTCAATTTATCTATCAAGGCTTGGAAAGCCTCTTGGCAAGCAACAGTCCACTCAAAAGGGGTGTCATTTATCAAAAGGTTACACAATGGATGAGCAATAGCAGAAAAGTTCTGAATGAATCTCCCGTAAAACTCAGCATGCCCTAGAAATAATCTAACATCTTTCACAGTCTTAGGCACAGGAAGCTTTGAGATGGGATCGATTTTTGATTGATCCACCTCAATGCCTCTGGAAGAGAGAATATGGCACAACACAATGCCTATGGGTACCATGATGTGGCACTTTCCCCAATTAAGCACAAGGTGCTTCTCTTCACACCTGACCAAGACTTGCTTTAAGTTCTGCAACCATGCATCAAAAGTATTACCAAACTCAATCAAATCATTCATGTATACTTCCATGCATTCCTCTATGATATCGGAAAACATACTCATCATGCAACATAGGAACGTAGCTGGGGCATTACACAGTCCAAATGGGTTCCTACGAAAAGCATAAGTACCAAAAGGGAATGTAACGATCAATTTTTTCCTGATCCTCTAAAGCAATCTTAATCTGATAATATCTAGAAAAACCATAAAAAAAGTAATAAAAAGGATGTCCGACTACTCTCTCTAAGATCTAGTCTAGAAAAGGCAATGGGAAGTGATCCTTATGGGTGGTTGCAGTTAATGCTAAAGAAATGATAACTGGGTATGTATCACTTGGACCAAGGTGAAAGTCCAAGAGGGGGTGTTCTATTGGACCTTTAAATAATAATTGATAAAAGAAAAACCTAGGTAGGAGGAGTCTAAGAACTCTTATGCTTGTAAATGAACAGAGTGATAAATAAACAAGTAAATGAATGACAAGAGATACGTTAGAGAGATTGCACCAGCTTTGTTTTAGTAGTTCGGCCAACCTTGCCTATCCTTAAGGTTCCACTACTTGTAAGACCTCTAACAAGCTTTCCACCAAGCTTATGGGTGCTTGGCAACCTTACAATCTCTCCCAACCACTGTTGGATCTCTCACACAAAATCTACTTCACAACTTGAAGTAGTTTTAAAAAGTTAAGCTCACAAATAAAGAGAATAAACTTGCTAGAATATTATCCCAATAATCCCTTAGCTCCCCCTAAGTCTTGTCCAAGTTTGTTGCATCTCCCCTTTTATATCTGAGTTCCAAAACCCTCCAAATAGCCATCCAACGACTATTTTCTCCTTCTCCAATAACTCTTTAACGGCTATATTTCTTGCTGGCAGTCGACCTTCAATCTCTCACGGTCGACCTTGAATCCTCCCGCGGTTGATCCATGGATGCATCCGCCAATCTTCACGGTTGATCCACGGATGCATCCACCAGTCTTCACAGTTGATCCACGGATACATTCGCCGGTCTTCACGGTCGACCGTGACATTATTCGCAAGCCTCTATCATGAAAATGACACTCCATGGTCGATGTATCGATCGACCGCCGCTCTTCAAGTATGGTCCATGGGCGATCCACTGATCGACCCCCGCATCATCCGCGAGCACAAAAACTTTTATATATCAAATTTAAAACTTCCTTTTTAAGGGATACTAACATTCAAACTAAGTTTTATCATCATACATAATTTGACATCATCAAAACAATACTAGGACTAACAATCTCCCCCTTTTTGATGATGACAACCGTTTTAATCGTGATGATAAAACTTCAATAGCTCCCCCTTAATCTATGCATCCATTCAAATAGGTAAAATGTGTTCTAAAGTGAAATCCATTGATGCAAACAAACAACAAGAAACTTTTTATAGAAAATTGAAAGATTTCGATTTTAAAATCAAAAGTTCCCAAATATTTGAAAATCATCACATAACCACATTTGTCTTCCTTTGACATCATCAAAAAGAAATAGTAGAGGGGAAAGAAGAATCATATAAAACCATAAAAGAAATCATAAGAGAATCAATTTAAAGTTTTAAAATCAAAATTGAAGGTTTAAAAATCTTCTCAAACATGATACCCAGTGAAGATTTACAATAAAAAGTCATTTGATAAAGTAATCAATTTTTCACAAAAAAAGACTTTATTAAACCATTTGAAGTTAATCATAAAATAAGTTCATAAAATGGAATAACAAGATATAATGGGGGGAACACATATAAAATAACTTCATAAAATGGAATAACAAGTTAATCAGAAAATAACTTCATAAAATGGAAAATATACCTCCTTTTATTTTGATAGCAATTTGTTATCCACCTACAAATACCTTGAGCCTCCACATATCATCAGCTTTCAAGTCTGAAGCATGATCAAACAATTTCAAATCAGCAAGATCATTTATAGCACAAGTTTCATCAATATCGTCAGTAAACAGCATTCTGCACGATTAATCTCTTGAATCTCGTCAAGATCCCTAGGTTGTCTGCAAGCACCAAACACGTTCCATTCTAAAGTCATGTTACCAAAACATAACTTCCGAACCCCACTTCTACAGTTAATCAGAGCATTAGAAGTAGCCAAAAAGGATCTTCCTAAGATAATAGGTGCTTGACAAGTAGGGCCTTTAGTCAATTTCACATCAAGCACAACAAAGTTCACAGGATAATAAAATTGATCCACTTGGACTAAGGCATCCTGTCGCGCCCTGACCCGTGAAAGCCCAACCGAGCCGAGGGACGCGAACCGGAACCTAAAAACTGTGAAAATTTTGACAAGGGTTCCCTCTAATCTGCTGGTCTCCCTAAGCAATCCTCAAGCACCCTCATTAAAGCAATACAGTAACCTCAAAAGACATAAATACAAACTAAAATGATACAAATCTCAAAATCCTCGAAGAGGGGAAATTAGTTATACATTCATACTCCCGTAGGAGGCTAACTATAACAAAATGGTTCAGCTGATGATCACCGCTCCTCAAACACCGCCTGACGCCGCCGCGTCGCCAAACACATGCCCGGAAGGGGCAACAGAAGAGGAGCTAACGCCTGCACCTGCAAAATGCATCCCGGGTAGGAATGAGCAACTAAGCTCAGCAGGGAAACTATACTACGACGCACACAAGGAAGAGGGAACACAATAGTGTCACCCTCAAGGAATGCCTGGGTGTATACAAGGGCCCCATAACCCCACCGCGTGTCCCTAAGGGGCCTCAGTCATGGTCTTCTGGCCGAGCTGCTCACATACTGGGTCACTCTCAATAAGGCAGATAACCAACATTGCCGTCTCACGAGCAGAAAATCGGCACTGCTAGGTGGAAACTGGCACCACTGAGTAGGCACACCCTCTACTCAAGAGACAAAGAGAATCGGACACCGGCTACACCTCAGAACTCGGCTCGAGGCCGACACGACCTCTAAACCTCTATCAATAGGTGTTCAAGTCATCTAACCCTATCATCGAGATTGACTGAACACAACCATCCAATCTTGGACCACACTACCCAGCCATGGTCCTACGACTAAATCCGAGCTTCCAAGGCCTCAGGACGGAGACACTACTGATCGCCCACGCCCTAACCTTATGCACTAATGCACAATCAAATGCATGCTATGAACACACGCAGGAAGACAAGTAAGCATGCAACACATGTGATGATATAAAGCAGGATCTTGGCTTGGCACGCTGCTGGCCCGGGATGGTGAACAGGTAAGTAAGCCAAGGAACTGTTGCAGTGGTAACACCACCAACTGCCAGCCAGCTCATAGAGAACAACCAGCAATGGGATACAACCCCGACAAACACGGCTATCAATACAATATAAATATGACCGCACGCCAACATGCGTGGCTAAGGAAAGCAAGAGGGCAACCAACCCGTTTATTCTACACATCCCGGGAGTCATCACTCTCCCGGTTCACCACTACCCCTCAATATGGGGCTAATATGCTTAATCATATGTACAAGGTATAAAGAAATAAAGGAAACTCGTGAATGCAAAGCCCCGCGGAGAAGAACCAATGAAAACACCTTCCTGCCACTAACATGATCGATCATTTCCTAGAAATGATCGATCTTCTTAGTGAACTAGAAGCTTCATCCCGGTCAAGCCAAAAAGGATCGATCAGGGATGATCGATCACCTTCATGACCCGAGACCCCGTCTATGCCTGCCAAGAGAATGATCGATCATTCTCCGCTAGATGATTGATCATGCACGGGCCAGGTATGATGTCCCAAGATTGAGGAATCAATCCCGATGGGTTCTCTGACGACCCTGGCTGGAGAAGGAGAGAAGAATACCGTTGAAAAACTCTACCAAACCCCACAAAACCCTGGAATCTGGTAGTACGAAGGATCACGAGTCCAAAACCGGTACTTGCACTGGAAACCAACATGCATACAAGTAGATCTACTCAAATAAAACACAGGCAAACCCAAAGCTCTCAAAAACCTAAAGAACAAGTAGGTAGTATCCATACGTAGACTAGAGCAGCTTCAATCCACATTACGGAGCCTAGAATCGTCCTTAATCTCCTCCAAAATCTCGCCAGATCTGAGGTCAAGAACGACGGATTTGAAAAAGAGACATAAGAAGGGGGTGGCGTCCATTTTATAGATGGACGAACCGCCTTATGAATGATCGATCCTTCATGACGATGCACTTTGACTTCCATGCACTAAATGATCGATCTTTCTAGCAAGAAACGATCGATCATTTTGTGCAAAAAGCTAGACTTGGACTAAAATACAAGCCCAAGCCCGGATCTTTCGATCCCGGGTACATCTAACCATTCTAATCAACCATTAAGACAAACACGGTCAGTGTGTGCACACGCGGGTGTGAAACAAACCGACAAGGCGCAATCTACCGAATTGCCCTTGTGGTCCACGAAACAATACGATCCACCGGATCACGTGCTTGACGTGAAACAAGCAAACGAGCTATGGGCCCGACCCAGACCGTCGACCCAAGAGTAGAGGGGCAGGTCCTCACACATCCTCAACTAGTCCTTTGGGAACCTTAATAGACATGTCCGCAAGCTGTAACATAATAGAAGTAGGTTTAAGCTCACCTAGGCCTAACTATTCATACACATCAAAAAGGCAATATATTAACACTAGACCCAAGATCTAGCAAAGCATGTCTAAATTTTTCATTGCCTATTGTACAAGCAATCGTGGGAGATCCATGATCTCTATATTTAGGAGGGGTCTTGTTCTGAATAATGGAACTAACTTGCTCGGCAAGATAGGCCTTCTTCTGAACTTTAAGCCTCATCTTTATAGTGCATAAGTCCTTCAAAAATTTAGCATAAGTAGGAATTTGCTAAATAG
Source organism: Narthecium ossifragum (assembly GCA_963920575.1). Taxonomy (NCBI): domain Eukaryota; kingdom Viridiplantae; phylum Streptophyta; class Magnoliopsida; order Dioscoreales; family Nartheciaceae; genus Narthecium; species Narthecium ossifragum. The sequence continues at coordinate 15,169,755 of OY986969.1, forward strand.
CATCCAACAAAGGAATGTTAATCCTAACTTGCTTAAATATTTCCATGATCTCAGCTTGATGCTTGTCCTTAAACATGGGTGCTAACCTTTGATGAAATGGAGTAAGAGTAGAGTGTACCTCATTGTCTTCTGGAACTGTTTTCTCTAAAGATTGAGGTTTAGAATTTATCACCTCCTATGGTTCCTCATCAGGCTTTCCAATTACCTTCCTGCTTCTCAAGGTTGTAACGGCTTGAACTTCCTTTGGGTTGGAGGACTCTCCTCCTTGGCAGGCCATCACATTCTTGTGAGGATTAGGTTGAGCTTGTGCAGGGAATTTACCTTTGTCTTGCAAGGCACCCACAACAATTGTCAAATTGGTCGAAGCACTTTGAATATCATATACTGCTTGCTTTGTTTGTGCCAAATCTTGCTGAATTTGATTATTGGTAGCCAATTGGGCTTGCATAAATTGGTTCAAGTTATTCTCCAAGCTTGGCTTAGGTACTTGAGAGGTAGCTTGATAGTTGTATGTAGGTGCAGCTTGTTGCTTGAAGTAAACTGGTGTTTGTTGATTGTAGGGGCTGCCCTGGATTGTTGAATTGATTAGCAGCAGGCCCCTAATTATTCCTCCAACTAAAGTTGGGGTGATTCCTCCAACCTACATTAAAATAGTTAGTAGCAAGGTTGGGAATAGATTTAGAAACCAAATTGACATGTTCACTTGACCGATGCAAAACTTCTTTGAATGCTGGGAGGGTACGACAATCATCAGTGCTATGCCCCTGTACATCACAAATAGAGCAATTCAATTCAATGTTAGACACTTGAAGCTAATTCATCTTTTTCATTTCCAAAGAGTCAATTTTCCTAAAAAGCAAAGTAAGTCAAGCTTTCAAATCGTCATCCTCTTTCAATGAGTATTTACCAGGGCTATGCTCAATAGGTCTTGTCCAATCATGTGGATCAGCTGAATCCCAAGACTGGGCATTTCAGCAAGAAAGTCAAAATAGTCGAGAGCTTCATCAGGTTCTTTGCTAAAGAACTTTCCATTACACATAGTCTCAACAATTGACGCATTTTAGAATTTAAATATTCATAAAAGAAATTGACCAGACGCCAGTTCTCAAAACCATGGTGTGGGCAGGAATTCAAAAGGTCCTTGATCCTTTCCCAACACTGGTAGAAAGTTTCATGTTCCTTTTGCTTATAATTTACAATCTGCCTCTTAATAGCAGTGGTCCTATGCAATGGAAAGAATTTCTTGAGGAATTCAGTGTGCATTTCCTTTCATGTGCCTATAGACCTCGGTTTCAGTGAATTAAGCCATGTCTTGGCATTGTCTTTGAGAGAGAAGGGAAAAAGATTCAATCTTATCACCTCCTCTGTGTTAGAATGATCCATGAATGTCGAACAAACATCCTTGAACTCCTTAATATGTAGGTAAGGGTTCTCGGACTCCATTCCATGAAAGTGTGGGATCAAAGGTATCATGCCTGGTTTAAAAGTGAAATGGTTTGCATTTATATGGAAAATAAAACAGGAAGGCACACTGGCACGATCAGGAAGTAGGTAGTTACGTATTGTTCTACCTTGCTCAAGGATTGAATTATGACGGACACAATCCTCATTATCGCTCCCATGAGCAGATCTGTGAATGGACCCGTGAATTCACATGTTGCTAGCAGGTATAGCAATTGTCTCAGTATCAGGTAAAGTGTGTGGTGGAAAACGTACTAGTCGGTTCGAAAAGTCTCAAACCTAATGATTCATACACAATCACACTAGAATTTAAAAACAAGGGAAGAGGTCACCGAGCAATATGTAGATGTAGATGACTTTGGTGCTCCTCTGCTTCGGTACTTCTCTTTTTGTAACTTTTCTTTTTGCAGATTTTTTTTTCGGTTGAAAAATTGCCAATTGCTCCCCGACAACGGCGCCAAAAACTTGACTTGCCCTCAAATATGAGTTAGCTTATACTCCCAAGCGCAGAAGTTGTCAAAGTTAACAAGGGTGAGTCCCAAGATCATTTACCACAGGGAGCAGATGGAATCAAAAACAAAGAACTTTTAAATACAAAAAAAATATGAACAAAAGGGAAAACAGTAAAGAAAATGTTTTGGGGTTTTTGAAATAAAGGTTTGTAAAGTTAAAAACATAAATAAAGTGGATACATGTGGGATAACAAGTGGAGGAAGGTGTAGTCTCAACTCTCATTATGTTTCAAATCAATCATACAAATCGGATCGTCTAACACTTCACTAAGTTAGGATTCTTGTCATCAAACCCTAACTAGATAAATACAGCATTCAAAACACGTGTAGATGCACAAAAGTAGAGCTCAATGGTTTGTCAAAGCTCGTTCGTAGGCGTGAAAATACCAAGGGTCACTAGCCATAGGCAACTAGATCATTAGGGGAATGTATACCCCAAGCTACTTGATGGGCTAGCCTCAAGGTAAACCAAAAGAAAGGCTAAGGGGCTCTATACCCTTAGAACTCAAGGCCTTTAGGTAACCCAAACTTAAGCTTGCTAAAAAAAGAGGAATCTATACCTCTAATTCTAGACAAGACATTAGGATCAGCCTAAATGAAAATAGATCAAGGATGTAGAGGGATCTATAGCTCTAATCACTTGAGTCTAAGAACTAGCATGCATCTCAACGAAAATAGAGGGATCTATACCTCTAAAAGCAAAGAGAATCTAGAGGAATAGAAAATGAAACAAGTATTGAAATCAAACCATACTTTTCATTGAATCCAAACCAAATCCAAAAAGTAATCCAAAAGAAAGATAGATCGAGTTGAGATCTACAAGACTTTAGTTACACATAATATCAAAATCTCAAAGATGAGAGTGAAAATCCATGCTTACAAGTGTAGGAAGGTAGACAACCCTAAGCTTCTTTCTTTTTCTTCCTCCTGCCCAAAAGCTCTCCCCCCTCTAATTATGCTGGCCCTAAGTGCTTATTTATAGGCTTGAAGCATCAGATCCATTAAGGGGGGCTTAATGGTTTAGTGACTTGAAATTTTGGCTCCAATAAGTCTTCAATCTTGAAAGTCATTTTCAGATGTGAAAACTTTATGTTTTGAGAATACTCATTACGGAAACGTTGTAGTGCTCTGAATCATCTTTCCAACGGTACCTTGGATCAGAAATTCCGATAAAAGCAGCAAGAGTTATGGCTCATGTACTTGAGTTCTGAAAAATACTTCATAAGCAATTAGCAATCTTTAAGCTCAATTGTCGATGTGAACACAACCTCCGATGAGAAATGTTTCTGAAATAGAAGTTGTCGAAAATTTTATAAGCTTTCGATAGATACCAATAACAACAAATTCTGATGAGAATTGAGAATGTTATGCCCCAATTACTTCAACCCTGAAATATATGAAAACAGTTAAAAAATTCAGCAATGTTTTGGTTCTCGTTTGGTGTGCCAAATTTTGACCTGAAAACTATTTGATCAAACCACATATATGAGCTTCAAGTACACAATGAAATAAACGTGTTCAAGTATTTAAACACATTTTTCGGACTTATATGCTAGCATTTATACATTGTCAAAGATCGCATATCATTCACTTAAGAATACGAAAAATGAAAGTGGCTTCGAGTGTCATATTTTGATCATTGACCTTTTAAGCACAAATAACTCTTCCAACATCTCAAATATGGTGTAATACACATGCCCATGCATTAAAATCAACATTCAAAGCAATTATTCTTGAATTTCCACCTATTCACAAATCACGATTTTAGTTCAAAATACAACTTCGACTATGGGATTTGTTCTTAAGAGTACGAAAAATCCATAAACATGTCAATCACACCGAATTAACACCAATAACATATTAAGGGGGTAAATGATCCAAATGCATAAAATTCATCATAAATATGCGTAAATAACACAAATAAGTTTATAAAACCATGAGTAGCGATGATTCCACATTATGATATGATGCCATGAAAGATGAGATAGATTCAATGGCTAAAAATCATGTTTAAATCTTGTTGACTTATCTGAAGGCATACTTGCTATTCAGCATAAATGGATTTATAAAACCAAAAGGGATGCTTCAGGTAATGTCGAAAGACATAAAACTAGACTCATAGCTAAGGGATTCACTGAAAAGGAAGGCTTTGATTATCATGAAACCTTCTCTCCAGTTTCAAAGAAGAATTCATTTAGAATAATCATGTCTTTAGTAGCTAATTTTGATTTTGATCTACATCAGATAGATGTGAAAATGACATTCTTGAATGGCGATCTTAAAGAGGAGGTATGTATGTCACAGCCTGAGGGTTTTAAAAATAACAGTCAAAAAGTCTGTAAGTTAAAGAAATCTATACATGGACTAAAACAAGCTTCCCTTTAGTGGTATTTAAAGTTTTACAAAGTGATCATTTCATATGGTTTTTAAGAAAACCTTATTGATCAATGCATATACCTCAAGTTCAGTAGGAGCAAATATATTTTCTTAGTCATATACGTAGATAACATCTTATTTGCAAGCAATGACTTAAGTTTGCTACATAATCTAAAAAAGTTCTTTGAACAACTTTGAAATGAAGGATGTGGGTGAAGCCTCTTATGTCATTGGCATAAAAATTCAAAGAGACAGAAAGAAAAGAACATTAAGTCTATCTCAGAAAGCCTAAAGTGAAAAAGTTTCAGAAAGATTCGGGATGATGAGTTGTAATCCATCAGTAGCACCTACAGTCAAAGATTCGGGATGATGGGTTGTAATCCATCAGTAGCACCTATAGTCAAAGGTGAGAAATTCTATAACGATCAGTCACCACAAGATACTATGTGAAGTAACTAAGCATGCTATGAAGCAACTAAGCAGGCTCTCTGGTTAAGAAATTTTGTAAATAGTCTCAAAGTAGTCAATTTTGTAGAGAGACCTATCAAGATACTCTGTGATAGCTTTTCCGCTATGTCTTTATCGAGAAACAATAAAATTAGCAGTAGAAATAAGTATATTGACATCAAGTATCTTAGTATGAGAGAAAGCATTCAGAGAAGTGCAGTGTGTATTGAAGGCATTAGCACCGAATATAAGGGTGCATATCAAATGATTAGATTACTTATAGATTGTTTCAAGAGTATGTGGTTCCTATGGGTCTGGTTAAGTTATTTTATTGCAAGTTTATCTCTCTTGATATATTGCAGAACATTTATTTACAAAGAATAAAGTTAAATTCTATTTAAGTTTCAGTATTGTGTACACATTGATTATAGAATCCATGTCATTGGGATGTATAAAGTTGGACCTGAACAAATTCTTGTCATTCATAAAGTTTCCCCTAAATTGCTTGACTGAGGAATATCTTATATTGTAACACATGGAAGGGAAGTGCTTATAAAAATATAAGCCATCACCGACATGGTTCATATATATTGTAGTACACCTTAATTGAGTGGGAGTTTCCATTACAAAAGAAATATACAACTTTGGGCATTCAGATTGCAATATACAAGGTGTCATATGTCACGTATACTGTGAGACCCATTCCCCCGACCCAGGTCGACCGTGTCAATCGAGGGCCGATTCCTTTTTGGTTTGTTTTCGTGTCGAGCACGATCGGCTGATTGCATTTCCTCTTTGCGACCCAAGGGGCAATTTGGTCAAATTGTGCCCTGTCAGTTGGTAACACACATGCGTAGCGCACATAATGATGTATGTGCTTGATTTAGGGGTGTCCAAAACGCCCAAATGGCCCGACCCGGTACGACCGGACCCGTCAGGGCTGTAGCCCGGTCTGCCCTGGGTGTTGGCCTTGCTGGACCGGGCTGATCCGGGTTCAGGGCCCCTTGGTCAAAAACCCGGTCCGGCCCACCCCCAGTCCGGGTTTTAAAGCCCACGTCCCTCTCTCCTCTCTCTCTCTCTCTCTCTCTCTCTCTCTCTCTCTCTCTCTCTCTCTCTCTCTCTCTCTCTCGTAGCTTCTCAGCTTCTCGACGAGGTTCATTTTCCCCGTCGCAAGGGGTCCGCCAAGCCATCCAAAGACCTCGACGGGGCGGATGCACCGCCGCTCTTCGCCGGCAAAGGTGGGAAATGAGGAGGCTCCACGGCCTCTCCGTCATCGATCGACGTCGCGACTTCCCCGTCATTGATCGACGTCGCGGCTTCCCCGTCATCGATCGACGTCGCGGCTTCCCCGTCATCGATCAATGCCGTGGCTTCCCCATCATCGATCAACGCCGCCCCGCCAAGCTCCACCTCCACCGACGCCGGCCCCGCCAAGCCCCATCTCTCCTCCAACCTCTACCACCTTCCACTCCGCCCGATCCCCGACCTCTTCGCCACGCCCAAGCTTCACCGACCTCACCGGTATCGATCCCGATCTCGGGTCTCTCCTTCCTACTCCACCTCGTTGTCCCCGTTGCGCGCCGCATCGACAACCATTGATCCCTGCGTGAAGAGATCAACGTCTCGGGCGTCCAGTCCGTGGTGGTGGAACTCGACGTCAGCAATGGGAGCGCCGCCATGGATGAGCTCACACCGGGAGCCCCGCATCGACCGCCTTCGTTGACGCGCTTGGCACGGGGTGCTCCGGCGAGGTGGGCATCGGGCTTGGTGAGGCACGCCGAGAGAGAAGGAGAAGGGGAGAACAGTGGAAGAAAGATTGGAGAGGAGAAATGGGTTGTCGGGCCGGGTTCAACCCAGTCCGGTTCAGCCCAGCCCGGTTTTCAAGCCGGGCAGGGTCGTACGGGGCCGGAGGGGGTTGTAGTCCTAATTGGCCCGGTACTAGCCCGACCCGGTTCGGATGACTACCAGGGCCGGACCGGGTATTGCCTTCAACCCGCCCCGGCCCGGATGGACACCCCTAGCTTGATTAGACCATTAGGAGAACTCTAGATCGAAGGATGCGAGTTTGATCGTTAAAATCGAGATTTAAGCGGCTAGGATAAAACTGTTCGGACGGCCCGGATCTAATCATAAGCCAATCGTATCTAAACCTCACCATCAAACCCTTCTATCTCGTTAGGGCACTTTTCCACTCGACAGAGAGAGACGACGAGAGAGAAGAGAGAGAAGAGAGGAGAGCGGTGACCCGATCGGGGAGAGAGAGAGAGACACCCGCGCCCGGAGGAGAGACCGCCTGTAGCGACATCGGCCGGAGAGGAGCTTGGCGACGGCGAAGGCAAGCGCGGCTAGAGAGTGAAAGAGGCGGCGGTGCTCGCGACCTGAGGACATCACGATCGGCGACGGTGACTGCGACAAGGGAGGAGGTGATCCCGAGCTAGAGAGGTAGGGAACCTACTCTAATCCTTGATTTGGATGCTAGGACGGGTTTGGATGCATGTTAATGTGGATTTCCTGGTTTTCCCTTGATGTTTTCGTGGCTTCCCATCGATGCTATTCTCTTCCCTTTACTGCCATTGTTTGTGTTTATATGTATTGGTGGATTTATGATGATATCTCTTCCCCTTCTCTGGTTTTCGATGGACCTTCTCCTCTGTCCGCGGGTTTGGATCGGATCCCTTGTTTCCTTGGGTTTTGACCAGAGTCCCCTGTTTTCTCTTAGGTTTACTCCGTGATCTCGTGGTCCCTTGTGATGTTTTCTTCTTCCTCTCTTAGCTACTATGACTGATGCTTTGGGTATTCAAGGATTTTGATGAGTTTTCTTCCCTTCCCGGATTACTCACTGTCGTTTGCTATTGCCAATTATTCATTGGTTTTCTTCCCTACTTTCCTTGGGTTCGTCGGAGATCTATGATCCTCCTCCAGCCCCTTTTCCCGGTTCACTTGAGCCTCATGATGTTTCACCTGGCTTCCTCCGATAGTCTTACTGGCCAATGTTTGCCAACCGGTCGGCAAGGGAGCCGACGGCCGGCAGCTAAACGGGGGTGATGCTGGAATGGCTTGTGGAGGTTCTTACCTACTGTCCCGATGGCGTTGAAGTTGTTGTTTCCTGATTCTTGGCTTCTGACTTCTTGCATCTTGCTGAATTTAATTGAAGTATGGTGTTTGATTTGAATTACGGATTGTAGATGAGTTTTGAGTAGGTTTTCTTCTCTTTAGATTCTCTTGTTCCTTCTTCATAGTTTCCCAGCCAAATTCGTCTATGCAATGTCTTATAGTTGTTTGTTGAGATGGTAGGCTGTCGTTTGATCATGGTTATAATTCCCTGTGATTATGGTATATGTATGTCAATCATGTCAATTGCATTATTATTGTAACATGTTCCTTTCTCTATTCATATTCTGAGAATTAATGTTAACCTCACAATTCTTATGATCTCTTGTTAATTATCCATTATGTACTCTTATACCATGCCTATGCCTAGGACCGACGGTGTGCCCGTTTCTATTTTATTGTGGGTTAACCGAGGGAGTGATGCCCGTCGAGAATGCGTAGTTTAGTTGAGCCAAAGGTATGCCCTGCATGTGAATGGTCGAATAGTTATTGTTTCATGTGGTGGCCTTGTTCTTAGCTCATTGTATGCCAACTGTTTAGCTTTATTATAACCTCTTGGACAATTGACTGATGATTTGTCATGTAGAGAAACCTAGTCCTAGTTAGTTGAATAGGCTCATGCATATTATATGCATTAGAAGCATTAATGCTAGGTGCGAGTGATGGGTTGGATCGCCGATCCGAGGGCTCGGGTAGCTCGGATCTAGCTCTTTGACTGAGGAATTAGTAGAAGGATTAGGGTGAGATTTTTTGGTTATGATCTCGTATTGATTGAGGTTGTTGTATAGCTATGTTCACTAAATCATGGTATTGTGGTGTAGAGGTCGTGTCGTTCTCTGCGTCAATCGCTGAGGGTAGTGATTGTCTTGTTGAGAGGGTTGTAGAGGTGGGAGTGCACGAGAGATGCACTTGCCCCTTGTCCTTTCCCGAGCTATAGAGGGGCGTTTGGTGATGCGTAACCCTTGTCCAGCCTTGTTCCTTTTATGCCCTAGGGCTGGGCAGAGAGGACAATGTTGTTGTTTCCCTTTTTCCTTGAGTGTGACGTAGAGTAGAACCATACTGGGCTATATGCTCACCCTACCCTAGTTGCGTGTTGCAGGTGCAGGCGCCGCTCCTACTTCTTGATGTGCATTTGGAGCCGCATCTACTTCGGGTGGTGTTTGAGGTTGTTGGCAGACTTGAGGCTTCATTCCAGTATTTTATATATTTTTGATGTCATCTAGTTTTGGGGACTTAGGTTTTTATTTGAGGAAAAAATGTATAACTTTGAATTTTTGATTAATGATGAAGGATGCTTCTTTAAAGGTTTAAATTGAGTTTGTAATAGTTAAATTAAGTGTAAATTTATTTTCTACCCTTAGGATCAATTGTTAAAATTTGTAGCAGTTATATACTTGTTGCGCCTATTGATGACCTAAACATGTTTAGGTGGACAACGCCCTGATCCGGATGGATTTTCTGGGTCGGGGTGTGACATATACTAAGTTGAAAAATGTAAGTAATATTTACTAATATGGTACACATGTCTTATGATATTTTGAAATTAATTAATCACTTAATTATTAGAGATATATATGGCAACATATTCCATAAGGTTTAAAGTTTTATATGGACATAAATCAATAAATTTTATCAAATAAGGATAGATTTCTTTGATGGACGGAAATCTATATGGATTCCAATTAGGGTCCTTTTGACCTAGCTTATAAATAAAGGAGTCTGCTTGCCATCAAGCATCCATCGAGAATGGGTGTAGGTTGAAGAACAAACCCTAATCTTTTCTATGACTTCATCCGCTCAAACTCATGCCTACATGTATGTTGATCTCTTTTATGTTGTGTATTTTATGGCTCTTGATATGTGCTATTTCTATCAATATGTTAATTGTTAATATCTAATAAATGTGGATTAAAAATATGCACAGCTTGGATCGAGGGTCTCAAGAAGTTAGCTATGTAACGGAAAAACTTATATATCATGTTATACTAGGTTAGGAGAAATTGTATTAGACATGAGATAATTATGTGGTTCTCATCTTATTTTGCACTGGTGGGAGCCCGTGCCCGGTTCTCACACACATCTCGTTCTACCCTTTCCTATTAATAAGACTAATCTATTTGACGTAAATATCTTACTAAAATTTGTAGTCAAAGACAGACAACAATGCCATGCTGAAAAATGAATACGCGTGCACTTTGCTATCCCTCTTTTTCTTTCTCAACAATTTGCAACAACTTTTTCACCGCTTATTCATTAGTAGCTCATTATATATTCTTGAGAGATTCTATGTTTGGCCAAATATTGTTGATTTCACAGTTCATAACAAAGGCATGTGTCAGTGCTAGATAAGAGCATATGAACGCAGTTAGAATCCTTGTCCACTATGCAATCTACCTATTTCTACGTAAGCATTAAATTGCAGCAAAACCCATCAACTAATCAAAGCAGTTGCACTCACAGGTAAAAAGGAGAAGCGATCGATACGCTCGGAGAAGCAACGTCACCGATGAATGCTTGCTTACAGGTTATACTGAAAAAGGCACCATTTATGGATTCAATGGGAAACAAATATATATATATATATAATTAAAAAGTCTATTAATTACATCCATATAGTCTATTAATTAAAAAGTCTTTAGTATTAACATCCATATAGGTGTTAGATAGTTACCTAATGGTCTATATAAAGAACATTGCATAAATTTATTATTAGCCACCGTAATCTATTCTTTACATCCATATAAAGACCTGAAAACAATATAAGGATGATGTAAGCCTAAGTACAAACATGCATTTCCAGTTTTTTGTTGTTTAGAAGAGTTATAACCATTGGCCTTTAAGAATCATAATAATATTTGAATAATTAAGGAAATGGACATATTCGCATTGTCATGATTGTGTAATTGAGCACCGACTGCAACATACCAAACCATGAAAGTTACTTGTATATGGTCTTTAGCAAATCTTCTAATCGCAAATTAAATTCAAAGATTATGGGAATGTCTCAGACATATCTAGAGGAGATCACTGACGTATTAATATTAATGACCTTCCATATGTATGACAGAAACCTTTGAAGTGTAATTGGTTTAAAATTTGTAAGGATCTTGAAGTTTAATGCAGGAAGTCGCTAATAGCAGACTTTGACACTGAGCAAGGTAGAAATTTGTTGGGACGGTATAACACAAAGAATTTCCGAAGTCCCATAAACAAATTGACATGTAAGAAAATGAGGGCAAGAGTGAGATTCATCTAAACTAAAGCCTCAAAGAAGATGAAAATAAAAAAAAGGGGAAATTAGCTTTTAGTACCCTCTAATTTTAAGGTTTTACAATCTGCTACCCTCTAGTTAGAAAATGTAACTTTTGTACCTCATATTTCAATATAGGTCGATTTAGTACCCTCTCGTCAGACGGCGTTAGTTCTCATTCATAGAAAACCGCTCACGTGTACGGTGTTTACACGTGGCGGCATGTGATGAGGAGAGAGAGAGAGAACTATTTTTAAAACTATAGGGTAGTAAACTGTCATTAGACTAAACTACAGGGTATTAAAATGCAAAATGCTTGACATGTGAGCGGTTTTCCGTTAAGAGAGATAACGCCGTCTAGGGGTAGGCCCTAAATCGCGCCGTTACATAAAATGTAAGGTAGTAAATAAAATTTTTAAAACTATAGGGTAGTAAACTGTCATTACACAAAATTACAAGGTATCAAAATGTAAAAACCCCTAAAAAAAACTATAACAGAACAGAATTCCTGACCACCTAATTTAAATAGAAGTAATTAAGAAGCCTCTTTCGTCGCACTTCATAGTGAAAGTTTACGAAAACAAAAGAAAATTGTATAGGGAAAAAAGAAACTAAAGAGAGGTGATTTCAAAAAAAATTCATAGACTATATACCATAGAAAAACAAACCTTTGCATCAAGAAGTAGATACAATTCATCTCTACAATCCCAAACCAAATCCAAAATGAAAGAAAAGAATTCCCAATTCCCAATTAAATTCCTCTTCTCCATACTCAGCAAGTCACACAAAAAGCAAGAATAAAAACTAACCAATGAAGGGAAAGTGTTGTCTGCATCAATACTGAACCACTTACACAACTATGCATAGATGAAATAAATTTAAGATGATTATTGCACTTGGCATTTGAAGCAAGTTATGTACATTTGTTGTATCGTTGAGACTTATTCTCTCTATGAAATATACAAATGTATTATACATTTAGTATCTGTGAAACTAATGCATCTGTATATGCCATTATCACATAATCAGCCCAAGTTCACATTATTGATTTAGTATTCTTCTCTTCTCTCTTCAACTTCAATGCTTTGCAGCCTGCAAAGCTATCATTGCAACAGCTACTATGTCTGCTGCTTCAACATCAAGATTTAGTTCATCAATGTTGCTTGAAGACCGAGGGCCATAAATTCTGGGTGTTATTATCTTAAGTTTTTCTTATGAGATGAAAAATAGAGCAATCTTGATGAAACCAAAAGAAGGTTCTTAATTTGTTCATCATTAGCATGATGAATAGAAACCCTTAAATCGAGCCATCATAAAAAATTCGAAATAAATTGAGCACGATGAACAAAATGGTACCAAGCTTATGACTTAGAAAAGAATATCACCTTGTAAAAATGGCCAAATCCAACCTCTCCAAGCTTATGACTTACAATTTTCCCATCAAAGCTGCCACTAAGAGAAGACCATGTAAGAACTGAAAATTAGTTAAAAACATCAGCAGTTTAGTGCATCAAGTTTTGTATTGACCAAAGCTAATTGTAGTTTTCAGAAAGTGGCCTTTATATCATCTTAGAAGGACCTGATTGTGTATGACTTACATGTTATAGGCGTAAAAATAATATAGAGAGAACCGGATCATATTAGAGAAGGACAACAAAGAGAAACAACATTCACCTGTGCAAGATATATATTATTCAAAAAGTGATCCCAGAAATAGTCCTGATTTTAGACACACATGTTCTCGGTGGCTATGGCTAGCGCTAGGTCTGGAGGGAGAGGGAGATTGCGTGCTCGCGCATGGTGTCGGGGGAGTGGAAGAAGTAGATCAGGGAACGGTGTCTTGGGGAAGTGGGGAGAAGGATCTATGGCCCCGTAACAAAGCTAGAAGAGTTATGCTCGGCTCGAGCGTTGCACTGTCGCCGTCGGGGCGGATCACGAAGGCTGATAGCGCGGTTGTCGATGGCGGAGAGGGAGCACCAATGGTTTGGGGGCTTGGTGCTTACTGCTCACGCATGGGGTCGAGGGAGTGGAAGAAGTGGATCGGGGGCGCATGGGGTCGGAGGAGTGGAAGATGTCGATGGGGAATGGTCTCTCGGGGAAGTGGGGAGCGGGGGGTTGTACGGCCACGTAGGATTCTAGATAGGACAACAGGTGACATCGGGACAAAGCAGATAACTGTCATCTGATCTTATAAGATAGATTGCTTTTACTTTATGGTCTAAATTTAAATTTGTGTTTTATTTCATACTAAGGTGGGTTGCATGAACAAAAGATAATAAATCAAATATTTCTTTTTATGAGATCACAGTTTAATATAAAATGGACTATGTTTTGTGTTGTAAGTCAAATTTTGAACTATTAATATTTATTTATTAAGTTTTTAAAAAAATCTTGTAATGAGGCTAGTGTGGTGGGAAATGGTTGTGGTATTTTTAAATGAGATGGGGATAGGTAAGAAAATTAACCCGGGTAATGGATCATAGGGTGGATAGGTATAATTACGTTAATAGAGTCTTGTTTTACTTCCTACCCTCACGCTCCTACCTTAAATACCTCATCTTCTCTGATCATCCTCTCCGACCTTCTTCTCCGGTGATCTTCTCCGACAATCTCCGATCAACTTCTCCGATCATCTCATCTAGCTCTTCTCTCCACGGACTCCTCTCTTCTCCACACTTTTATTCTCCAGTACCACCTCCCCCTCACGGTTGCCCTGTCCTCGTCACACAATCGATCACCAAAACAGGAAGAAAGCTACTGCCACTGATGGAAATGGACAATGAAGAGGAAGAAGGCGAGGAAATTGCACCAGAAAAGGTGCATTCCCACCTCATTATCCCCGTACTCCATCGTTTTCCCTTTTTGTTTCCCTATCCGGAACTAATCGGTAGTATATTACAGATACACCTACACAACCCCAACGGTACAAGATACCGTGTGATATGAATTACTAACGGTATCTATGCACCTTCTTGTTATCAGTAGTATATTACCGATGTACATATAATATATCGGTGATATTCTACCGAGCGTTGTTTGCGACGATCTTCAAAACCCAAATCAAATTTCAGAGTTTACGAATGCTAATTGCTTGATTATTTTCAGGGTCATACTTTTAATGTTGAAGATTTGGGGGGTGTCTACTATGACTACACCAAGGCCTTCACAACCGACGAGGTATGCTGTCCAATCAATATATTTAGTTGGAGTACTAGCGACTTCATAATTCATCATTCTAATCATTATTTTTTATCTCTAGATCTTTCACAGCCGCCAAACACTTGTCCATTGGACACAACAAGTTGGAAAACTGAATGGCTTGGTGGTTGTAATAAAGAATTCAGAGGTCGGGGGTGCCGGTAGAAAGCCAAGGATCACCTTGACATGTGAGCGAAGTGGAGCTTATCAGAAAATAGTCATAGAGCATTATGCAAGCTCAAAAATGCCGTTAACCACCCGAAAGAGGAAGATTGTCAACTCCGGGACTAGGAAGTGTGGCTGTCCTTTCAAGCTTTAGGGTATGAAGCTTGCCTCTGATAATGATTGGGCGTTGAAGGTTATATGTGGAGTGCACAATGACCCTAGAGCGGTTTACCATGAGGGACACTGATATGTCGGGAGATTAACTGAGGAACAAATGAAGTTGGTGGTCGATATGTCGATAAATCTAGTGAAGCCACGTCAAATGTGGAACACTATAAAGCACTGAGATCTAGGGAGCTGCTCTACTATGAAGACCATTTATAACGCACGCCAAAGGAATAGGGTGGTTGAGAAAGCTGGGAGATCATAGATGCAACAGCTACTGAAGCATCTAAATGAGTACGACAATATTGGGTATCATACGGTTCGGGAAGATACGGATAATGTTAGGGACATATTTTGGGCACACCGCACTTCTATTGAGCTACTCCATACATTTTCAGAGGTTTTGATTATGGATTGCACCTACAAGACCAACAGGTACCGACTTCCTCTACTAGAAATTGTTGGCGTGACATCGACAGAAATGACATTCTCCGCTGCCTTTGTATACGTGGAGTTTGAGAGGGAGGGTAATTTCATATGGGCGTTGCATGTGCTTAAGTCATTGTTGGAAGGATGCCCGATGCCACATGTTATACTGACAGATAGAGATTTGGCTTCAATGAATGCTATCGAGTTGGTATTTCCAGAATAAAAAAGGATGCTATGTAGATGGCATATCCAAAAGTGTGTCTATCTTAGCTGCAGAAAGAATTTTTCAACAGTAGAGATCGCTAGCTCTTTCATAACATTATGGCAAAGGGTTGTATATGCAAGCAGTGTGCATGAGTACAATACAAACTTGTATACTCTGCTTAGCACATTTTTTAGAGATAAGGATGTCACTGAATATGTCCAAAAGACATAGCTCGATCACTACAAAGAAGTTTTTGTGTGAGGACCCGTCCCTCCCCTCCTGTGGCTCGCTGTGGACCACAAGGGCAATTTGGTAAATTGCACCTTGTCGGCTAGTTCCACACTCGCGCTTGTACACACACTGACCTTGTTTGTGGTAATGTTTGCTTAGGATGGTTAGTGGGACCCGGGATCGAAAGATCCAGACTTAGGCTTGAATTCTCGCCTAAGTTTAGCTTTCAGCACACAAAGGATCGATCCTCTCTAGCTAAGAGATCGATCCTCTTGTGCCAGAAAGTCAAGTGAGATCGTCATGAGGTGATCGATCCTTCCTTGGGTAAGGATCGATCCTTCATAGGTCGGTTCGTTTGCCTATAAAGCAGACGAACCTTCTTCCTTCAAATCCTTTTGAAAACCCGGCGATTTGAGCTCGGATCTTGGGATTTTTGAAGGCGTTGAGGACGATCCAAGGCCTAGCTGCTTGGATCTAAGCTGTGTTTGCTCCGGTAGGGATCCTACCGACATCTCTCTTCGGGGTTTTGAGTTTTCCGGTTTGATCTGTGGTTTAATGCTTAGATCTTGTGATTAGCATGTTGGTTTCTTGTGTTTTAACCGGTTTTGGACTCGTGGGATCCTGATCTATCAGATCCCAGAGTTTCGTGGTTTTTGGTTGTCTCTTCCGGCAGTATTCTTCGCCGGAAGGACGCCGCAGAACCCATCATGATCGATCTTCCCTTCAGGAAGGATCGATCTTCTGGGTTGGTCATGCTCCGCCCGATGAAGGATCGATCGCGAGCTTGGTGAGGATCGATCCTGGTTCTTGGGGAGCATGGCTGTCCTTCGTCGCGAAGAGGATCGATCCTCCTGTGAGGAAGGATCGATCACTCGTGGTGCGATCTGAAGGGTGCTCTCTGTCGCGAAAATGATCGATCCTCCTGAGAGAAAGGATCGATCCTTTTGTCTCGACAGTGAGGCTTTACTCTCTGTTGCTGAGAGGATCGATCCTACCCTAGGGGATGATCGATCCTTTGGTAGAAGAGAGGGTTTTGACTAGTTTTGCCCAAGGGGCTTTGTATGTTGGTTTTCTTTATTGTTTTATACCTTGTACATAACATTAAGCATGTTAGCCCTACATAGGGGTAGTGGTGAACCGGGGGAGTGATGACTCCCGGGATGTTTAGAATAAACGGGCGGGTGGCCCTACTGCTTTCCCTAGCCTCTCACGCCGGCGTTCGCCGAGGGCCACATTACTTGTTGCACATTGTGAACTGTTGTTTGCGGGGTTGTTTCCCGGTGCAGGTGTTGTGTGGACTGCTGGCGGTTGGTAGTGGTACCACTGCAGCAGTCCTTAGACTTTATTTATCTGTTCACCACCCCGGGCCGGCAGGGTGCCGTGCCCAGACCTTGTATTTATATCATCACATCCTGCTGCATGCTTACATGTATCTTTTCTGCTCATGTTCATAAGATGCATTGTGTTGTGCATTAGTTGCATCTGTTAGGGCGTTGCCGATCCGGGGCTTCCGGGTAGCCCGGATCTATCTCTTAGGACCGTGCGGGTAGCTTGGTCCAGGACTCGATTTGTAGTATTCAGTCTTTTCAATGATAGGGTTAGTTGGACATGAATACTGTTGTGCTTGATGTTTAGAGGTCGTGTCGGCCTTGAGCCAAGTCGTGGTGTAGCCGGTACCCAATCCTTCTAGAACTCTTGGGTGGCAGGTGTGACTACCCAACGGTGCTACCCGCCGACAGTGCCCAGGATCCTGTCGTGAGTTGGCAGTGCCGTTTCCTGTCTTACTGAGTGTGACCCAGTGTGTGACCAGTTCGCTGGAAGACCACGACTGGGGCTCTCAGGGGTATCCGGTGGGGTTATGGGACCCCTGTGATACACCTAGGCTTTGCTTGGGGACGACACTGTTGTGTTCCCTTCCTTTGTGAGTGTCGTAGTGTAGTGTCTCTGCTGAGCTTAGTGCTCACACCTACCCGGGCTGCGTTTTGCAGGTGCTGGCGCTAGCTCTTCTTCGGTTGCCCCTACCGGGCAGGTGTTCGGTGACGTGGCGGCGTCTGGCGGAGCTTGAGGAGCTGTGATCTGTCCATGTACACCTTGGTTAGATAGTCTCCTACGGGAGCGATTTTGTATAACATTCCCTGTTTGAGGATTTGTACTATATTCCAGCTTTGTGTGTTGAGCTTTATAATTATTGTTTATTACAGAATGATTATGCTTATTAGGGTAACCACTACAATTAGAGGGAAACCTCGCCAAATTTCCGCAGTAGGTTAAGTTCCGGTTGGGCCTACGCGGGTCGGGGCGCGACATTTTGTAAGCGCTTGGGTCGATCAATACATGCATTTTAGGAATTATACCACAAATACGGTTGAGAGTGCACATTCTAAGTTGAAGAAGCATCTTGGCTCGTCTAATTGTGGTTTTGACACATCGTGGTCCACCATCCACTCTTTGCTCGAGTTACAACATTGTGTGATAAAAGCTTCATTTGAGAAGAGCAAGCAAATTGCGCAACACAACTTTAGGCCAGAAGTCTTCAGAGAACTTCGAGGGTTCATTTCAAAGAGTGTACTCACCATTGTTCATAAGGAATCATTGAATGCCGATTGTACTGGTCAAGATGAGAGCACATGTGCTTGTGTGGTACACCATACCCATGGCTTGCCTTGTGCCCATATGATTGCCAGATATAGACTCGAGGAATGCCCTATGCCCTTGATGTGTATACATCCACGGTGGCGTAAATTTGACAGATCGACAACAAAAGTCGATGTCCCCCTCGAGGTGAAGCGTCACACCTCGACCCAGAAAACCTATCCGGGCCGAGACGTGAGGGTTCCTGTTACTATTCACATGCAAACTGGCGCGATACAAGCGGAAAACCGAGATAATTTAACAATTTAACTTCCAAGGGTAAAGCTGTAATTCAATTAAAGGAAACATCATGTTGTACTGTTTAAACATTTGATACAAATTCTTATCAAACACCTCCAAGTGAAATATTATACATTTAATCCAAAAGAAACCTCGAAAGATGTCTATAATATACATAATCCATCAAAAGTACAACTGTCATACCACGGTGACCTCAAGCGCCTCTGGAAGTCGTCGCGCCGCCAGAAGCTGATCCCACCAGCTCTACTGAAGAAGAACTGGCTCCTGCACCTGCAAATGTAGCCCGGGTAGGAGTGAGTGATAAGCTCAGTAGGGTTCTACTCTACGACACACTGAAGGGAGGAAAACAACAACTGTGATGTCTCTCCGCCTAAATCTAAGGAATGCCACGGGGTCCCACAACCCCTATCGACTCCCCAAGGGATGCTACTCTTCTCAAACGACCACGGTCGGAACATCAACCAACACGCTGGGAGTAACAAGAACCAGGACTAGTAGAATCACCCTTACCTAGCAGGAAACCACTGCCTAGGGACCATGTCAGGGACATCGACAACCATCCTTAGCACTTGGCCTTGGAGGAACAATACGACCTCTAAACCTCAAAGCAATATGATCATAGCTAACTACATCATATCCTTGATAACATGAAGATTCCAATGATACAATCACGACCTAAACCTTACTAACCAGCCACCGTCCTAAGGCTAGATCCGAGCTACCCGAGAGCCTCGGATCGGCGATCAACCCATCGCCCCGCCTATCCTGACATGCCTCTAATGCATACAATGCATGAACCTATGCAAACATCTAACCTAGATGTCTCTATATGTCACAACATCAATTTATAAGTTCAACAGTTATACAATAGCCCTCGGCACTCGTCGGCAATGGGCTAAGGTTCCACAATACCACGTAAGCTAGCACTCATAGCTAGCTAACGGCTAGGCAAACGATAAGCATTTAAATTACCATCCAACTGAGTATTTAAATGCAAGTCGATCCACAAATTCACCAAAAATGGTAAACTCACGATTCAAATATCAATCTCAATCAAAATCCATTGAAAACTCCGTGATAACTACGTGCATGCTTCCTAACATGATTAGATATCTATCATGAACGAAAAGCCAATCAAAGTAAGCCAGAAAACCCTATTCAGAGGCTCACGGTCGATGCGACGGCCGATCGGACGGTCGATCGTGAGCCACGGTCAACAGTGAGACCAAAAATGGGAAAGAGCACAAGGGCCACGGTCGATCGGGACATTGACCCTGGGAAGCTAAAAAGGAGACAGAGCCTCACGGTCGATGCGATGGTCGACCATGTGGTAGAGTGGAAAAAAGGGTAAGTACCCGCGGTCGATCGGAGCATCGACCCTGGGAGACTCAAAGTGAGACAGAGCCTCACGGTCGATGCGACAGTCGATCCGACGGTCGACTGTGAGCTACGGTCGATGCGACGGTTGACCGTGACACCCAAAATAAGCATGCCAACGTCTGACGGTCAATCCAACGGTCGACCATCAAGCCTGGTGCACAATTCCTACGAATAGTGCCAGAAATCCAATTTCTTGGATTTGATCTATGAAAGCTGATTGGAAAATTGTGAAACTTTGCAGACACACGTAACAAATGATAGAGAAACTATTGATACCAAGAGAACACGATTTTGACGGTTAAATCTCAAACCTAGGTCTAAACAGCCAAAAACCGAAGAACCGTCAATAATACGAGAATCGTCTGATAAAATACGAAAACCAAATGCTAGAGATACTCTAACCAAGGTAAAACACTCATGTATTATGCTACACAACATTGTACCATGTATTTCTACATCAAAAACACAATAAACCTATCCTAGGAGAACCCAATCACACGATCGGGGTAGAAACGCCTACTTGATCGAGTAGGGCAACTCCTCCACGTGTTCCCCAAGCTAGATCGCCAAGATCCGCTCCTCGAAGATCACGCCTCCAAGCCCTAGCTCAGTCGGTAGGAGAGAGAGAGAGAGAGAGAGAGAGAGAGAGAGAGAGAGAGAGAGAGGGGGGGGAGACAACGACAGCAGAGGAAGGAAAAAGAAAGGAAAGAGAGAGTAGTCAGGTATTTATAGAGATTTGATTTCGGCCGTCCGATTCGATCTTTCTCGATCGAGCTCCGATCTTTCGATCGAAGGCACCATTAAGGTTCTAATCAATCACATACATCAATCCAAGGCCGTGCGTGCGTTACACGGGTGTGAAATCGATCACCGGACATAATTTACCAAATTTCCCCTGTGGTCACAAGAGCAATACGATCAACCTAATCGCACCCGACGCGAAACCAAATCAACAGAAAACGGCCCTCGTCCCACGCGGTCGAGCAAAGTCAAAGGAACGGGTCTTCACAACCTAACATCCTTAAAAAGAATTTCGTCCTAAAATTCAATAAGGATGAGGCTGGGGAAAAAGAATCAACTAGGCCTACCTGCACAAGCAAAGCTACAAACTAGGGGCGCCAACGCCCACAACATGAAACTACCTGCCGGGGTGAAAAGTCGAGGAAACTCCCAACGCATGCGATCCTCTGGCTCCCATGTCAAGCTCTCTGCACTGCCATGCCTCCATCTGACCATGACCAATGGTAACGATCTGCCCCTCAGTACCTGGTCTCGTCTGTCCAAGATCTGTACTGGCTGCTCTATGTAGGTGGCGTTCTCCTCTACCTTGATGTGGTCGTGTCTGATGACATGAGATGGATATGGAATGTACTTCCTCAACATCGATACATGGAATGTGGGGTGGATTGCTAACATGTTCGGGGGTAGAGCCAACTGGTAGGCGACATCTCCGACACGCCTGACGATCTCGAAAGGACATGTGAATCTAGGTGCTAGTTTGCCCCTGCTACCAAACCTAATCGATCCTCTGCGCTGAGACACCTTCAGTAGCACTCTGTCGCCAACGGCAAACTCCAGGGTCGTCTCCTGCGATCTGCGTAGCTCTTCTACCTACTTTGTGCTGTTAGGAGTCTCTGTCTGATCAGAGCCAACCTTTCTGACGACCGCTTGATGATGTCCGGACCGGTAAGGGATGCCCCCCCCACCTCTGTCTAATACACTGGTGAGCGACATGGTCTGCCGTACAACGCCTCAAAGGGTGCAAAACCGAAACTGGCCTTAAAGCGGTTTTTGTAGGCAAACTCCACCAGAGTCATGTGCTGCTCCCAAATACCTCCAGCGTCTAACACACATGCTCTGAGCATGTCCTCCAAGATTTGGATTGTCCGCTCCGACTGTCCGTCTGTCTGAGGGTGGAAAGTTGTGCTGAAAGTCAGTGTTGTCCCCAAAGAGTCCTGGAAGCTGCTCCAGAACCTACCGGTGAATCGAGGATCTCTGTCTGATACTATCGACACTGGGATGTCGTGCGGTCGTACCACCACGTCGATGTACCTCTGGCTCAGTCTAGCTACTGCATTTCTCGTCCTCATGGGAAGGAAATGAGCCGATTTGGTCAGTCGATCGACGATGACCCAAATCGCATCATTTCCCCTAGGTGTCATGGGTAGCCCAGTGACGAAGTCCATCGCTATATATTCTCACTTTCACTCTGGCACTGAAAGTGGCTGCAGCAAACCTGGTGTCCGTCTGTGCTCTGCCTTCACCTTCTGACAGCTGAGGCATCTGAAAATGAACTCTGCTACTGACCTCTTCATCCCACACCACCAAACCTGCCGGCGTAGATCGTGGTACATCTTGGTGCATCTTGGGTGAACGACGAAACAGGAGTAGTGGAACTCGTGAAGGATCTCCTCTTGCAACGCGGGGTCCGCTGAAACTGTAACTCTGCCTCTGAAGAGTAGACCGCTATCTTCCGACACTGTCCAGCCGTCAACCACTTACTCGGTGTCGACTGCAGCACGAGTCTCCAAGAGCTCTGGGTCTCCACCCTGTGCCTCGATCACTCTGCTCAAAAGAACTGGGATGCTGTGAACAACATACAAGAAACCGCTTGCCGCGTGGTCCTCGAAGTCAAGCCTGAACTGACTAAGTGTCTCTATCATCTACCACTGCGGAGCTGACACCGCTTGTCGCGCCCCATCCCGCTAAAGCCCAACCAGGCCGGGCGATGCGAACCGAAACCTAATGAAACGCGGAAAATTTGGCGAGAGTTCCCTCTAACCTATTGGTCTCCCTAACAATTCATCAAAAACACCCTCAAATTAAAAACTATAAATTTACAGAAGCCTCAAACCACATATTACAAAACCCAAGTTTAATATACATATCCTCTAAGAGGGGAAGATTTGAATACAACATATAAACACTCCCGTAGGAGACTAACTAACAAAGGGTTTAAAGCAATAAAGGATCACCACTCCTCAGACTCCGCCTGGCGCAGCCACACCGCCGACCAACTGCACGGTAGGAGCCACCGAAGAGGAGCTAATGCCTGCACCTGTAAAACACAGGTCGGGTAGGAGTGAGCAACTAAACTCAGCAGGGAAACTACACTACGACATATAGAAGGAAGAGGGAAATACAACAGTGTCGCCCTCTAGTAAAGTCTGGGTGTACACAGGGGTCCCATAACCCCACCGCGTGTCCCTGAGGTCCACGATCATGATCTTCCAGAAGATCAAGTCACATGATGATGGGTCACGCTCATTAAGCAGGAATCGACACTGCTGGCGGGAATTGGCACCGCTGAGTAGGCACTCCCTCTACTCAAGAGTCGCCCCCGTAAGCAGGAGTCGACACAACAAGGATGCATGCAATGAACAAGCGCATAAATAACAGTTAAGCATGCAGCAATATCCGATGATAGCATAATAAGGTCTGGGCTCGGCACTTTGCCGGCCCCCGGGTGCTGAACACATATTTAAGGTCTGGAACTGCTGCTGTGGTACACCACCAACTGCCAGCCAGTTCACCAACAACCTGCATCGGGAAGCAGCCCCGTAAATAACAGAAGACAAACCACACAGATAAAGGCCCTCGGCGCACGCCGGCATGCAAGGCTAGGGAAAGCAGTACCTCTAATATGGGGTTAACATGCTTAATGATATGTACAATATATAAAGCAGTAAGAAAAACTGTACATACAAAGCCCCACGGACAAAGCCAATGAAAACTCCTCTCTGCCACCAAAGGATGGATCTTCCAAGTAACAGAGAGCCTCCCCTTCCTGTTGAGCCAAAGGAGATCGATTCTTCCTCAAAGGAAGATCGATCAACCTCGCGACAGAGGGAACCTTCCTTGTCGCGCCAAGGAAGATCGATCATTCCTTCCAGGAAGATCGATCATACTCACGACAAAGGGCATCCATGCTACCCTGGAACAAAGATCGATTATCTTCACCATATGATCGATCATGCTCGGGCTCAGCATGACCAACAATGAAGGATCGATCCTTCTCCAAGAAGGATCGATCTTGTTGGGTTCTCCGGCGAACCTCCGGTGAGAAATACCGTTGAAAAACTCTACCAAATCCCACAAAACTTTGGGATCTGGTAGTACGAAAGACCACGAGTTCAAAACCGGTAAGCATGCTACAAACTAACAAACATGCATCAAGATCTAAGCAAAACAAATCACAATCAACTCAAACTCTCAAAAACCGGAAAACAAAGTAGGTAGGAATCCCTACCTAGGCAAGAGCTTCTTCAATCCCAGATGCTAAGCCTTGGATCATCCTCAATCACTTCAAAATCCAGCCGGATCTGAGCTCAAGAACCGCGGATCTCAAAAGGATTCAAGGAAGAAGGTTACGTCCGTTTTATAGACAAATGAACCGACCTATGAATGATCGATCTTTCCCTGAGGAAAGATCGATCCTTCATGACGATCACGCACGCGTTGACTTTCTGACATCAAAAGATCGATCTTTCAGCAAGGAAAGATCGATCTCTTAGGTGCAGAAAGCTAGACTTGGGTTAAAACACAAGCCCAAGCCCGGATCTTTCGATCTCAGTCCACCTAACTGTTCTAACTAAACACTAACACAAACATTGTCAGTGTATGCACACGCGGGTATGAAACATACCGGCAAGGCGCAATTTACCAAATTGCCCTTACGGTCCACAACGAGCTACAGGGGTGGAGGGACAGGTCCTCACACCACTGCCAAGGTCACTCTACTATTTCTGGTCATCCTGCTAAGAGCGTCTACTACGATGTTTGCCTTACCAGGGTGGTAATGCAACTCAAAGTCGTAGTCCTCTAATAGCTCCATCCACCGTGCTACCTGAGGTTGAGGTCACGCTAGGTGAATACGTGCATCAAACTTTTGTCATCCGAGTACACCAGGAACCACTCGCCGTAAAGATAGTGTCAGGACCAGTTCCTTTGACCTAGCTCGACTGCATGGGTCGAGGGCCATTTTTTGTTGATTTGGTTTCGCGTCGGGTGCGATCAGGTTGATCGTATTGCTTTTCGTAAATTGTGCCTAGTAGTCGATTTCACACCCGCGTAACGCACACACGGCCTTGGAATCATGTATGTGATTGATTAGGACCTTAAGGGTGCCTCCGATCGGAAAAGATCGAATTGGACGGCCGAGATCAAATCTTGATCTCTATAAAGACCTGACTTCTCTTTCTTTCTCTCTCTTTCTCTCCTTCCCTGTCATTCTCTCTCTCTCTCCTACCGGCTGAGCTCGGGCTTGGAGTCATGATCTTCGAGGAGCGGATCTTGGCGATCGAGTTTGGGGAACACGTGGAGGAGCTGCCCTACTTGATCAAGTAGGTGTTTCTACCCCGATCGTATGATTGCATTCTCCTAGGATAGGGTTATTGTGTCTTTGATGTAGGAATACATGGTAAAATGTTGTGTTGCTTAATACATGGGAGTTATAGCTTGCTTAGAGTATCCCTACCTCTTGGTTTTCGTACTTTATCGGACGATTCTCGTATTATCGCCATTTTTTCAATTTTTGGGCATTTAGACTGATATTGCTGAAATGTGTCATGCACAGTGGTCACGGTGTAGTACATCATAAGAGAGGTCGAACCCACAGAGAGACAAGCAGAAAATACCCAAAACGCAAATAACAATGAATTGAAGACAAACGAGAACTTAAGAATTAACTAAATTAGATCGAAG
Source organism: Narthecium ossifragum (assembly GCA_963920575.1). Taxonomy (NCBI): domain Eukaryota; kingdom Viridiplantae; phylum Streptophyta; class Magnoliopsida; order Dioscoreales; family Nartheciaceae; genus Narthecium; species Narthecium ossifragum. The sequence goes on from OY986969.1 coordinate 15,195,280, forward strand.
GCTTTAATGATAATTCAAGACTAACTAAAGATATCGAGATTTTGATAAGGTTAGGCATCGGGAATCACTTTACTCGGACTTAGGTTCTTCTTCTACCAACGGTTCATTCAATACTCAGTTAAGGGATTCACATCCCAATCACTTTAACAGGAAGATATGGAATTATGAATCTGACAAAATATATAAATGTCTCTTCCTATGATTGATTCTTCCTTATTATAGTTCTAACTTCATCCAACCCAAACTTAAGAATATATGATACCGGTTGTCACTACAGGCAACGTATAGCAAAAGTTCATTGGGATAAAGCCCTAATTCTATCTAACCAGATCTCTAAGAATACACAATACCAACTCTCATAATCGGCAATGCATAGCAAAGATTTCACGAGATAAAGTAGGTAAACAATAGATAAAACTATGTGATTATAAGATCATGAAAGAAGCATGACTGGATCCATAATATTAATCACCCACATCGAAATCTATAATCTGAAAACAATCTTTGAAGATTCAATACATAGAAAAGAGTTTAACAATAAAGATTAAAACTATGAACCATGATGAAGAAGAAACCCTAATCCTCGCTAGATCATCCGTCAACCATGCCCGCGGATTACTCGGCCATGGATGGAGATTTCTTCATCCTCTTCCTTGTCTTTCTCCCCTCCAAAGCTCTGTAGAGAACAACCCCTTGGAACCAGTCAAATTTCGGATTAAATAAGCATATATATAGGGGAACTCCCAAAATTAGGGTTTTAGTTGAGTTGGACTTCTGATGCAACTCGGATTTCCTGAATTGATCCTAGCAGCCCTATTCTGGTCACAACTGGGTGCAATTCAGCCGGAATTTGGAAACTTTCTCAACAAGAAAGTTGTATATTTGGAAGTGTTCTACCAGATTCCGAAGATTTCATAATATTCTGAGTTATATGGAATATTTGACGAATATTCTTCTCAGCTTCGACAGAACAGTTTTCCAGCTTGTCTAACTTCATCTATTCTTCCAATTGGCTATCACACCATCCATAATGTCACCAAATATTCAATATAAAAGTTGTATCTCTCTGAACCTTCTATCACGTATTCAAATTTCAGAATATTTAGACTTCCAGAGAATATGTTACGAATATTTTGCTACCAGTCGATGAAACTGTATTTCTTCTCATTTGGTGTAACCTAGGTCGCCCTGACTAAGATCGATCTTCATTGGGAAAAGGATCGATCTTCTTGAAACTAGCTCTCTGTCAACTCTCTGTCAGCATCTGAGCACAAAAATAGATCGATAGTCTTTGGGGTCATATCGATCTTCGTCTTCCGTAGCTGTTTACTCCTGCACCTCTCGTACTAAAAATGGCATACCTTCCTTTAGGAAACTTCAAATCACGAACCGTAAAACTCTCGGAAACTAGACTTCCAGAGCTTTCCAACCATATATGGCATTTCATCTGGTTCATTCCGAGAAGGTACAGTTTTGGCATTAAAGACCCATCTTTGCTTCAATTTCCTGCATAATACAAATAACTTTGTGAAGCAACATATACGGAAGAAATCATCTATATTAATCATGAAAACTCAGCAAATAAGCTGCTCTTAGTCATGTTCAAAGTGCACTTTCATGCACTCATCACACCCCCAACCAGCTTATTGCTAGTCTCTAACAATTCAAAGCGCATAAAATATAATTAAGCACATTAACGGTCTAAGGCTGTAGACATGCATGAAAAAAATTCTGCCTTATCAGGTCAATAGTAGTTTATACAGTACAGAGCATGAAAACTTCTTATACTCATACACATACTACCAACGTATGAAATTAACTTCTACACATCAAACATGCTAATCATCATCCAGAAGAACACATGTGACGTGACAAATAAATGTTACGTACAGAAGCCACTTCTACCCACCATTAGTCCAAACACAGTACTATCTTCATGACCAATCATCCAACCTTCGCACTTGAAGTACAACATGCTCTTTCTGTTTTTTTTCCTTCAACTATCAGACACTTTGCCATTTTCCGCTTCTTGAGGCGCTGAGACCCGATTACTTAGGAAAACACTTAAATAGTTTTATTATTATTATCAGTGATTCTATGTTACGAGTGGTCTACTCGTGATCCTCTCGTAATGGGTCTCTACTGCTCCAATCGATCAGAATCGGCCTGATCGGACTTGATTTGAGTCCAATGGGCTGAAGCTGGATCGAATCCGGTTCAGATTTGGCTCAGATTGGGGTAGGACTCGACTGGGTCAAGTCTGGATTGGTTGATTGGCTCTTGGAATTGAATCTGGCTCGGATTGGGTTTAATGGCTTGGCTGAACCGGCTAGGAGTGGGTTAAGTGGCTGAGCCAAATCAGAGTGGGCTGAGTCTGAATCAACTGGCTGGCTGAACCAAGTTAGAGTTGGCTGAGCCAACTTGGTTGGGCTGAACCGGAGTTGATCCAAGGGCTGTGGTTCGCCGGAGTAGATCGCCGGCGTAGGGACGGCGGCGGCGGTCGGGATCGTGGCAGGAAGGGTCGCCTGGAGGTGGGGAAGAGATCTACCGGCTCGGATCGGTGAGGTAGGTGGCGGATCGGCCGGATCTGGAAGATGGACGGCGGGGGTTTGGGTTCACCGGCGTCGGGGACGACGGGGAGCTTGGCTGGGGCTTGGGACGTCGGGAAGATGGTCGGGAAAGGGTCGTGGAGAGACAAGGAAGGTTTTAGGAGGGTTTAGGAGTGAAATCGGGGACGGGCGTGGGGTTGACGGCGAAGGGGACGTAGGTCGGTTGCCGAGAAGGCGCCGGAGACGGTGAAGGGCGACGGGAAGGGTATGGCCGGAGTCGTGGGAGGTAGGGGGAGACGATAGCGGGTTTAGGTGGTAGCGGGGGTGGCCGGAGAGAGAACGGGAAGGATGCCGGCGGTAGCTAGGGTACGGGAGAGAGGAAGAAGATGAACAGTGACGATGACGTGGCGGTGACGTGGCGCTGACGTGGAGGACAGAGAAAGTGACGGAGAAGGAAGATGAAGGTGAAGGCGATGCCGGCTGCGGAGAAGATGACCAGCGGGGAAGAAGATGGATATATGGTGGATATCTGGTGGAAGCTATATTATCTTTACTCCTATGATAATTTATCAACTACTCCTAATAATTCATAACTCTTCATTCATCATTCATCATCATTATTCATCATAATACAAACTACTAAGGTCCTTTTATAGAGACCTTGACAGAGTCCTAATCCACTAGAAAACCCCCTTGCTTGATTAGCAAGTAATAAGGTTTCTGACTCAACTCAACTTCCTAACTCAAAGGGACTCTTAATTAATTCCTAACAATCAACTAGAACTCAATAAAAGACTAATGATAAATACTAATTAAATACTCTTGTTTGAACTAGGGAAGTCCAAGTAAAACTAGGAAAGAGGTTGAACCAGCTTGGTTCCTCTTCTGGGTTCGGGTCCAGTTGGTCGAGTCGGATCGACTCGTATCACCCCCTTCCTTCAAAATTGGCCTTGTCCTCAAGGCCAGAGTTAAGTCAGGTAGGATGGCTCTATGTGGTTGGACCGAATCAACTTGCTGCTGTAGTTCTGGACTCGGTGGGGGAGAAACCAGGTCGATCCCATGTCGGGTCCAGTGGTAGCATGGGCAATGTTGAAGGAGCATCTGGAGGTCGATCTGACGGCTCAGGTAACTCCAGAAATATGATCTTCAATGGCTCTCCTGGATCATCCTCATCATGTCCCATCAGTAGTGTTGCCCATGGCCATAGGATGGGATCTGATCTCCATGGTCTAATCAACTGTGCAGGGACATGGCTTGAATCTTGGTCAAGCTGGCTTTGGTCCAATCTGAAGTGAAGATGGCTGGACTATGCTTCTGCTGCACTAGTATGGGCTAGAAGTTGGTTGAACCAAGTTGAATCTTCAGCTGTGCTGAGTCGTACTATGGTCCAAACATGTCTGACTTGGTTAGCTCTATCGGTGTCAATCTGGACTTGAATCAGTTGAGCCAAACCAGTGTTACCATCATAATCAGATCTGATCAGATTGAATATGGCATCTGAATAAGAAGGGTAGCCCCTTTCATGGCTCATATCAACCTTTGAATGCTTGATCAACGGCTGAGGATGCATCTTGATCACATGGAGTTGATCTGGATGGTCCTGATTGCTGGAGACTCTTTGATCAGGTTCAGATCGAAGATCGGAAGCGCTGGATCGAAGATCACGCTGATCAAATGGCTGAATCAAGTAGCAGTCTTGATCGGACGGCTGAGAAGCTGCCGGAACTGGATCAACGGCGAGACGAGGTCGCCGGAGTGTGGCAATGGCACAGGAAGCTTCGCAGGGACGTGAGGGTTCGATCCGTACGGTTTGATCGACGGATTGGGCCTCGGATGCACCGGATCTGTTGTTGGCGGCGCGGTGGATGTCGTCGCCGATGATCACCGGTGAGGGAGTGCTCATCGGTAGCCGGGGATGGGTGGAAACGGTTCGTGAAGGTCTTGGGACCTTTCTAGTGATGTCTGATCTTGGGATCATCCTCGGCAAGTGGCGGAGTGAAGGTTGCCGGATCAATGGAATTTGCAGGAGTTGGGTTCCAGCGATCCGAGCTTCCTTCGTGGTCACAGACGGCCAAGGTGGCTTCGGGGAAGGACGCCGATGGTTCTCCGGTGTGTAGATGGAGAGGATGGCGTCGGAGGGCGGCGATCGGGTGGCGGCTCGGGGACGAGCCGGGACGACGAAGGGTCGGCTCGGGGTCAAGCCGTGCGCGGGGAAGGAGATGAGCCGCGGCTCGAGCCAATCCGGGAGGAGAGAGAAAATCCCGGGAAAAATCTGGAAAATTAGGTAAAATTCCAGAAAAATCATGGGAAGGTTGTAGAAGGTGTTCACCCGGATCTGGCGGAGTTAAACTCGGAGTTACAATTATGGTTGCTCTCGAAGTTGCGGGAGGAGTCTCAGTCGGAGTCCTGATCCGAGTTGGCTCGGGGTCAGGTTCCGTAATCTGGGTAGCAGCTAGGGTAGGGGTCTAACTCAAAACCTGAATCCTTGTGGGACTTGTTTGAGTCACAGTTGACCATCTACTGGTAATCTGCTCCCACTTCAGACTAGTGCGCTCCAAGTTTCTTCTTTGGCGTTCCATCAAAGTTGAACATTGCTTCAACTGGGCCTGCATAATCTTGAATTGCTACTCCAAACTTTCCTGGGGTACTCCGTACATGGTGGCGAAGTTTCCAGTAGGTTCTGAACCGCACAATCGGTGGAACGGAGCTCTGATACCAAGTTGTTACGAGCGGTCTACTCGTGATCCTCTCGTAATGGGTCTCTACTGCTCCAATCGATCAGAATCGGCCTGATCGGACTTGATTTGAGTCCAATGGGCTGAAGCTGGATCGAATCTGGTTCAGATCTGGCTCAGATTGGGGTAAGACTCGACTGGGTCAAGTCTGGATTGGTTGATTGGCTCTTGGAATTGAATCTGGCTCGGATTGGGTTTAATGGCTTGGCTGAACCGGCTAGGAGTGGGTTAAGTGGCTGAGCCAAATCAGAGTGGGCTGAGTCTGAATCAATTGGCTGGCTGAACCAAGTTAGAGTTGGCTGAGCCAACTTGGTTGGGCTGAACCGGAGTTGATCCAAGGGCTGTGGTTCGCCGGAGTAGATCGCCGGCGTAGGGACGGCGGCGGCGGTCGGGATCGTGGCAGGAAGGGTCGCCTGGAGGTGGGGAAGAGATCTACCGGCTTGGATCGGTGAGGTAGGTGGCGGATCGGCCGGATCTGGAAGATGGACGGCGGGGGTTTGGGTTCACCAGCGTCGGGGACGACGGGGAGCTTGGCTGGGGCTTGGGACGTCGGGAAGATGGTCGGGAAAGGGTCGTGGAGAGACAAGGAAGGTTTTAGGAGGGTTTAGGGGTGAAATCGGGGACGGGCGTGGGGTTGACGGCGAAGGGGACGGAGGTCGGTTGCCGAGGAAGGCGCCGGAGATGGTGAAGGGCGACGGGAAGGGTATGGCCGGAGTCGTGGGTGGTAGGGGGAGACGATGGTGGGTTTAGGTGGTAGAGGGGGTGGCCGGAGAGAGAACGGGAAGGATGCCGGCGGTAGCTAGGGTACGGGAGAGAGGAAGAAGATGAACAGTGACGATGACGTGGCGGTGACGTGGCGGTGACGTGGAGGAGAGAGAAAGTGACGGAGAAGGAAGATGAAGGTGAAGGCGATGCCGGCCGCGGAGAAGATGACCAGCGGGGAAGAAGATGGATCTATGGTGGATATCTGGTGGAAGCTATATTATCTCTACTCCTATGATAATTTATCAACTACTCCTAATAATTCATAACTCTTCATTCATCATTCATCATCATTATTCATCATAATACAAACTACTAAGGTCCTTTTATAGAGACCTTGACAGAGTCCTAATCCACTAGAAAACCCTCTTGCTTGATTAGCAAGTAATAAGGTTTCTGACTCAACTCAACTTCCTAACTCAAAGGGACTCTTAATTAATTCCTAACAATCAACTAGGACTCAATAAAAGACTAATGATAAATACTAATTAAATACTCTAGTTTGAACTAGGGAAGTCCAAGTCAAACTAGGAAAGAGGTTGAACCAGCTTGGTTCCTCTTATGGGTTCGGGTCCAGTTGGTCGAGTCGGATCGACTCGTACCATTCTACCTTTTTACACGAGCTCCCTGCTTTCTGAGGCAAGAACACCCGGTTACTCAGTAGATCACCTAATAGTTGTTTAGGCACAGCTTGATCAAGCTCCAGAACTTTTTCTTTTTTGTTCTGTGCATGCAATACTCAACACTAGCTAATGCTGAAATCACGGTCTAGATTAACAATATCATGCTCATTCCTCTGGTGAGTATAATTGCCACTACACATAAAGTGTTCGTGTGTGAATCACATGATGTTCTACCTTCAAGTTATCACGCATGCAATCAATGTATAGGACAGTCCATATGAAAGTAACATGTATAATAAGCATAAAAATTTCTCCTCATGTACAATTTCTAATAACATGCTCAATTCAACACTATTAAACCCACAAAGTAGCATGCATGAGATCATGTATGCCTACACCCCCCAACCTGAAATTCACATTGTCCCCAATGTGTGCTAATCATGACAATAGAATAAAATAGGGTGCGGGTTTAAATTTTAAATAAAATAGACAAGAATTATAAAGTAAAATAGAAGCGAGGTCACCTGACAAAATAACTGAAATCTTGCCCAAGGCTCTTCATGGTGGCCAAACTTCTCAAGCAAGGCAGACGGTGGTCCAATCATCCTAAAAAACATAGCATAACAAACAAAAGCAAATGAGAACGAAAATAAACAAACTAAAACAACCTAACTTAATGAAAAAGGGAAATGATAGATAGTAGAAAGATCATCACTCGTAGACAGGGTCTACGAGCGGAACATGATGCTCATCAATGGCCGCCTTCTCTGGGATTAGCTTCAGTCGCTGTCCATTGGCCTTGAATAGCCTCCCATCCTTCGGGTCTCAATCTCCACAGCCCCATTCTCAAATATTCTGCTAACGGTGAAGGGGCCTGTCCAGCATGATCTCAGCTTCCTAGGATGTAAGTGTAGTCGCACGTCATACAGGTAGACTTGCTGCCCTTCTTGAAACGTTTTCCTCAGGATCCGCTTGTCGTGGTAGGCCTTTGTTTTTGCCTCGAATATCCTGGAACTCTCATAAGCATCATTCCTTAGTTCCTCCAGCTCAGACAGCTGGAGTTTCCGTTTCTGACTTGTAGTATCCAAAGTAAAATTTAGTGACTTAATAACCGAATATGCCCTATGTTCTAACTCAACTGGAAGATGACATGGTTTTCCATAAACTAGGCGAAATGGCGACATTGCTAGGGTAGTCTTGTAGGTAGTGCGATATACCCACAACACGTTTGATAGCCTCAAGGACCAGTCTTTTCAGTTATGGCTTCATGTCTTTTCCAGGATTTGCTTTATCTCGCTATTGGCTAATTCAGTTTGGCCATTCATCTGTGGATGATGATGATGCATAATGTTATATTTTTATCCCTTAATACTTAGTCTCCTGTGTTTATTTGTTACCTAAATACAATCATTATTCTTATATTTTGATGTAGGATGCAATTGAAGTCCATAAGTTCAAAAAGAAGCTGAAAAGAGTATATGTATGAACTTTAAAGATTAAACTGTACCTTCTGATGAAGAACCAGATTATGTGTCATATATGATTGGAAAGCTCTTGAAGTCTAGTTTCTGGAGAAAGTTACAGTGCTTTTACTACAACCAGCGCAGGGCAGAATAGCAGAAGAAATTTCCAAAGAATAAAAGATCGATCTTCTTTCTATAAAAGATCGATCCTTTATGCACCTAGAGATGAAAAAGACCCACGATCCACCATCAGGCTCTGTCAAAAATATACACTCGCAGGGTCGATGCGAGGATCGACGGCGAAGATAAACATGAAATCTGGAAAAAGAGATCGATCTTCTTTCCAAAAGAGATCGATCTGAGTCAGGGCGCAGCCACAGTCTGGAAAGAAAATATTTTCATAAAGATCGATCTTTGTTAACCGAATTTGTAGAATTAAGAGCTCAGATTTAATCCGAGGATGGGAAACTTATGGGCTATAAATAGGGTTCTTTTTTGGGATTGAGAGGGTAAATTCTAGAGGATTTTGGTTGCTACTTTCTACTTCTTTTATATTTCTAGGGTTCTTCTTTCTTCAAAAAAAGGATTGGATTGTTCTTGATAGCTTTGCGTTGCTAAATCTTAATTCTTGGTCGAGAAAACTGAAACCTCGGAATCAATGAAATCGTGAGATATAATCTATTTTTATTGTTCAATTTATACTTGAGTATTGAATGCTATTCTGTCATTATATTCGTGATTGACTAGTCTAATTGCTAGGAGGCCTACTAGTTTATTATTCATTGCGATTTACTGCTAGGTTGGATATCAAATTCGTAATTGTATGATCCCTCTAATCTACGAAGCAACTGAGATCTATTGATTTACTGCGTTTCAGAGATTAATAGATCTTAGGAAGAACGTTCGACTAAATTAAATGCAACCGCTTGTGCTTGTATTGTTTAGCTTCGTCGATCTCCCTATTCTTAAGGCTGCTACTAGATTAAATCTACAGCGCTTGTCTTAGGTTGTTTAGTAGTTAGGGTTAATTGGATCGCTTGTTTCTAATTAACTATGATTGAGGAGAGAATTTTAATTCGAACGGTGAATATTCGAGGTATGAATTGATACATTCTTGCATCAATGATCAGTTATAAAGATTCCGATGGTGGATGTTGACTCAGACCAAGGTTTGTTCTCTTGATTCAATTCGATTCTTCGCTTTAGATTGTTTCTTTAATGTTTTCCTCATGTTTAAAACCCCCCATCTTTGTTCTCTAAGCACAAAACAATGCTAAACACTTTTCGTGGGATCGACTCGTACTCGCACTTCTACATTTATCTTAAGGAGTATTGGTTTTATTTTTGAGTGTCTGCGACAACGCATCAAATTTTGGCGTCATTGTCGGGGAGTGATTCCAGTTGATTTTTGTGCTTATTGTGATCTTTATTTCATAAAAAAAAAGAGTTTACTTCGTTTATTAGTGCTTTAGTGTAGGATTTTTTTTTATATTTATCTTCATTACTCTAGACCTTTTGTTCATTTGTTTCTCTTGGTTTATCAGAGTCTTTTTGATTGTTTATGAGTATAGCTCGATCTTTTAATCAAGGTGATTTGTAGTACGATCCAAAGATAGAAAGAACTTTGTGCAGGTTAAGGAGGAAAGCTCAGAGAAACTTTGAGGAGAATGATTTGGATCTTGATTTCTCATTTGCTAGCGATTTTGGATTAGAAGAGGAAGAAGTCATGGCCGGAAATCGGACTTTGAAAGAACTTGCAACCCCATATTTGAATCAACAACCCTTATGCATTACATTCCCTACTTTGGATGCTGCTACTACTTTTGAATTGAAATTGGGACTAATACATCTCTTACCCACTTTTCATGGACTTGTAGGTGAAGATCCTCACAAGCAAATTGAAAGCCTTCCCATTTTTTTTGAAGGATTCGGCTAAGGATTGGCTTTATTATTTACCCTCTGGAAGTATTACCACATGGAACGAGATGAAGAGGTTGTTTCTGGAGAAATATTTTCCATCTTCAAGAGCGGCCAACTTTAGAAAAGAGATCTGTGGTGTAAGGCAACATAACGGAGAATCTCTACATGAGTATTGGGAACGTTTCAAGAAATTATGTGCAAGTTGTCCCCATCATCAAATTAGTGAGAAATTACTTATCTAATATTTTTATGAGAGCTTACAAACCACTGAAAGGAGTATGATTGATGCCGCTAGTGGAGGAGCTTTGGTGGATAAAACTCCTGAAGCCGCAAGGAACTTGATTGCAAATATGGCGGCTAATTATCAACAATTTAATACTAGACTTGATTCATATTCAAAACATGTTAATGAGGTAAATATTTCATCCCTTGAACAACAGATTGCGAGTCTAACTTCTCTTGTTCGTCAATTTACTGTAGGTAATATGCAAACAACAAAGGTTTGTATATTACTTCGGTGGCAGGACATCCAACTAATATGTACCCGACTCTTCAAGAGGAACCTATTGAACAAGTAAATGCAGCGGGTAGTTTCCCTGGACTACCGCAAAGGATGTATGATCCATATTCAAACACGTATAATCCGGGATGGAGGGATCACCCCAATATCAACAATATAGATCGCCATACCCCTCGAGACCACAACCGAACCCAGCTCCTAATTCTTGTATGTCTTTAGAAGATATTGTTAAATCCCTTGCTACTAACACTTTGCAATTTCAACAGGAGACTAAACAATTTCAACAAGAGGCGAAGGCCAGTATTCAAGGTTTGGAACATCAGGTGGGCCAAATGGCGACAACAATTAGTAAGCTGGAGGCGCAAAGTTCGGGAAAATTATCCTCTCAAACGGTAATAAATCTAATAGAAAATGCAAGTGCAATTGTTTTGAGAAGTGGTAAAGAAGTTGAGATTCCATCAAAGGAAGTCACTGCATCGTCACCGCAAGAAAAAGTGCAAAATATTGTCGCGGACAAAGACTTTTCCGATGATGACGACGTACCTAAACGTAAGTTTCCACCTCTTTCTGATTATAAACCAGTGCCTCCTTTTCCTCAGGCTTTAGTTGAATCAAGAAAATATAAGAAGAATTCAGATCTATATGAGACTTTTTGTCGATGCGAGGTAAATATTTCACTCTTAGATGCTATTAAACAAGTACCTCATTATGCGAAATTCTTGAAAGAATTGTGCACAATTAAGAGGAAACATAAACTCAAAGGATGTGAGAAGGTGAGAGTAGGTGAAAATGTTTTTACAATTCTTCGAAGAAAAATTCTTACATAGTGTAAAGATCCAGGTATGTTTACTATCCCATGTACAATTGGTAACACTAAATTAGATAAGGCCATGTTAGATTTAGGAGCTTCTATCAATGTTATGATATATTCTATATATGCTTCTTTAAAACTTGGACCTTTGAATGAAACTGGTGTTGTGATTCAATTGGCTGACAGATCTAACGCCTATCCTAAAGGTGTAGTTGAAGATATTCTTGTGCAAGTCAATGATTTAGTTTTCGCTGCTGATTTTTATGTGCTTGATATGGAGAATGGTGATCAAACTACTCCTATTTTGTTGGGAGACCTTTCCTAAAGACATCTAAAACTAAGATAGATGTTCATAGTGGCACACTTACCATGGAATTTGTTGGTGAAACTGTTAAGTTTAATATTTATGATGCTATGAAATATCCTGCTGGTGAAGGAGTGTTACCAGTGATTATTTCCAATAACCTTAGTGCTCCACAGGAAGAAAAACTTGTGCATGTTCTTAAGAAGCATAAGACAACTATTGGTTGGACAATTGCAGACATCAAGGGAATCAGCCTGAGTACATGCATGCATCGTATCTTGCTTGAAGAGGGAGCAAAACCTTCCTGCCAACCACAAAGAAGGTTAAACCCACCCATGATGGATGTAGTAAAGAAGGAGATCCTCAAACTTCTTGAAGTTGGAGTGATATATCATACTTCGGATAGCACTTGGGTTTGTCCAGTTCAAGTGGTTCCTAAAAAGACAAGAATAACCGTAGTGAAAAATCATAAAGATGAGTTAGTTCCTACCCGTGTTCAAAATGGGTGGACGGTTTGTATAGATTGTAGAAAATTAAATGCTATGACCCGTAATGACCACTTCCCTTTATCTTTTATCGATCAGATGCTTGAAAGATTAGCTGGTCACTCTTATTATTGTTTTCCTGATGGTTATTCAGGTTATTTTCAGATTGCAATTGTCCCTGAAGATCAGGAAAACACTTTATGGAGACTATTTTGATAATTGTGTACATAACCATACACTTGTTCTTCAAAAATGTACAGAAACTAGCCTTGTGTTAAATTCTGAGAAATGTCATTTCATGGTTGAACAAGGTATAGTTTTGGGTCATGTTGTTTTATCTAAAGGAATTGAGGTTGATAAAGCTAAAGTTGATGTTATTCAATCTTTACCTTATCCCACTAGTGTGAGGGAAGTTCATTTTTTTATTGGACATGCAGATTTTTACCGAAGATTCATCAAGGACTTCTCCAAAATAGCATTACCGCTATGCACGTTATTACAAAAGGACAAGGTTTTTGTGTTCGATGAGGCATGCAAAAAGCAGTGGAAACCTTATGTGTGACTCCATACCTGCGCATCAAAGCCTCAAAAGAGCGGTTACAAAAGTGCGATTCTTGGTCACTAATAATAACCCTAGGAGTACCAAATCTAGACAAAACATGCTCTTTAAGAAACTTGATGACAGTGGAATGCCCATTATTCCTACATGCAATAGCCTCCACCCACTTAGACACGTATTCCAAAGCCAACAATATATATAAATAGCCAAAAGAAGAAGGAAAGGGTCCTATAAAGTCTTTACCCCAACAATAAAAAATATCTACAGCTTGAATGGGGTTCAAAGGCATCATATGTCTCATAGATAAAGCTTCTAACGTTAAGCATCTATCACATGATCTGTAGAAAATGTTAACATCACGAAATATAGTAGGCCAGTAAAAACCATATTGAAGAATTTTACCAGCGGTCTTTTTCATCGAGAAATGGCCTCCACATGTATGAGAGTGACAGAATGTAATGATGCTTTCTATTTCATAATCAGGGATACAACGCCGCATAATCTGGTCAGGACAATACTTAAACAGACAAGGATAATCCCAATAAAATTTCTTTACCTCAACAAAAAATCTATGCTTATCCTGCACACTCCAAAAGGAAGGGATCTCACTTGTCACTAAGTAATTAAAAATGTGCGCATACCAGGGCAGTCGTGCAACTGAAAAGAGTTGCTCATCAGGGAAGTCATCCACGATCGGTGGCTCATTTTCCGCTACTTCCACCGTCAACCTCGATAAGTGATCAGCGACAATGTTCTCCACGCCCTTGTTGTCTTTTACAGAGATATCGAATTCATGTAAGATTAATATCCAACGAATTAGGGGCGCTTTAGCATCCTTCTTGGTGAGAAGGTACTTAAGTGTGGCATGATCAGTCAAAATTGTCACGCCCCGACCTAGAAAACCCATCCGGGCCTGGATGTGAGGGTTCTAAACCTATTTCTAAAATCGAACGACGAGAGTTTCCCCTGTATTTCACAATTTGAACCCTGTACAGTTATAATCTTCACAATAAATTAAAACGATAAATCTAATAGTTCTAAATTTCAATATGAATATTAATCTATTATCACAATTCTTACTATCTAGTACAGGTTCTGATACAATGCTTTAATCAACCCTCATTACATAATTTAATACAGACAATTAATCCTCGAAGAGGGAAATTATACATTTAATACAACTGCAAATGTACAACTATTAACAAAAGGGGAAAACTCCAGGATCATCTAGTACTCCTCGAAACTTCAAGTCCGCGATCACCTCGAGAATAGCGCGCCAACGCCCAGAAGATCACCTGAAAGGAAAGAACTGCATCGACCTACATCGCCGATGCAGCCCAGGTAGGAGTGAGTAACAAAGCTCAGTAGGGTTCTACGCTATTCTACGTCGCACAGAAAGGAAGGGAAACAACAACAGTGTTGTTTGTCCGCCGAAGTCTAAAGGATGCCACGGGGTCCCATAACCCCTATCGATTCCCCAAGGGATCCTACTCTTCTCAACCGACCACGCTGGGAACTTCAACCAAACACGCTGGGAGGAAACAAAGAACCAGAAGCAGTAGGAACACCCTTTACTCAGCAGGAAACCACTGCCTGGGGACACACGTCAGGGACATCGACAACCATCCTTAGCACTTGGCCTTGGAGAACCGACACGACCTCTAAACCTCAAAAAATATAATATTCCAGTCCGACTACCTAATAATCCTCGAATGATATCAAATATAATCATTGATGACAATCACGTCCTAATCCTCGACTACCCGAACCCCGGTCCTAGGGCTAAATGCAGGCTATCCGAGAACCCCAGACCGACCATCAAAACCATCGCCTACCACCTAATCTGATGCTTCTAATGCAATTAAATGCATGCAATGCTTACACGCAGATCAAGAGGAATTCATACATGCAACAATATGACATCACAACGTACAGGGCTAGGCATAGCCTACAGCTCGCCAAGGGGGTAAACATGCATAAAGCATATAAAGATCTAAACTACAATAATTCAATAGTATAACGGCGCCCACGGGCCGTAAATAAGCAACAACACATTCAATCAAAATTTCAGCATTACGACGGCGTCCACAGCCGTCAACCGCAATTTCTACAACGGGACAGAACCCCGGCCACGCAATGCACAAGATGCAACAATTACAAATTGACTATGGTAGGGTACAACCCTAACCCTTAATTCTATTTAAACATTCCAAGGGGCATGACTCCCTTGGTTCAACCACAAAGTAGAAAATGGCATACTGTCAGCCCATTTATTCTACGCAACTAAATACATACATAATCCAACAAGATTAACATTAATTGCGAGAAAAGATAATATTTGCAAAATTGAAACCTTGAGCTACACATGCTTAAAACACGGCATAAATCCTTCATAATTACCCTAGAATTCAAAGACATGATATCCAACAACCTTAGCAATCTAGTACGAGAAGACCCAAGGAAATAGATCAAGAAAAACTCCTTTTTCGGCCAAAAACCCAAGCTTTTATCAAAGGTTAGGTTTCGCCAGAGATCAGGGAACAATTCATAATAAATCATAGGAAAATCCAAAAATTATGACATCAGCGGCAATTGAATGTAGATTCGAAGATCTACAACTTTCATCTTGATGATCAAATGAGATCATGCACGTACGAGCCCAGATTGGAGCTAGAACAGCTCAGCTTATTGAAAAACAAAGCTTCGGTAAAATCTAGGAAAAACTTCGAAAAATCCGGATAAAACCCATATCAAATTGCATGAAGCTTCAATCAATTACTAAGCATGCATCAAGGGACTAATTAGAACATAGAAATCAACTAATCCAACAAACAAACCCTAGATCTAGCGTAACCTAAAGATCAAGGTAGAAACCCCACCTTAAATGCCAATCCAAGCTTCAATCCTCGCTAGTCCACCGTGATCCGCCATCCTCTGTCGACGCCGCCATCTCCAGCTCACCGGAGAGCCGCTGGAGGTCCTCCCACATCCATAGCCGTCGCTGGAGAAGGAAGGGACATCCACGGGAGAGAGAAAGGGAAGGAGAAGGGAGAGGGGGCCTTGCCGCAGCCCCTGGCTTGCCGGGGAACCGCCGGGAGCCGTCCGACGCCTCCCTCCAAACGCGACGGGAAGATGGAGAAAGAGAGGAGGGAGAAGCCAGAGGGGATCTGGGAAGAGGAGAGGAGAGGAGAGCTTGGGAGGGACGAAGGTGGTGACCGGCAAGGGTGGCGAAACTCCGGAGAGGGAAGAGGGCTAGCCGGCGTGGTCGCGAGCGGTGGAGAAGAAGAGAGGGGGTCGGGCGCGGGAAAGAGCAGGGGAAGAAAAGAGGAAAAGATAAGAAAGAAAAGAAGAGAAAAGGGAGAGAGAAGAGAGGTTTAAGCCACTTAAGTGGCTTAGCCGGTTCAGACGAGCCAATTGATCGGATTGGATCCGATTTGATTTCAAATTGTGATCTCGTCAATCTCATCCGGATTTGTCGATCCCGAACACTTCTACTGTATCTTTTCAATCACGTACATCGATCAAGGTCGTGTGTGCACTACGCGGGTGTGAAACTGACCGCCAAGGAACAATTTACCAAATTGCCCTTGGGGTCAAAAAACAGTGATGCGATCAACCAATCGCAACCCAAGGTCAACCGGGCCAAAACCAACCAAGTCAAAGCCCTCGACCCAACGGGGTCGGACCGGGTTGGAGGAACGGGTCCTCACAAAAATAGTGATAGGAGAACCAATTAAATAAGCACGAAACTTGTCTAATGCAAAGACTATAGCTAACAGTTCTTTCTCGGAGGTAGAATAATTCATCTGTGCATTATTCAAGGTTCGGCTAGCATAATTAATAACATGAGGTTTACCATCTTTTCGCTGCCCTAAAACAACTCCTACAGCAAAATCACTTGCATCACACATCAATTCAAAAAGAAGGCTCCAATTGGCTGGTTGCACAATAGGTGCGGAAGTCAATTTATCAATCAAGGCTTGAAATGCCTCTTAACAAGCAATAGTCCACTCAAAAGGGGTATCCTTTATCAAAAGATTACATAAAGGACGAGCAATAGCAAAAAAATTTTGAATGAATCTCCTGTAAAAACCAGCATGCCCTAGAAAGGATCTAACATTTTTAACAGTCTTTGGCACAGGAAGCTTCGAGATGAGATCGATTTTTGATCGATCCACCTCAATGCCTCTAGAAGAGACTATGTGGCCCAACACAATACCTGAGGGCACCATGAAGTGACACTTTTCCCAATTAAGCACAAGGTGCTTCTCTTCCCACATGACTAAGACTCTCTTTATGTTTTGCAAGCATGCATCAAAAGTATTACCAAATACAATCAAGTCATCCATATATACTTCCATACATTCCTCGATCATATCAGGAAACATACTCATCATACAACGCTGAAAAGTAGCAGGAGCATTACACAATCCAAATGGCATTCTACGGAAAGCATAAGTACCAAAAGGACATGTAAAAGTAGTTTTTTCCTGATCTTCTAAAGCAATCTGAATCTAATAATGTCCACAATAACCATCAAGAAAATAATAAAAAGGATGTCCAGCTACTCTCTCTAAAATCTGGTCTAAGAATGGTAAAGGAAAGTGATCCTTACGGGTGGCTGCATTCAGTTTTATATAATCTATACACATGCGCCATCCGGTCACCAATTTAGTGGGGACAAAGTCTGCACTTTCATTTTGAACAACGGTGACACCAGATTTTTTAGGCACAACCTGTGTAGGGCTCACCCATTTGCTATCAGCAATGGGGTAGATGATCCCTGCATCTAATAATTTCAGCACTTCGGTTTTTACTACCTCTTTCATTGTAGGGTTCAACCTATGCTAAGGATCCCTACGATGTACAGCCCCCTGTTCAAGATTAATCATATGGGAACATATCAAGGGACTAATACCTTTCAGATCTGCTATACTCCATCCAATAGCTGATTTATGCTCATTTAAAACGCTAAGTAATTGCTCACCTTGATCTGCCGTTAATGATGAAGAAATAATAACTGGGTATGTATCACCTAGACCAAGATAGGAGTGCTTTAAACCTTGAGGTAGCGGCTTAAGGTCCAGCTTGGGCGGTTCTACTGCTGATGGCGTCGGTGGCTGTCCTCTTTCTGGCAGTTCTTTAAACTTTGGATTCCGTGGACCTGCAAAAGAACAATGTTCCAAATTTTTACACATACCATCAACATCAACATTTCATCCAAATCTAATTCAAAAGAACCAATTTCAGTGGTAGCAAACTCCTCTTCTGTGAGCAAATCAATCTGGTAAGTCTGCTGGCATTCATCATCCTCATCAGGCCGCTTAGCAACATTAAAAACATTAATTTCTAAAGTCATATTCCTAAAATTTAACTTCATTAAGCTATACATGCAATTAATTATAGCATTAGCAGTAGCAAGTAACGGTCTACCTAAAATAATAGGAATTCTAGAATCAGCAGTTACTACAGCCTGTGTATCCAAGACTAAGAAATCAACAAGATAATAAAATTTATCTATTTGATCAAGAACATCCTCTACTACTCCTCGTGGAGTCTTCGTGGATCTATCTGCCAGTTGCAAAATCACAGATGTCGACTTAATCTGTCCTAAACCAAGTTGCAAGTAAACAGAATATAGCATCAAATTAACACTTACATCAAGATCTAATAAAGAATGTCCTATTTCATGCTCTCCAATGAAACAAGACACAACAGGACAGCCAAGATCCTTATATTTAGGAGGAATCCTATGCTGAAGCAGTGCACTAACCTTGTCACGCCCCGACCCAGAAAACCCATCCGGGCCGAGATGTGAGGGTCCTAAATCTAAAATCAAACGGCGAGAGTCTCCCTTGTAAACATCACTTTTAAACCTGATGCATGATTATAATATTCACAATTTATTGAAACTATCCTATCATCAAGTCATAATACAAATTAACTACTATAGTACTCAATTAACTTTAAATAGATACAATAATGGTTCAAGTCCTCGAAGTACAACAATCTCTGATCAATTTAAATCAAATTGAAATACAAATACATTTCTCCTTCATATTACAATTCATACATTCAAGGTTGTACATCAATTCAATAAGATAAAGTGATGATGTCCTCGATCTCACGCGCCACCAAGGGGAGTGTTGCCTCCAAGCCGCAACTACCTGAAAAAAAGGAACTGCATCGACCTGCATCGCCGATGCAGCCCAGGTAGGAGTGAGCAACAAAACTCAGTAGGGTTCTACGCTATTCTACGTCATACTGAAGGGAGGAAAACAACAACTGTGTTGTCTCTCCACCTAAGTCTAAGGAATGCCAAGGGTCCCATAACCCTATCGATGTCCCAAGGGCTCCCGTCATGAACCTCTCTCTTGAACATGTTACCAAGATCACCATAAGCACCAACAGGGGAACGGTACCATGCGGGATCACCCTTACCCAAGAACAAACGAGAGGAAACAAAGACTGCGGGGTCCAGTCCAGGTACCACCCTGCTCAGTCATACCATCTCTCGCGGGGACACAAATGTCAGGGAATGCATCGACATCCATCCTTAGCACTTGGCCTTGAGGAAACAACACGACCTCTAAACCTCAACCACAATATTCCAGTCCGACTATCTAATAATCCTCAAATAATATCAAGAGATTTTTGCAATCCGGTACCATGTACTTTCCCAGAAATGTACTTTGGTACCACCAAGTTTGGGATTTGCAATTTGATACCACCAAGTTATAAACTAAGTGAAATTTAATGCCGACCCTCAATTCCGTTAGTATAACTTGACGGAAAACCGCTCACGTGCACACACGTGAGTGGTTTTTCATCCGTTTCCCGGGTTTTGCACCCGTTTCCCACCTCTCTCCAGTCATCCGCCTCTTTCCTAAGTCTCCTTCACCCTCTTCCTCTCTTTTCTTCTCTCCTCCTCTACTTCTCTCGGCGTGCCGGACACCAAGGTCAAGCACCTCCGGCTCCGGCTCCAAGCACCACAAACTGTCGCCGCTCTAGCCCCCCTCTCTCTCCTCGGCCGCACCTCTGCTTCCCTTTTCCACCTCTTCCCTCCTCGCGGCATCCCCTTCGCCCACGCCCTGCCAAGCCGTTGTTTGGGAGGTACGAGGTGGGCCGGTTGCTGGCTTCCTTCCTCTATGCCACCGTCGTCCCTCCTCGCCAACGCCGTCGTCCCTCCGCGCCGACTCCCTGTCGCCGCTACACAGGTCTAGCCCTCTCTCTCTCCCTGGCCTCGCCTCCGCTCCCCTTCTCCACCTCTTCCCTCCTTGCTGCATCCCCTTCACCCACGGCCTACCACTCCAGCTCCCGACGCCCGCACTAGCCGACGTCCCTCCTCACCATCTCCACCGTCCCTCCGCGCCGACTCCTTGCCGCCGCTACGCAGGTCTAGCCCCCCTCTCTCTCCTTGGCCTCGCCTCCGCTCCCCTTCTCCACCTCTTCCCTCCTCACGGCATCCTCTTCGCCCACGGCCTCCCACTCCAGCTCCCGACGCCCGCACTAGCCGCTAGGCGTACCACCGCGCTACCAACGCCATCACACCATCACTGACGCCCGCACTAGTCCCAGTCTCTCGATGTCGTCGATGAGCTCGTTGCCACCGTGAGGTGGAGAGATGGGCGAGGTGGTCGGTGGCGATCCGAGTGGTGCAACTGATCTTGCTATCTTCTCTGCTTTGCTCTGTTTCTCTTCTCTACTCTGCTTCATATGTTCTCTGTTTCTTTCTGTTCTTCCCTTATTTGCTATCTTCTTGTTACTTGGCCGGTGTTGGTGAGGGTGCTGCCGTGAGCCTCAATGACTATGAAGGAGGTTAAGCTCTCGGATGCGATGAGCTCGATGCCCTGCCATTGACGACGCTTCTCCTTCTCAGTGAGGTGGTGGATCTCGGGGTCGACGGTGGCCAATGGGTGTTGCCCCATTCGTTGACGGCATCCATGGTGGAGATGGAGAAGAGGAGGGAAGGAGGAGGTCAAAAAAGAAGCTGAGGAGGAGGTGGCGAAGGCGTCATAGTTTGCATGCGTATGGGACACTCCGGCGATAAATAGGCTGATGGTGGTCACGTGACATTCACGTGACCAGTTTACCGTCAGCCCTCATACGACGTTAGGGGTCTGGACCAATTTGTCATGGTATTGTAAGTTGGATACATCAAATTGCAAATCCCAAACTTGGTGGTACCAAAGTGCATTTCTGGGAAAGTACATTGTACCGGAATGCAAAAATCCCTAATATCAAACATAGTCATTGATGACAATCACGTCCTAATCCTCGACTACCCCAAACCCCGGTCCTAGGGCTAGACCCGGGCTACCCAAGAACCCCGGATCGGCGATCGAATCCATCGCCTACCACCTATCCTTAATGCTTCTAATGCAAGCAAATGCATGCAATGCTCACGCGCACAGAAATACAGAAAGATAAGCATGCAACAGTATGACATCACAACATACAGGGCTAGGCATAGCCTACAGCTTACCAAAGAGTAAACATAACAAGGGGTCTAAAGCAGATAAAGGTCTAAATTACAATCATCCAATATTATAACGGTGCCCACGGGCTGTAAACAAGCAACACCACATTCAATCAAAATTTCGGCATTACAACGACATCCACAGCCGTCAACCACAATTTCTACAACGGGGCACAACCCCGGCTACGCAATCCTCAATCAATAACAAATATGATAAGCAACAACTAGGGCACAACCTCTGCCCATTTAATTATCTAAACATCCCAAGGGGCATGACTCCCTTGGTTCAACCACAAGCCTCACATAGGGCTGGGCCACACATAGGGCCTACATATATATACATATAGATAACATGCTAAGAAAATGCTAACATAACATTCATAAGGGGAATCGAGGGAAATTCATCAAATATAGGATTTTCATAAATAGAAAACCCAAGTCTATTCTCTCGAGAAATCCACGTTACATTCACAGGAAATCCAGCTGAAGACTGCCCACTAGCATACCAGTATTTATCACACAGAATATATCAATTTGCATAAAAGGAGAAGATCTTCATAAACATGACCTAGAACTAAGCATGCAAACAAATCTATTAAAATCCTACTAAGATTAACATACATGCTCATTACCATAATCCAAATCACTTATAATTAATAGGCATACTTCACAATCTAATTGCTAATTAGAGGGGGTTTTGCAATTAACTAATTAGGCCGAAATTGAGGTAATTAAGTATGCAAAGATCATCACATTGAACATGTTAATCCTAGAGATCAGTTGGAGCATTAACTTCATAATTCCTGAAGAATCAAACACAATAAATCATCGAGAAATCCACTAACCAACTAATTCCCGGATTGCTACAATAAACCACCATTAGAGACGATAAGCACTTTGCAAATCAACATCCAAACATCGTCAAATTTGAAATAAAACTTGGGCAGACGTAGATTTGCATGCTAGGAACATGCAGCCCAAGAATTTGATTAATCTAACAGCTAATCTTCCCGGAATTCACTAATCAATTCACTAATTTCAACCTCGTCGCAGATCCGAAGAAAAATCACCATACATCATAGAAAACTCTGAAAATTATGAAATCAGCGGCAAATGAAACTAGATCCAAAGACCTACAATTCTCATGTTGATGATCAAACGAGATCATGCACGTACGAGCCACGATCGGAGCTAGAACAGCTCAGCTCGCAGAAAAACAGAGCTTCGATAAAATCCAGGAAAACCATGCTTAGAAAACCCAATCAAATCACAATCAAATCCTAAGAACATCTACCAGATGAAGAACATGCATCAAGAGACTAATTAGAGCATAGAAATCAACTAATCCAACAATAAAACCCTAGATCTAGCATATCCTAAAGATCAAGGTAGAAACCCTACCTTAAACGCCAAATCCGTCTTCAATCCTTGCTAATCCGCCGTCCTCCGTCGCCATCGTCGTCTCCAGCTCATCGAAGAGCCGCCTGGAGTCGCTAGGAGTCCACCGGGCACTCCCTCACCAACAGCCGTCGCCGGAGAAGAAGGAAGATAGAGGAAGAAGAGCCGCCGCCACCACCTCCAGATCGTCGGGAGTCTGTCGTTCACGCACGACAAAAAGAGAAGGGAAGAAGAGGGAAGATGAGGCCGCATGGTTTCGTGGAAAAGGAGAGGACGAGGAGAGCTCGGGAGGGACGTGGCCGGCGGTGATGGCGAATGAGCTCCGGAGGAGGGGAGAGGGCCGGCGCGGTCGCGAGCGGAGGAGAAGAAAGGAGAAAACAAGGAAGTTTGGGCACAGGGGAGAAGAAAAGGGAAGAGAGAGAGAGAGAGAAAGAAAGGATTTTATAATAAAGCTGAGATCTACTCTCGGCCGTCTGTCTCGATCTTTTCGATCGAGTTCCGATCTACCGATCGGGAATGCCTATAAGGATCTAATCAGCCACATCCATCAATCCAAGGCCGTGTGTGCACTACGCGAGTGTGAAACCGACCGCCAAGGCGTAATTTATCAAATTATCCTTGGAGTCCAAAAACACCGATGCGATCAACCAATCGCAATTCAAGGCCAACCGGGCCAAAACCAACCAAGCCAAGCCCTCGACCCAACGCGGTCGGACCGGGTTGGAGGAACGGGTCCTCACAACCTATCACCCTTAAAGAAATTTCGTCCCGAAATTCGATAAGAGTAGGGCTGGAAACACCAAAAAAAACAAAACACACATGCGCAAGACAAGAAGGGTTAGCAAGCTCACAACTCGAGCAACCACACAAGGCACCGGGCATCAACGCCTGCAATACAAACCACCGGGCACCAATGCCCGGAACGGCCACACAAGACAAAGAAACACCTCGGGGTGAGAACCATTTGGGACAAACTGCATATGTGCCTCCAGCGCTCCCAAGTTACCCCTACAACACCTCTGTACCTTCAGAGGACTAAACCTGACTGAACCGTTCTGTCTCTCGAAACTGGTCTCTCCTAGCAATCATCTGAACTGACTACCTCTTGTGTAATGTAGTTGGCCCAAGCTCGAATCATCGAGTCTGACTTTGAACGACGTAACAGAATGACGCCTCCTCGACACTACCGCTGTCCAACTGACAACCTCTGCGTCGTATGATCCAAAAAGGGCACTCTGTCTCCAACTGCGAACTCCAACGGTCATTGCCTTTGAGCTATCAGAAATCTTTAAATCTGGTCTGCGTCAACTCTCTAAGCAGAAAATTGGATGACAACATGTGGATCAGTGAACGAAATCTCTATAGGGTCTGCCTAACAAGTAGAAAGACGACATGAGAAGCAGTACTCTGCCTCAAAAGGTGCAACGCGGGTGTTGAGTTGCCAACTGCTTTAGTAGGCGAACCCCACCCTGGGGTATGATCTTGTTGCCTGACATCCGCATAATGACATGTGCTCCAAGCACTTCACAAGAGATCTGAATGGTCTTCTCTGATCGTCTGTCCATCTGTGCCGCGAGATACTGTGCTATAATCTGTACTCCTTAGTATCCCAGAGATGAAGTCCGTCGTACTATGATGTCCACTATGACACTAGAAAGGACTGAAACGGGGCTGCTATCTGTCAATACTCTGCCTCCACCTCCTAACAGGTGAGGTAAAGAGGAAAGAACTCTGCATCTGGTGCCACCTATTGATGTGCTATCGCAGGCACTCAAAAATAAATCCAATACTCTTCAAAACAAATGTAGTAGTGCGAGTACGAGTCGATCCCACGAAGAGTGTTCAGTCTAGTTTTGTGCTTAGTAAACAAAGATAGGGGGGTTTTAAACGTGAGGAAAAATAATAAAGAAATAATATAAATAAAAGAAACAAGTTGAATCAAGAGAACAAACCTTGGTCTGAGTCAACATCCACCATCGGAATCCAACAACTGATCATAGATGCAAGTATCAATCAATTCATACCATGAATATTCACCGTCCGAATTAAATTCGAATCTCTCCTCGATCATAGTTAATTAGAAACAAGCGATCTAATCAACCCTAACTACTAGACAACCTAAGACAAGCGCTGTAGATTTAATCTAGTAGCAGCGTTAAGAATAGGGAGATCGATGAAGCTAAATAACACAAGCTCAAGCGGTTGCATTTAATCTAGTTGAATATTCTTCCTAAGATCTAACAAGATCTGATCAGCAGTAAATTATTAGATCCTAGTTGCTTCGCAGATTAGAGGGATCAAATAATTCCGGATTTAATATCCAACCTAGCAGTAGATCGCAATGAATAATAAACTAGTAGCGCTCCTAGCAATTAGACAAGACAATTATGAAGATTTAATCACAGAAGAACATCCAATACTCATGTATAAACTGAACAATAAAAATAGATTAGATCTCACAGTTTCATTGATTCCGAGGTTTCAGTCTCCTCGACCAAGGATCAAGATTTAGCCACGCAGGGCCATCAAGAACAATCCTCCAAAAGATTTCATAAAGCAAAAGAAAACCTAGAAAAAATATAAAAGAGGAGAAAGAGTAGCCAAAAGTGTCCAAGAATCCCCCCTCAAACCCTAGAAAGAGTCCTATTTATAGCCTTCAAGTGTATCCACCCTCGAATTAGATCACAATCGTTGATTTTTGTTACTGGGAAAGTCCGATCGATCGGACCTTGGATGCTGGATCGATCGGTCTCATTAAAATCTTCAACTTCTATTCACGCCCGAGCCCGATCGATCGGACTAAAGGAGTCGGATCGATCGATTTCGTAAAAATCCTTCGTCTCTGGCTCTTCCCGAGTTCGATCGATGGTCCGATCGATCGAACTGTGTTCCTCTAAAAAGCATACGTTCTGTCACCCTTTTATTCCCAAGTCCGATCGATCGAATTATGAGTGTTGGATCAATCGGTTGAGTAAAAATCCGCTGTTTTTGACTTTTTCCGAGTCCGATCGATCGGACCATTGGTGTCGGATCGATCGGACCCCATAGGAGCGATAGAGGGATCGATCGGATGCGTTGTGGCTGAAAAACGCATGTTCTGTCACGTTTTTGCTTGGTCCGATCGATCGGCGGATCGCTCGGACTTCCAGCTTATTTTCCTTTCTGCCATTCAGACTGCGCATCGGTATTGAAATTGCCGTAACTTCCTCTAGGAAACTCGGAATCACGAACCGTAAAATTCTCCAGAATCTAGACTTCAAGAGCTTTCCAACCATATATGGCACATCCTCGGGTTCTTCATGAGCAGGTACAGATAAATCTTTAAAGTTGATCCAAGCACTCTTTTCAGCTTCTTTTCGACTTAAGGACTTCAATTGCATCCTAAATCAAAATATAAGAATAATGAGTGTATTTAGGAACTAAATAAGTATAGGAGACTAAGTATTAAGGGATAAAAATATAACATTATGCATTCTCATCACCTATGCTGGTGACGAAGCCCATGTTACTTCCTCATGCCTTTGGGATGAACATCATAAAGGAAAGAGTGAGCATCACATATGATGTCCTCGCACAACTCTGAAACTGCTACTCGGCCTCTGAAGCACAATAAACTATCAACTAATCCCTCCAGGAATATCTGTAGGCTCGATGTCGTCGCCGCTCCACGTCGTCATGACTCTGGTGCAAACTATCGGGGTAGAGTTGTCTGATGATGTCTGGAATGATGGGTGATGTCTTAACAACCTATGTTGAGTAATTTGAAGAACGGCGCGAACTGCCGTATCATGCCTCGAATGGTACGTAAGTCTGGACTGACGACTGCTGAAGTAGGACTCCAGCAAAGCGACGTACTCTCCCAGCTGCCTGCTGCATTAAGAACACATGCCCTAAGCATGTCCTCCGAGATATGGATCATCCTCTCTAAGTCACCTGGCGTACGGCCATCTTAATGATCGGTCTCTGCATGGTTCTCCTCAATCCGGTCCTCTTCTTCAACAACAATAGGAAGTTCGATGGGCTCTTTGGAAGGGCTTTTTGTTGTTTTCCCGCTTCTTGTAGTTACGGCGTTCATCTCCTTCACATTATTTTGCTCAGCACTAGATACCTGAGTCTGTTGAGGTTGAGTTGGGAACTTCCCTCGTTCATGCACGCTCAAAGAGTTGATCAGCTTTGTGATCTGGCTCTTGAACATCCTCCTTTCTTTCCTTAGATTCCTGCACAATCATAGATTTCAGTTCCTATAAACTGTCGTTAAATGTAGGTGATCGCTCGCAAATGCGTCGTTAAATCAGATGCAAAACGCAATTTAGAATTTATAATCCTTCAATCAATACTACTTTACAAACGTAGAACAGTGGTGAGATCCGGAGTCGAACCACAGGGAAAGATTGTTTAACAAAAGAAGAAATCAAATTAAATCTCTAAACTCAAGTCCTAAGGCGAAGAAAAGGAGTTTCAATGGTTTTGTTATCTAAGGAATTAAACTACTGAAAAAGCAATGAAAAGGTTGAAGCAGATCAATGAGAGAAACAACCTAGGGATCCCTCAATCCACTCTAGCTTCACTTCCTGTATCCTTTAGCTATCATCTTGCTTCTTCTCTAGACATTATGGAATCATGGCTTCTTAAGCTCACATGAAACCCTAAAAGAAAGTTGGTGACTACCTAAGGCATAACCTATCTTCGTGTAGCATAGATTGTCTTCGGACTTAACCTGAGTACAATCTATCTTTACTTAGCATAGATTATCTCAAAAGCATGTCAAAAATCACATGAAAACCATCTTATGGAACTCTACCATCAAGCACAGCAATCAAGTAGGACACAAAATACGTCAAGGGAAATACTTCCATCAACTCTATTATCAATAAATTCAAATCCATAAGATCATGTCTATGAGAAAGAAATACAAGAATCAACTAGAAAATACAGAAAGTTACACTAGAGTTTCATGAAATCCCTAGATCTAGAAGATTAGCCACTCATCTTTGGGATGAAGGCCATGTATTCGATGAAGAAAGATTGAGATCTACACCACATCTCCGTCTTCTTCTCCAATTTGAATTCCTCTGTTTTTCTCTATGGAGGCCCCCTTGGTTTTCCAGCCACAAAGCCCATTTTATATCTTAATTCCCGGATTAAGGTTTCAAGGTTTAGTTAGACCTCAAGTGCAACTCGGATTCTTTATTCAACCCTGACAGCTTCTTCCAATCGCGACTGGGCTCAACCCGTCCAGAATTTGAGAATGAGTCCAACACAAAAGATGTAGATTTAGAAGTCTTCTGTCATCTCCAGAAGAGTTTGTAATATTTGGACTTATCTAGAATATTTGAGGAATATTCTCCTGAGCATCGACGAACCAGTCTTCCAGCAGCTAAATATCTTCATCTTCTTCAAAGCTGCTATCACACCATCAGGAATCTCTGAAAGTGTCCAACATGAAAGTTGTACGTCTTGATGTCTACTAAATGTCACCCAAATTTCAGAATATTTGGAGATAAGCATAATTTCTGGTGAATATTGTGCTAACAGTCGACAGAGCAGTGTATTTCAGCGTATTAATCGAATTTCTTGCATTTCTCCTCAAAGCATGATCAAACCTGAAATCAACTAACAAGCTATCAAATACAAACACTCTAGGCCTAACAAAACTAAGTTAAGGGGTTTAATCATGAACATTTAGTGACTCATCAGTAGGCCTAGGAAAACCATATATATTGTAAGGAGGGTTAGAAAAAGGCTTATTCGGTGGTGGTTGATGATGCTCGTTGCTCTATGGGGCATTCGACTTCCAGCTGAAGTTCGGATGCTCTCGCCATCCTGGATTATACGTTCTCGAGTAAGGGGTGTACGACCTCCTGAATCCGCCTATAGCGTTGCAATGCTCGTTGTACACACCTCTCATCTCAACATAAGTGGGGCAACTGTCAATCTGGTGGTCCACGCCCTAACATATCGCACATGGCCCAGCCAGCGTTGTAGATTCGTTGTATGGAGAGGTCAGGGCTGTCATCATATCTTTGGTCTTTAATAGCTCCACCTCCCTTGTTAGACTCTCCACTTTAGCCTTGAGTGCATCCTCCTCCCGCAGCTGATAAATTCCTCCACCTTGTTGCTGCGGTGGTGGTCTAACCCTGTTTGTACTTTTTGTTGCACTCGGCCCAGTCCATGTATGAGCTTTATCAGCAAGCTCAGTCAAATATTCAATTGCTGCATCACGATCTTTTTGCAAAAATTCACCATTACACATCATCTCAACAAATTGGCTTTCTCTAACAGTTAAACCATTAGAGAAATAACTAACAAGACGCCAACTTTCATATCCACGATGAGAACATAAATTCAACATGTCTTTAAATCGTTCCCACGCCTGATACAAAGTTTCACTATCCTTCTGTGTGAAGGTCGAAATCTGTTTCTTAAGTGCATTGATCTTGTGCTGTGGGAAATACTTGTCGAAAAATATCTGTCATTTCATTCCAAGATCCTATAAATCGTCGCCTCAAGGAATATAACCAACTCTTCGCTCTATCCTTCAGTGAGAAGGGAAAAAACTTAAGTTTGATAATATCTAATGCACCTGGTTGTCCATGGAAGGTCGCTACTACTTCCTCAAACTCCCTAATATGCACATAGGGATTTTCATTTTCCAACCCATGAAAGGTAGGAAGCAACTGAATCATTCCAGGTTTAAAGTCAATGTGTGCTGCATTAGGTAAAAACATGACGTATGAAGGTGTAGCAGTGCGTGTGGGATGCAAATATTCTTGCAAACTCCTAGGAGCTTGTTCTTCATCGTGCTCAGCCATAATAAAAGTATGATGTGACGTTTGTGACTGTGCGTCAAACATATCAGCAATATATGTCTCACTATCAGAAGTTTCAGAATCACTCTCGGGGCGTCTAGCAAATCTGCCTAATTCGTCTCTATACCGATGCATACACCAACAAACACGCAATCCAAAAGATGCAAATCCACTAAAGAAAATAAGCAAAAAAAATAATTGAAACTAAGCTTACTAACTAAAACCGAATAAAAGAAAACAATCCTAATAGAGAAGGAAAATCAAAGACGAAATAAAGAATTAAAGACTAAAGAAAATGAACGAAGTTACCGCTTATGACAATGAATTGAAGACAAACGAGAACTTAAGAATTAACTAAAATAATCAAAGGCTTTAATGATAATTCAAGATTAACTAAAAATATCGAGATTTTGATAAGGCTAGGCATCGAGAATCACTTTACTCGGACTTAGGTTCTTCTTCTACCTACGGTTCATTCAATACTCAGTTAAGGGATTCACATCCCAATCACCTTAACTGGAAGATATGAAATTATAAATCTAACAAAATATATAAATGTCTCTTCCTACGATTGATTCTTCCTTATTATAGTTCTAACTTCATCCAACCCAAAGCTAAGAATATATGATACCGGTTGTCACTACAGACAACGTATAGCAAAAGTTCATCGGGACAAAGTCCTAACTCTATCTAACCATATTTCTAATAATACACAATACCAACTCTCACAATCGGCAAGGCATAGCAAAGATTTCACGAGATAAATTAGGTAAACAATAGATAAAACTATGGGATTATAAGATCATGAAAGAAGCATGATTGGATCAATAATATTAATCATCCACATAGAAATCTATAATCTGAAAACAATCTTTGAAGATTCAATACATAGAAAAGAGTTTAACAATAAAGATTAAAACTATGAACGATGATGAAGAAGAAACCCTAATCCTCGCAAGATCATCCGTCCGTCATGCCCGCGGATTACTCGGCCATGGATAGAGATTTCTTCATCCTCTTCCTTGTCTTTCTCCCCTCCAAAGCTCTGTAGAAAACAACCCCTTGGAACCAGCCAAATTTTGGACTAACTAAGCATATATATAGGGGAACTCCTGAAATTAGGGTTTTAGTTGAGTTGGACTTCTGGTGCAACTCGGATTTCCTGAATTGATCATAGCAGCCCTGTTCTGGTCGCAACTGGGTGCAATCCAGCTGGAATTTGGAAACATGCTCAACAAGAAAGTTGTATATTAGGAAGGCTTCTACCCGATCCCGAAGATTCCATAATATTCTGAGTTATATAGAATATTTGACGAATATTCTTCTCATCTTCGACAGAACAGTTTTCCAGCTTGTCTAACTTCATCTATTCTTCCCATCGGCTATCACACTATCCAGAATCTCACCAAATATCCAATATACAAGTTGTAGCTCTCTGAACCTTCTATTATGTATTCCAATTTCAGAGAATTTGTACTTCCATAGAATATATTATGAATATTTTCCTACCAGTCGACGAAACTGTATTTCTCCTCATTTGGTGTAACCTAGGTCGCCCTGACTAAGATCGATCTTCATTGGGAAAAGGATTGATCTTCTTGAAACTAGCTCTCTGTCAACTCTCTGTCAGCATCTGAGCACAAAAATAGATCGATCTTCGTCTTCCATAGCTACTTACTCATGCACCTCGCGTACTAAAAATGGCATATCTTCCTCTAGGAAACTCCAAATCATAAACCGTAAAAACTCTCGGAAACTAGACTTCCAGAGCTTTCCAATCATATATGGTACTTTATATGGTTTGTTCCGAGAAGGTACAGTTATGGCGTTAAAGACCCATCTTTGCTTCAATTTCCTGCATAATACAAATATCTTTGTGAAGCAACATATACGGAAGAAATCATCTATATTAATCATGAAAACTCAGCAAATAAGCTGCTCTTAGTCATGTTCAGAGTGTACTTTCATACACTCATCATAGACCTAGATTTGAGATTTAACCGTCAAAATCGTTTTTTCTTCGTATCAATAGGTTCCCTACCATTTATTACGCATGCTCACAAAGTTTCATCGATTTTCGACAAGCTTTGATAGATCAAATCCAATAAATTATATTTCTGGCACTGTTTGTATGAACTGTGCACTAGGCCTGACGATCGACCGTCTTCCTAGCCTCACGGTCGACCGTCGGATCGACCGTGAGGCTCTGTGCCGTTTTGGGTCTTCCAGGGTCGATGTCCCGATCGACCGCGACCCATGTGATTTTCCCAATTTTTGGTCTCATGGTCAACCGTTGGATCAAACGTCGCATCGACCACAGCTCACGGTCGACCGTCGCATCGACCGTGAGTCCTTGAACAGTGTTTTCTAACTTTCTCTATTGGGTTCTTCATTCATGATAGACGTCCAATCATGTTAGGAAGCATGCATGATAAGACTTGAAAAGTGCACAAATCACCCTTTTAACGTGATCTTGTTAGTCTCCGAGCAATGCTATTTTGATAGTCTATGATGTATTTCAGGCATAAGAGCCTTCATTGAAGATTAGATCATGTTTGGTGCTAAAACGAATAAATAAAGAACCTGCGAAGTCAAAGGAGCAAAGGTGGGCCATCTTTGAAGATTAACCTGTACCTTCTCAGGAAGAACCAGATGATGTGCCATATATAGTTGGAAAGCTCGTGAAGTCTAGTTTCGGGAGAATTTTACGGTTCATGATTCCGAGTTTCTTAGAGAAAGTTACGGCAATTTTAGTACCGATGGCGCAGTCTGGATGGCAGAACAGTAAATACGCTGGAAAGTCCGATCGATCCGACACCCAGAGTATGATCGATCGGACTGTGCAGAAACCTCACAGAACGCATATTTTTTCAGAGGATCATGGTCAGATCGATCCCTCCATCCCTCCTGCTGAGTCCGATCGATCCGACACCCATAGTCCGATCGATCGGACTCGGGAAAAGTGAGAAATTGACGATTTTTATGCACCGGATCGATCCGACACCCAGAGACGGATCGATCGGACTCGAGAAAAGTGAGAAATTGACGAGTTTTATGCACCGGATCGATCCGACACCCCTGGAGGGATCGATCCTACCTTCGCAGTGATGAAAATCAACGGTTCAGATCTAATCCAAGTTAAAGGGTGATACGTGGGCTATAAATAGGCATTTTTTAGGATTTTTCGGGGTCTTTCTTCTCTCTTGGAGAGGGAGAACAGTTCCTTTCTTCTTTTTAACTTTCTTTAGAGACCTTTGGGAGGAAATCCATGGTGGGAGGAGATCATCAACCTTCATCTATGGATCAAGCCCTAAAGATGAGTAGCTAACTTTTTACAATGGGATTCTTATGATGTAACTAAGATTTCTATTATGGATTTCTGAGATCTAGGGCTTGTATACATGATTGTTTGACTTATATGGATTGATTTCTATTTTCTTTATATCTTGGTGTCGATTTCTTGCTAGATGTCTGGATTGTTCTTGTTTGCACTTGATTCCGGAGCTTGTGTATGCTAGGGCTTGGATTGGATTCATCCAAATAAGAGGACCATGCTAGTCCCATGGTATCTCGGATGAAATCTTCTTCGTGATTGGGGATTGTATTGTGCTAGTCCCACTATTGTAGTGCTAGTCCCACTACGTTCTATCCCTAATCCTTCATGCATCCTATTTTTGTAAATTTGGCCATCGAGATGCTAACCCGTCTCGATTTCACACCTAAATCCATATCAGTACTATTACTTGCAATGAATTCATCCTAATAATAGGGTTCATTAGCAGTGAACGTAACTAATCATTCGGTCACTGATAATTACATACTTGTTCTTGCCAACAAGGAATCCTAACCAGAACTTGTTGAGTGATAAGGAGAACTAGCCATTCACTTATCAACTATTAGAAAAGTCATTCATCGTGATTATATGCCCTGATCTTGGTTATTGATTAAGAATTCTCTGGTACCTTTTCTCTTATTTATTAATTCTTTAGTATTAGTTTAATTTCAATTCTAAATCTTTTCCCAACTTGTTGGTAGGGATACTTAGATTGGGTTTAGTAGTTTAATTATTTTCCTACGCATTCCCTGTGGATTCGACTCAGACTCACTGCTATCTACCCATAAATTATTTAGTTAGTAGTTTGATTATAAATTTGTAATTTTGAGTAGACTTGTTAAGGAACGACACTTTTCAAGTCGTATCAAAATTTTGGCGCCGTTACCGGGGATTTTTACGGTGTTTTGAGTTGTTTACTTAGTATAAATTCTTGCTTAATTAGTTTTTATCTGTCCTTTATTCTATAAAAGACCAAAAATAGTTTTAGTGCTAATATTTCCATATCTTTTTGTGATTGGTAGGTGAAGAACGAAGCGGCATCCTTCCGAGCGGTGAAGGAGCGAACGCCAACAAAACATCATCGAGATTGCACTGTTTGTATTTCTAAACCTTGAATGATCTTTATAATGTGTTGATGAGTGATGATAAGGACCCAGATCTTGATCTTACATTGAAGGAATTTCTTGCTTCTTGTTCTGCATCGCATAAATTGTTAGTCTCTTCTCCTACTCATTTAGCCATGGATAACCCTGAGGACAATCTTGGACCTAATGACAATCCTAACCAACCTGAAAACCAGGGTCGTAGGGCCATGAAAGACTTTTATGTCCCAACTTCTTTCACTTCTAACTCCTGTATTCAACCTCCGGTAATTGGAGCAGCCCATTATGAGATTAAACCACAATTCTTACAATCCTTACCAACTTTCCATGGCTTATCTCATGAGGATCCCTACAATCATATAGAGGAATTTATTCTGATTAGTTCTACTGTGAGGGTTAATAATTTTACCGAAGATGCTTGGCGACTCAAATTATTTCCTTTCACTCTCAAAGGTAAAGCTAAGCATTGGCTTACGTTCTTGGAACCTCGTTCTATTACCACTTGGCCTCAATTGCAAGCTCAGTTCCTAGAAATTTTTTTCCCAATTACTAAGACAAGTGACCTTCGCCATGAAATCTCTTCCTTTAGACAAGCCGACGATGAAGCTTTTCATGAGGCTTGGGATCGTTATAGGGAACTCCTTAGAAAATGTCCCCACCACCAATTTCCTCAATGGGCCGTAGTAGAGCATTTCTATAAGGGTCTTAAGGAAAAACATCAACTAACTATAGATGCTGCTTGTGGGGGAGTTTTCATTACAAACCCCCTTGAAGATTCTTGGAGGCTTTTTGAGAGACTTGCTGAGAACTCTCAATACCACACCACATCCTCTAGGAATAATCGCGGCTCTTCCACCCAATCCAATCCTCGAGGAGTTCTTGAATTAAACGAGTCAACCCGACTTGCTCAACAGGTTGATGCCTTGAGTAGGAAATTAGATCAAGTTCTTACTCACACCACAAATCAGGTTGATTCATCTATTCTTCCTATGCTTCCGTTGTCAGGAGAAATCTGTTTCTTATGTTCAAATCCTGGTCACGATGTCACTGACTGCCATTTGGCATGTCATTATCCTGAGTTAGTTCAGGAACACATTAATGCCGTGTATGGTCAATCTAAGCCAGCTTATGATCCTTATTCCAATTCTTACAACCCTGCTTTAAGAGATCAACCGAATTTTTCGTGGAGAACACCAAGCCAACAACCCACTTCTTTTAATTCTAGACCATCCATAGGTGCCCAGACTACGAATTATCCTCCAAAATTCCAATCAGCATATCCTACAAATTCTCAAGGCCAAACTTCGGCATTCCGACCTCCATATAGGCCTTTCCAAAATCAAACATCTCAATCTTGGGGAAATAAACCGTATGTACCTCCCCAGAGTCAAGGACCCCAAAATCAATCAGCTCTTCATCCGCAGCAACAAAATCAAGGTCCACACAACGATGAGTTAACCCAATTAGTACACTCACATTCTCAAACTCTGGCAAAGATAGAAGCCCAATTGGGTCAATTGGCAAATGCATTGTCTAGGAGAGAAGATGGGCAATTACCGAGTCAACCCGTTCCTAATCCAAAGGGCCAACATCATGTCGACTCATCTCATGAACATGTACAAGCTGTGACAACCCTTCGTAGCGGTAAAACTTTTGTCAACATTGAAAAACCTGAGGAACCCATAGGTGATCAAGAGTCGCATGCATCTCATTCTCAAACATCCTTCGACAATGATTCGCATGTATCGAAAGAACCCAATTCATCCTCTGACAACCCACATTCAAATTCTCATGATCCCGTGGAGAATCAGCATCCATCATCGAACTTGACATCTTCTCAGGAAAAAGAACCAAATCCCACGACGTATATTCCTAAGGTTCCTTTCCCTGAAGCTTTAGCAGATCCTACCTCCACCCCATTCAAAAATTCAAAAATAGATGAAATGATGGAGGTGTTTAAAAAAGTGCATATTAATCTTCCTTTGCTTGATGCCATCAAACACATTCCATCTTATGCCAAATTCCTCAATGACCTGTGCACACATAAAAGACAATCTAGGTCGCATGTGTCTAAGAAGATTTTCCTTACCGAGCAAGTTAGCTCAATTCTTCGATGTGATCTTCCTCCTAAGCTCAAGGATCCTGGCACCCCCACAATCTCATGCATTATAGGAAATCATACGATTGATGGAGCACTGCTGGATTTGGGTGCAAGTGTCAACCTTATGCCTTACTCCTTATATTCTACATTTGGTATAGGAGAACTGAAACCTACAACCATGACCTTACAATTAGCTGACAGATCAATTAAGACCCCAAGAGGAATCCTTGAAGATGTTTTGGTTAAGGTCGATCGGTGCGTATTTCCAGTAGACTTTGTAGTGTTAGACATGGAACCCGGAGAGCAAACAAAAAAATCAGTTCCTATAATCCTTGGCCTACCCTTCTTGGCTACAGCCAATGCGTGTATTAACTGTAGGGATGGTTTCATGACGGTCACATTTGGTAATATGAAATTACGTTTGAATATATTTCATGCTTCAAAGAATCATGCGTATAATGATGATTGCTTTATGGTTGATACCTTGGTTACTGAGGATGAGGTAACTAGTTGTATTGATGATACATTACCTGCATTATTGTTGAATGATGATACTCCGTGTGGGAGTTTTGAGAGTGGTTGTCACATGTCTATGGTGGTTGAAGACAATGTTTTTGAACAGCATTTGTCACCTTTGCATGAAGATCTTGTGAGTACGAATGTAGTGTTTCCGGTTTTCAACAATGGAGAAAATGATTTGAATGATTTTGGGTCCGTTTTCAGATTTGAAAATGACAAAGTTTTAAATGATTTTAATGATCTTGATGTCATTACTGAGGTTTGCGGTATCTCCTGGAAAGAGCCTCCCCTCGAGCCTTTACCTCCTACCTCCTCACGTCCAGCTGTGCCTTCTTTAATCACACCACCATCTTTGGAATTGAAAACGTTAACCTCCAATTAAAAATATGCCTTCCTTGGACCTGAGTCTTCCCTTCCAGTAATTATCTCGTCTGCATTAACCATTGATCAAGAGCATCAATTACTCGACGTCCTTAAACTGCATAAAAGAGCTATAGGGTGGTCCATTGGTGATCTTAAAGGCATTGATCCTTCGATTTGCATGCATCGCATACTCTTAGAAGATGAAACTAAATGTGTACGGGAGATGCAACGCCGGCTCAACCCTCTTATGAAAGATGTGGTAATGAAGGAAGTAATTAAACTCTTAGACGCAGGGATAATATATCCGATCTCGGACTCTAAATGGATTAGTCCTACTCAAGTCGTTCCAAAAAAATCTGGTATCACAGTGGTTAAAAATGACAAAGGGGAGGATATCCCGACTAGACAAACCACAGGCTGGAGAGTGTGCATCGATTATAGGCGTCTTAACGCTTTAACTCGTAAAGATCATTTTCCTTTGCCCTTTATTGACCAAATTTTAGAACGATTATCAGGCCAAGCCTATTATTGTTTCCTTGACGGTTACTCTGGGTATAACCAGGTGGCCATAGATCCTAATGATCAGGAGAAGACAACCTTTACCTGTCTCTATGGAACGTTCGCATATCGTCGCATGCCCTTTGGCCTTTGCAATGCTCCAGCGACATTTCAACGTTGCATGCTTGCTATCTTTGGGGACATGATTGAGCAATTTCTGGAGATATTTATGGATGACTTCACTGTGTTTGGCCAGTCCTTTGAATCATGCCTTGAAAACCTATCCAAAGTCCTTGCTAGGTGTGAGAAAACGAATCTGGTGTTAAGTTGGGAAAAGAGCCATTTTATGGTTACAGAAGGTATTGTTCTCGGCCATGTAATTTCAAGCAGAGGGATTGAGGTCGATAAAGCAAAGTTAGAGCTTATTTCTAAACTTCCGCCTCCTTCGTCAGTGCGTCAAATTCGGTCATTCTTGGGCCACGCCGGGTTCTACAGGAGATTTATTAAGGATTTCAGTAAAATCTCCAGACCGTTATGTGCTCTATTGGTTAAAGATGTTCCCTTTGTGTTCGATCAGTCTTGTCTTCATGCCTTTCATACCTTGCGTGATTCACTCTCTTCCGCGCCGATTGTCCATTCTCTAGATTATAACCATCCTTTTGAAATCATGTGTGACGCGTCCGATCACGCTGTAGGTGCTGTTTTGGGACAAACTATCGATAAATTACCTCGTGTCATTTACTATGCTAGTAAGACGTTAAACGAAGCTCAGGTAAATTACACGACTACTGAGAAAGAGTTACTTGCGGTGATTTTTGCTTTAGAGAAGTTTCGTTCCTATCTTCTTGAATCAAAAGTCATCATTTTTACCGATCATGCAGCCCTTAGGTATCTTGTCTCTAAGAAAGAGCTTAAACCTCGATTAATCCGTTGGATTTTGCTTCTACAAGAGTTTGACCTGGAATTACGAGATAAAAAGGGAGCATTAAATGTGGTTGCCGATCACTTGTCTCGTCTTCCTGTAGATGTCATTAATGATTCATCCCCGATCGTTGACACCTTTCCTGATGAATATTTGTTAGCTGTTGATCAAGCACCAAAACCGTGGTTTGCCCACATCGTGAATTATCTTGTTTCTAGATTCACTCCTGCTCATTGGAATAAACTAGATCGAGATAGGTTCTTTTCGAAAGTTAAATTTTATGTATGGAATGATCCCATTCTATTTAAGCACTGTCCGGATCAGATTATGAGATGTTGTGTACCCGAATCTGAAATTATCTCCATTCTGACTTCATGCCACTCTCATGCGTGTGGAGGACACTTTTCCGGCCGTAGAACCGCAGCCAAGATTTTTCAATCTGGTTTTTATTGACCTTTGATTTTCCGTGATGCTCACAGTTTTTCAAAAGCTTGCATTCATTGTCAACAGTTAGGTAGTATTTCTCGTCGAAATGAAATGCCTCAAAATCCGATTATTGAATGTGAAGTTTTTGATGTTTGGGGTATTGATTTTATGGGCCCGTTTCCTCCTTCGAATGGCTACATTTACATTTTATTAGCTGTTGATTATGTTTCGAAATGGATTGAAGCCATAGCAATGAAGACCAACGATCACCGAGTTGTTGTCAAATTTCTGCATTCTAACATTTTTTCTCGTTTTGGTCATCCTAGAGCTCTTATAAGTGATGGCGGATCACATTTTATGAATAGGTATTTCCGCCACACTCTCGATAAATATAATATTTCCCATAAGGTTGTCACTCCATATCATCCTCAGACCAGTGGGTAGGTAGAGGTATCTAATAGGGAGATCAAACGCATCCTTGAGAAAGTCGTGCGGTTGGATAGAAAGGACTGGTCCATGCGCTTGAATGACGCGTTATGGGCATATAGAACTGCATTTAAAACACCCATAGGGATGTTACCATATCGTATGGTCTATGGTAAGCATTGCCGCTTACCAGTGAATCTCATGGATAAAGTGTGGTTAACTATTAAAGAGGTTAATTGGTTACCTACGGGTAGAAGTGCTCGGCTGTTACAACTCAATGAATTGGAGGAAATACGTAATGAGGCTTATGATAATGCTCTTATCTATAAAGCTCGAACAAAGGCGTATCATGATCGGTTCATTAATCAGCGAACTTTTAATGTGGGGGATCGAGTGTGGTTATTTAACGCTAGATTACGGCTTTTCCCAGGGAAACTGAAATCTAAATGGACAGGCCCAATTGAAATTATGCAAGTTTTCCCTCATGGGGCTGTTAAACTCCGCCAGCTTAACTCTGATTCCACTTTCAAAGTGAATGGCCAAAGGTTAAAACGATACATAGAAAATCCTATGACCTTAGAGGCCCCGCAACGGTTGCATGAACCAGTTCCTGAGTAGTTGCGCTATCATTGAGTCGAGCTCGAGACGTTAAACCAAGCACTTGATGGGAGGCCACCCATCCTTTTTGTGTGTTTCTTTAGTTTGGTTTCTTTCCTGGTTTCTTTGCATGCTTGCGTCATTTTTACTTAGTTGTTTAGTTGAATATGATTGTCTGATAATTCTGTCATCGCTCTCGTGACTGGTCGTGTTAATAGTGAACTTGGGGATGTCAGTGCTTGAATTCTTTTGGCCTGGAGAGGTCCATACTTTTACAGGGTTTGTAGCGGCCTAAATTCCATATTTCTGTTGCATTTTCTCGCATTTCGGCCCGACCGATCGATCCTTCTTTGAGTTAAGCATTGTTTTCTTCGTCCCGTAGTTGGACCGATCCATCTCATGGTGGCCGATCTGTGAGGACCCGTCCCTCTCCTCCTGTGGCTTGTGTGGGCCGCAAGGGCAATTTGGTAAATTGCACCTTGTCGGCTAGTTCCACACTCGCGCTTGTACACACACTGACCATATTTGTGGTAATGTTTGCTTAGAATGGTTAGTGGGACCCGGGATCGAAAGATCCGGACTTAGGCTTGAGTTCTTGCCTAAGTTTAGCTTTCAGCACAAAAAGGATCGATCCTCTGAGGCGAAGAGATCGATCCTCTTCGTGCCAGAAAGTCAAGTGAGATCGCCATGAAGGATGGATCCTTCCTCGAGGAAGGATCGATCATTCATAAGTCGGTTCGTTTGCCTATAAAGCAGACGAAGCTTCTTCCTTGAATCCCTTTTGAAATTCGGCGATTTGAGCTCAGATCTTGGGATTTTTGAAGGCGTTTGAGGACGATCCAAGGCCCAGCTGCTTGGATCTAAGCTGCTCTTGCTCCGGTAGGGATCCTACCGACATCTCTCTTCTGGGTTTTGAGTTTTCCGATTTGTTTTGCCTTCTTTTGCTTAGATCTGATTATATAGTTGTTGGTTTTAAGTGATTTTACCGGTTTTGGACTCGTGGGATCTTGATCTATCAGATCCCAGAGTTTCGTGATGTTTGGTTGTCTCTTCCGGCGGTATTCCTCGCCGGAAGGACGCCGGCGAACCCATCAGGATTGATCCTTCTTGAGGAAGGATCGATCTCTCTGGTTGGTCATGCCACGCCAGATGAAGGATCGATCTCCTGCTTGGAGAAGATCGATCCTGGTTCTTGAGTGGCATGGTTACCCTTCGTCGCGAAGAAGATCGATCTTCCTGGGAGGAAGGATCGATC
Organism: Narthecium ossifragum; assembly: GCA_963920575.1. Lineage (NCBI taxonomy): Eukaryota > Viridiplantae > Streptophyta > Magnoliopsida > Dioscoreales > Nartheciaceae > Narthecium > Narthecium ossifragum. Next base: position 15,236,241 of record OY986969.1, read on the forward strand.
TTTATTGGTGCGACGCGAAGGGTCCCCTCTGTCTCAAGAAAGATCGATCTTCCTGGGAGGAAGGATCGATCTTCCTTGCCTCGACAGTGAGGGAAGCTCACTGTTACTTAAAAGATCGATCCTTCCCTTGGTGAGGATCGATCCTTTAATAGCTGAGAGGGTTTTTCATGGCTTTTGCCCGCGGGGCTTGGTATGCCGGTTTTGCTTACCGCTTTATACCTTGTATATATGATTAAGCATGTTAGCCCTATAATAGGGCAGTGGTGAACCAGGGGGGTGATGACTCCTGGGATTGTGTAGAATAAACGGGCGGGTAGCCCTACAGCTTTCCATAGCCTTGCATGCCAGCGTGCGCCGAGGGCTTTCACCTGCTATATTTGTAGCTGTTGTTTGCGGGGTTGTTTCCCGGTGCAGGTGTTGTGGTGGATTGCTGGCAGTTGGTGGTGGTACCACTGCAGCTGTCCCTAGACCTTAAATAATTGCTCACCACCCCGGGCCGGTTGGGTGCCGTGCCCAGACCTTGTATTTATATCATCACATCCTGCTGCATGCTTACATGTATCTATTCTGCGCATGTTCATAGCATGCAATGTGTTTTTCACTAGTTGCATCTGTTTATGGCGTTGCTGATCCGGGGCTTCCGGGTAGCCCGGATCTATCTCTTAGGACCGTGCGGGTAGTTTGGTCCAGGACTCGATTTGTAGTATTCAGTCTTTTCAATGATAGGGTTAGTTGGACTTGAATACTGTTGTGTTTGATGTTTAGAGGTCGTGTCGGCCTCGAGCCAAGTCCTGAGGTGTAGCCGGCGTCCGGCAGTCTTTGACTCTTGAGTGGGGCTACTCAGCGGTGTTCTTTCCGCCAGTAGTGTTCACGGTCCTGCTGTGAGTTCGCAGTGCTGGGAGCCTGCGTTCTGGGACGTCCGGTGGGGTTATGGGACCCTTGTGATACACCTAGGCTTTGCTTGGGGGCGACACTGTTGTGTTCCCTTCCTTGTGAGTGTCGTAGTGTAGTGTCCCTGCTGAGCTTAGTGCTCACTCCTACCCGGGCTGCGTTTTGCAGGTGCTGGCGCGAGCTCTTCTTCGGTCGCCCCTACCGGGCAGGTGTTTGGTGACGTGGCGGCGTCTGGCGGTGCTTGAGAGGTGGAGATCATATCGTTTTACCCTTTTGTTATAGATAGTCTCCTACGGGAGTGATAAATGTATAATTTTCCTGTTTTGAGGTTTTATATCTATTTCAGTTCCGGTGTTCGAGATTTGTAATTGTACTTAATACAGGATGATTATGACTTGTTAGGGTAACCACTACGATTAGAGGGAAACCTCGCCAAAATTTTCCGCAGTAGGTTAGGTTCCGCTTCGCGTCGCCCGGCCCGGTTGGGCCTACGCGGGTTGGGGCGCGACACGATTGATCCGAGCTGTGTCTTTATTATTGACAGAATTTGGTGTTTTTGCCTCGCAAACACCCGATCGATCGGTTTTTAGCTCCGTTTTGGCTTTACTGCTGGCTATAGAAGGATCGATCGGGTCTTGAGAGCGGGATCGATCCGTCTTGTGCATTTAATCGTGACAGAGCGTAGTGTTTTTGGCACTACACCTCCCGATCGATCCCTCTTTCCCCTGACAATGTGAGAAACTAGTTGAGCGGGTTCGATCGATCCGTCATAGCGGGTCCGATCGATCCGAGGGGGTATTTATTGGTGACAGAGCGTGGTGTTTTTGGCCCTACAACCTTCGATCGATCCTTCTATCGGTCGCTCTCTTTGAGTGTAGTTGAGTAGGTTCGATCGATCCTTCTCACCAAGTTTGATCGATCGGGCACCTTTATTCGCTATGTTTCATCAGAGTACACCTGATGCGGCCACGTGGCGACGGAGTGATCTACCCGGGATTAGACCGATCGATCCTACTCATTCATAAGACAAATTTCCAACTTAAGCGATGATTATATTGCTTTGATTAGTCTAATATTCCTTATAAATATTTTTTTTCATATAAAAAAAAGAAAAAAAAACGAAAAAAAAAGAAAAAAAAAGAAGAAAATTCATACTTACATTGCTATATCTTCTTGTTGTTAGGAGACGCCGACGTGAGGAGAATCAACGGTCTACGGTCGACGACGGATGTCTCGTGCTTGGACCAACCCATTGTAACGTATTTCTAACTTTTTGCTTGGTCCTTATTTACTTAATTAGTTGTACATGGCCGATAATTATATGCCACCGGGTGCCACATTGAACAATTCTTCTTTATCATCTAATTATGCACCCGCTTATGTTAATGATACATATGATTTCTCGAACCCGACACATGATGCACATTCATACACCTATTATCCGGGTTTGAGTGATCATTCATACCCTTATTGGCAATTTCAAGGTTATTATCCTCATAATGTTCAATCACAAGATTCAAGCATACTAAACCAATACTTTGCACCTAATTTTGAACCGTCTTATCCTTCTCAACCGCAAAACCCACCACCCCAACATTGGTACAAGCCTTATGTTCCTTTGGAACCGCAAGCACAAGTAGGCCTATCTTTAGAAGAAATTATACATTCTCAATCACAATCAATAGCTAGGATACAAGCCCAAATTGAGCAACTCACATCTTTGATGGAATCCTACGATGATGCGGTTGATGATTGTAGGAATGAGTCGGCACTCTCTGATTCGAATGATGTTACTTGTGATACCCAAGTTACCAATGTTAGTGACACATGCAATTATGCGATCCCTAATGAGACTTCACTTGTTCATGATGAGTTGAATGATGTTTTGCCGGTGTGTGATGATATTATTGATGATTTTTGGTCAGCAGCACATATTAAATGGTTGAATGGACAAATGCCTCATATTGTTCGTAACAATAATGACAGTGATGAACGCATGTGTGACTTAGAGCCTCTTACGATTAATAATGATATTGATAATGCTTATCCGGTTAATGGTTTTGAGGCATGTGATGGTGGTATGGTTTATGATAACTTGCGGGTTTTCGATGAACAAATTGATGATGATGTGACTAAGGAGATATTGCCTGTATTTGATGTCATTGATATGTTTCATGAGGACTTACCGGTGTGTGAGTATGCTATTGATGATAATGTTCAATGTGATAAGTCATTACCGGTGAATGATATTTTTAATGATAATGAGCCAGTACTTGAGGCATCATATGCGAGTGATATTTTACCGATTTTTGATGATTATGGTGATGAAAGTAAATATAAGGATAAGTTACCGGTTTTTGACGTATTGGATGATGATGGTGTTTTGCCTTGTTTAAATGATAATGAGGAATCTAGTGATGTTAGCCAAACCTCTCATAGAAAGCCTCAATTTGAGCTTCTACCATTCATGTCATCCACACTAGTTGAACATTTGGGGAGGATTGACCTTATTTTAAGTAAAGACTATGCTCATTTTCATCGATACTTCATCAAAGACCTTATAAAGACCTCTCATCCTTCTAGCACTTTGTTTGCTACGGATATTCCCTTTTTCTTTGACGAAGCTTGTTTGCATGGCTTTACCCTTCTTCGGACCATATATTTCTTTACTTCAAATCATCGGCCGCCAAAAGACTATTTGATGATGACCCCATTTATTGAAATCCGTGGCTTGAAAGATGACAATTGGCCAATGCCTAAAGCTTATAATGAATTATTTGCCATGAATTTTCCTTTCTTCTTTGATAAAGCATGTTTGCACCTCATCTCTATCCTTCAATGCATGTATTTCTACACTTTTAACCATAGGCCACCAAAAGCCTATATGATGATAGACAGAGTTATTGTAACACATCAATTGCAGGATGATGATTGGCCATTGACGAAAAATTTTCATGATTTCATTAGCTGGGACCTGTCTTTCTTCTTTGATGAATCATGTCTGCATATATTCTTTATTCTTCAATCAATGTACTTCTTTACATGGAACCATCGGCCACCCAAATTTGGTTTTGTTTTAAACAGCATTATGTCAAGCTAGAGACAGTAAACCAAGCGCTTGGTGGGAGGCAACCCATATCTTCTTTGCATTTTATTAACTTGTTGGTTGAAATGTCTTCTTTGCATGCTTGCTTGTTTTCCAATTAGTTGCATGTTTGATTTTGGTGTGTTTTTCAGTTGCTCGTTAGTTTATTGATTGTGATGTCGTGATTGTCGTTGCTGAATTTTCATATAGAACGATGGACTGAGGTGTGCTAGATTCAGTTTAGTTTCCCTGGGGAGGTTAATATTTATGCATAAGTGGTTAGAGCTTAAATTCCCAGTTTTATTATGCGATTTTTCACGTTCACTTGAGACCGATCGATCCTACAGACAGAGAAGGATCGATCCGTCTTTGCGTCACGCATAACTTTCAAGTGGCTTTAGTTGGATCGATCCGTCCTTTCGTCACCGATCGATCCGAGGTGGATATTTAACGTTGGCAGAACTATGTGTTTTCTCTACTCCACCCGCCGATTGATCCTTCTATCCCTCAGTCTTTGCGTTACTCCTTATGATAGTAGGATCGATTGGGTCATGGGGGCGGGATCGATCCTACTCGTTGATTTAATCTTGACAGAACATGGTGTTTTTGACGAGTGACCTTCCGATCGATCCTTCTATCTCTCCGTCAATATTAGAACATCTATGGTAGTAGATGATGTCGCTCAAATGTGTCACGCACAGCGGTCGCGGTGCAGTACAGCATAAGAGAGGTCGAATCCCACAGATAGACAAGCAGGAAAGATCCAGAAATACAGATAATAATAAATTGAAAACAATCAAGAAAGCTAACTAAACTAAATTAGATCAAAGGATAAATGATAATGTAGGATTAACTAAAGATATCAGGCTTTTGAATGAGGCTAGGCTTCAGGAATCACGTCACTCGGATTTAGGTTCTTCTCTTCTCAATGGTTCATATGGTACTCAGTTAAGGGATTCACATCCCAATCGCCTTAACCGGAAGATAAAGAATTATGAATCTGATAAAATATAAATGTCTCTTCCTATGATTGGTTCCTCCTTTTTATAGTTCTAACTTCATTCAACCAAACCTAAGAATACACGATACCGGCTGTCACTACAGGCAACGCGCAGCAAAAGTTCATCGGGACAAAGCCCTAACTCTAACCGGATCTCTAAGAATACACAATACCAACTCTCACAATCGGCAATGCATAGCAAAGATCTCACGGTATAGAGCCCCAACCTTATCTAACCAAATCCCTAAGAATACACAATACCAGCTGTCACTACGGGCAATGCATAGCAAAGGTCTCATGAGACGCGGTAGGAGAATCAAAAGAGATAACTATGGGATCACAATATTATAAAAGAAGCATGACTGGATTTATAATAATGTTTAACCACAAAGCAATCTGTGAAGATCCAATACATAAGAAGAGTTTAACAATAAAGATTAAAAACTATGAACCACTTTTGGAGAAGAAGCCCTAGTCCTCGCTAGATCATCCGTCCGCCATGCCCGCGGATTACTCGGCCATGGATGGAGATTCCTCCATCTTCTTCCTTTGGGAAACACCCAAAAAGAGCCTCCAAAAACGTCCCCGAAGTCCCCTTTGATTAGCCCTAAGTTTCCTATTTATAGGGTCCAAGAATTAGTAAACTCGGATTAATCAAAACCGTTGATTTTCGTCACTGGGCAAGTCCGATCGATCCTTCTCGGGATGTTGGATCGATCGGTCTCTTGAAATCTCCAATCTTCTATTTACGCCCGGGTCCGATCGATGGACGGATCGATCGAACTCTGCCTCTCTAAAAAACATACGTTCTGTCACCCTTTAATTCCCAAGTCCGATCGATCGAATTATGAGTGTTGGATCGATCGGTTGAGTAAAAATCCGCTGTTTTTGGCTTTTTCCGAGTCCGATCGATCGGACCATTGGTGTCGGATCGATCGGACCCAATAGGAGCGAAGGAGGGATCGATCGGATCATATTCAGCCAAAAAATGCATGTTCTGTCACGATTCTGCGTGGTCCGATCGATCGGCGGATCGATCGGACTTCCAGCTTATTTTCGGTTCTGCCCTTCAGACTGCGCCATCGGTACTAAAATTACCGGAACTTCCTCTAGGAAACTCGGAATCACGAACCGTAAAATTCCCTAGAATCTAAACTTCAAGAGCTTTCCAACCATATATGGTACATCATCTGGTTCTTCACAAGCAGGTACAGATTAATTGTTGAAGGTGATTCATATACTCTTTTCAGCTTCTTTTAGCTCCAATTTCCTGCATTTTCCAAACAACCATGTGAAGCAACATATAGATATAAAAATAGTAATAAAGATGCTGATTAAGGATAATAATCTAACAATTGAGATGGTTATAAGGCTATTTAGAGTGCACTTTCATGCACTCATCAGTAGGATCGATCGCGTCGCTTAAGTACGATCGATCCTGCTCAACGAGTTCGATCGATCGGGCCTATTTATTCACTATATCATCCAATCGCACCCGATACGTCCAAGTGGCCTCCGATCGATCCAACCCCGACGGACGGATCGATCGGAGTCGCGTTATTTAGGGATTTATAATCAGGGTTCGATCGATCCTAGGGCACTTTTCTCCCTTCGATCGATCCACCTTTCCCTCTTTCCGTTTCGCCATCGCACTCTATTACCTTCCTCCAACCCTCTTCCCCACTACACCGCCGCCATCCTCCTTCCTAACCTTCTTCGGCCTCTACCACCATCGCAACTACCTCTTTCGACGCCGATGAGCCTCCCCTGTGTCCTCCGACATCACCGATCCTCTACTCCGTGTTCCTTCCTCTTCTACTATCTGTGCTTCCTCTGTTTCTCAGCCACCGGCGGAACCGTCTTGACCAATGACGCCGGCGGCCAAGGCCGGCGTCCACCTTCCTTTCCTTCTACTTTCTCTTCTTCCTTCCCTTCGCTGTCGCCATGCTCTGTTTTTCCCTTTCACCCATGCACCCCCGCGATAGCCGAGACGATTGCAACTCGCACAGACCCTGCCTGAGCCTCCGTGCAACGTACGCTGAGCAATATCTACCGGCCATTGTTCCATACCGACCCCATACCTCTACGGAGCCGGGACCCCAGCCATGATACTCATGCTTGTTGCTTGTCGGTTTGCATGTCGCCTTTGTGCTTGCTTAGTTTGATTGTTTATCTTTTAGGTTTCTTGTACCTAGGCACATGTCGTACCACAGGCTTGTTCTTCTTGAGTTAGTATGTATCTAGGGGTCAGTTGTGTATTCTAGGTTGGTTGGGACATATTTTGCTTTTGGACCGAGATTCTCGTTATTTACGTACTCCCGGGCATATATTGTGTACTCTTTTGACAGCTTGATCCTTTTTAATTATATAGTGGGTTTTGGCTATGGGGGTGTGCCCCGTGTGTGTGTGTGGCGATATATATTTATATAAATGTGGATGTGGTGGTGGAGCAATATGTTGATGGCACGATATATGTGGATGTGAATGTTAATGTATAAATGAATGAACAATTTGTACAGCCCTTGTGCTTATTGAATAAATAGAGGAAATGCTGCCCAATTTTTCTCCAACTTTTATGCTTATTCGTTACTTTCCATAAATGCAATCATGGGGTATTTCTTCTCTGATTTTACAGGGCGTATATGCTATGGAATGCATATCAACAACCAGCAGGTTGACGTCACGACATTACTTGGTTTTCACGACTAACCTTGCTCCGCAAATATGTTCTTATTTTTCTCACCAAGGTTACTTTTTCTTACGAAGCCTCTACAGGTTATCTCTACCCTATATTCTTTGATTTATTTTTATGACTTAGTGTAATTGAGGACAAAAGTTGGGGGGTAGAATTCTAGGAATTCTTGTTTATTTATTTATTTTATGATAACCTACTATTATACATCCCCTAGATTATGTCAGAAGAATGAAATTATGAGACTTATTGATAAAGACGCTTGATTTAGAAATTTTTTCTTATGAATTATTCAGAAATTTATATATCATATAAGATTTAGTAAATTTAGCACTGCATGACATAAGTTCTATACTTTAACACTTTTACCATGACTTAGGGATAACTTGACAGATCTTATTGCACTTGAGCACTTTCACATGTTTAGGAGTTGAAGTTAGATTCTGAGCATGAGACTAGGATAGATCTACAGTTCTCTGTAATGTCACAGAAGATACATGAACACATGCAATTTTCTGTTCGTAACAAATATATGTGTTGGCAAGTGTAAGGCTTTCCACTTAGTAACCGGGCAGGGTGTCTAATCAGCATGGTGTTCGCGTAAAACAGTTGAAAGTCCTTATGAATGAAAGAAAAAAATAACATGATTTCATCTTAGTAACTGGGTAATGTGCCTGATCAGCATGTTATTCGCGTAAAACGGGTGATTTTCCTTGTGAAAAACAAAAGAAAAAAAAGAAACAGTTATTGTTATGTGATAGTGGAAAATATGTGCTTACTTAGGATTGTAATCTTGAATGGTTGAATGTTTGGATATAATGGATATTCCGAGGCATGTGGAACATTATTCACACACTAGAGAATCAAAGTTATTTCTGAATCATGATTAAATATGTTGAAGTATTGGAACTGTGCTATGACATGTTTTGATTTACTCTACTTTTATGTGAATATGAATTAAAGAATATATTCATAGATATTATTTCTAGTTGATGCATTGGAATTAATGAGTATTATAATGGAGTTTTGATGACATGTTAAAGGGGATGTATAGATGTTTGTGGGTATTATCACTAGAAACCCTCAGGAGACTATAACTCCTCCACTGGGGCCACCCAGGGGTTTAAAGGCTTGTAGCATATGCTAAGTGCAATCGTGAGACCTACGAAAGTGGCTAGTTAGATTTACTGCTTTAGTTTTAATTTTGGTTGCTTTGCTCGAGGACTAGCAAAGATCAAGTTAGGGGGTGTGATAAGACTTGAAAAGTGCACAAATCACCCTTTTAACGAGATCTTGTTAGTCTCCAAGCAATGCTATTTTGATAGTCTATGATGTATTTCAGGTATAAGAGCCTTCATTGAAGATTAGATCATGTTTGGTGCTAAAACGAGTAAATAAAGAACCTGCGAAGTCAAAGGAGCAAAGGTGGGCCATCTTTGAAGATTAACCTGTACTTTCTCAGGAAGAACCAGATGATATGCCATATATAGTTGGAAAGCTCGTGAAGTCTAGTTTCGGGAGAATTTTACGGTTCGTGATTCCGAGTTTCTCAGAGAAAGTTACGGCAATTTTAGTACCGATGGCGTAGTCTGGATGGCAGAACAGTAAATACGCTGGAAAGTCCGATCGATCCGACACCCAGAGTATGATCGATCGGACTGTGCAGAAAGCTCACAGAACGCATATTTTTCAGAGGATCATGATCAGATCGATCCCTCCATCCCTCCTACTGAGTCCGATCGATCCGACACCCATAGTCCGATCGATCGGACTCGGGAAAAGTGAGAAATTGACGATTTTTATGCACCGGATCGATCCGACACCCAGAGACGGATCGATCGGACTCGGGAAAAGTGAGAAATTGATGATTTTTATGCACCGGATCGCAGTGAAGAAAATCAACGGTTCAGATCTAATCCGAGTTAAAGGGTGATACGTGGGCTATAAATAGGCATTTTTTAGGGTTTTTCGGGGTCTTTCTTCTCTTTTGGAGAGGGAGAACAGTTCCTTTCTTCTTTTTAACTTTCTTTAGAGACCTTTGGGAGGAAATCCATGGTGGGAGGAGATCATCAACCTTCATCTATGGATCAAGCCCTAAAGATGAGTAACTAACTTTTTACCATGGGATTCTTATGATGTAACTAAGATTTCTATTATGGATTTCTGAGATCTAGGGCTTGTATACATGATTGTTTGACTTATATGGATTGATTTCTATTTTCTTTATATCTTGGTGTCGATTTCTTGCTGGATGTCTGGATTGTTCTTGTTTGCACTTGATTCCGGAGCTTGTGTATGCTAGGGCTTAGATTGGATTCATCCAAATAAGAGGACCATGCTAGTCCCATGGTATCTCGGATGAAATCTTCTTCGTGATTAGGGATTGTATAGTGCTAGTCCCACTACGTTCTATCCCTAATCCCTCATGCATCCTATTTTTGTAAATTTGGCCATCGAGATGCTAACCCGTCTCGATTTCACACCTAAATCCATATCAGTACTATTACTTGCAATGAATTCATCCTAATAAGAGGGTTCATTAGCAGTGAAGGTAACTAATCATTCAGTCACTGATAATTACATAATCGTTCTTGCCAACAAGGAATCCTAACCAGAACTTGTTGAGTGATAAGGAGAACTAGCCATTCACTTATCAACTATTAGAAAAGTCATTCATCGTGATTACATGCCCTGATCTTAGGAAGACCTGGTAGAACCTTGGTTATTGATTAAGAATTCTCTGGTACCTTTTCTCTTATTTATTAATTCTTTAATATTAGTTTAATTTCAATTCTAAATCTTTTCCCAACTTGTTGGTAGGGATACTTAGATTGGGTTTAGTAGTTTAATTATTTTCCTACGCATTCCCTGTGGATTCGACTCGGACTCACTGCTATCTACCCATAAAGTAGTTAGTTTGTAGTTTGATTATAAATTTCTAATTTTGAGTAGACTTGTTAAGGAACGACACTTTTCAAGTCGTATCAATGCATGTTATTATCATGAGATTTTCGATGAAGTTTGGTTGAGATTGAGAATTGAATCGTGCATTTACCCTTTTTTTGGTGAAATTGTGGATTGACTCGCATTTAAATTCTTAGCTAGATGGTAACTTTAAATGCTTATTGTTTTCCTAGCCGTTAGCTAGCTATGAGTGCTAGCAAACGTGGTATTATGAAACCTTAGCCCGTTGTCTGCGAGTTCCGAGGGCTATTGTATAATTGTTGAACTCATAATTGATGTAGTGGCATGTAGAGACATCTATATTTAATGTTTGCATTGGTTCATGCATTGTATGCATTAGAAGCATGTCAGGTTAGGCGAGGCGATGGGTTGATTGCCGATCCGAGGCTCTCAAATAGCTCGGATCTAGCCTTAGGACCGCGGCTGGGTAGTAAGGTTTAGGACGTGATTGTACCATTGGAATATCATGTTATCGAGGATATGATATAGTCGGCTATGATCATATTTACTTGAGGTTTAGAGGTCGTGTTGTCCTCCCAATGCCAAGTGCTAAGGATGGTTGTTGATTTCCCTAACGTGGTCCCCATGCAGTGGTTTCCTGCTGGGTAAGGGTGATCCTACTGGTTCTGGCTCTTATTCCTCCCAGCGTGTTGGTTGATGTTCCCAGCGTGATCGGTTGAGAAGAGTAGGATCTCCTGGGGAGTCGATAGGGGTTGTGGGACCCCCTGGCATTCCTCAGACTTGAGCAGGAGACGTCATAGTTGTTGTTTTCCTCCCTTCAGTGTGCCGTTGACTAGAACCCTACTGAGCTTATTGCTCACTCCTACCCGGGCTACGTTTGCAGGCGTAGGCGCCAGTTCTTCTTCAATAGAGCCGGCGGGATCAGCTTTTGGCGGCGTGATGACTTCTAGAGGAGTTTGAAGTTGTTGTGGGAGAACTGTTGTACTTTTGATAGATCTTATATAATATAAACATCTTTCAAGGATTTTTGGATTATATGTATAATATCTTTCCCTTGGAAGAGTTTGATAAGAATTTATATTGGATGTTTAACAGTACAATCTGATGTTTCTATTAATTGAATTACAACTTTATCCCTAGAAGTTAGATTGTTTAAATTATCTGTGTTTTCCACTTTATATCACGCCAGTGTGGATGTGAATAGTGATATGAACCCTCACGCCTCGGCCCGAATGGTTTTCCGGATCAGGGTGTGACAGATAGTGCCACAACGTCTTCAGAGCGAAGACAATGCTGCAAGCTCGAGATTGTGGACTAGATAGTTCCTCTCATAGGTCTTCAGCTATCTGGAACCGTAGGCCACCACATGGCCCTCTTGCATCAGCACACAACCTAGACCCTCCCCACTGGCGTCGCAAAAGACACTATAGCCGACGCCTCCCTTTGGAACTATCAGGATCGGTGCACTCATCAGTCTGGTCCTCAACTATATGAACGCCTGCTCACAAGCATCTTCCCAAACAAACGGGACCGTCTTCTATGTCAATCTGGTCAGCGACCCTGCGACTCTGGAGAAGTACCGCACGATTGATGTGTTGTCGCAAGCAACCAAAAATAAAACAAATACTCGTTAAAATAAATGTAGTAGAGCGAGTACGAGTCGATCCCACGAAGAGTGTTTAGCCTGGTTTTGTGCTTAGTGAACAAAGATGGGGGGTTTTAAGTGTGAGGAAAACAGTAAAGAAACAATCTAAACCGAATAAACGAATTGAATCAAGAGAACAAATCTTGGTCTAAGTCAACATCCACCATCAGAATCCTTATAACTGATCATTGATGCAAGTATATATCAATTCACACCATGAATATTCACCGTTCGAATTAAATTCGAATCTCTTCTCAATCATAATTAATTAGAAACAAGCGGTCCAATCAACCCTAACTACTAAACAATCCAAGACACGCGCTGTAGATTTAATCCAGTAGCAGCATTAAGAATAGGGAGATCGATGAAGCTAAACAACACAAGCACACGCGGTTGTATTTAATCTAGTCGAATATTCTTCCTAAGATCTATTAATCTCTGAAACGCAGTAAATCAATAGATCTCAGTTGCTTCGCAAATTAGAGGGATCAAATAATTATGGATTTGATATCCAACCTAGCAGTAGATCGCAATGAATAATAAACTAGTAGGCTTCCTAGTAATTAGACAAGACAATCATGAACATCCAATCACAAAAGAACATTCAATACTCAAGTATAAACTGAAGAATAAAAATAGATTAGATCTCATAGTTTCATTGATTCCGAGGTTTCAGTTTTCTTGACCAAGAATCAAGATTTAGCCACGCAAGGCCATTCATAACAATCCTCAAATGATTCCAATAAGCTAGAGAAAACCTAGCGAAAATATAAGAGTAGAAAGTAGCAGCCAAAAGTATCCAAGAATCCCCCCTCAAACCCTAGAAAGAGTCATATTTATAGCCTTAAAGTGTCTCCATCCTCGGATTAGATCTGAGCGGTTAATTTTCTTCACTGCGAAGGTAAGATCAATCGTTTGATATCAAAATCTTCAATTTCTGGCTACGCCCGAGCAAGATCGATCCTTTGATTGAAACATGATCGATCCTTCTTAGTAGGATGGATAGTAGGATGGATCCTTCGATATGAGAAAGATCGATCCTTCTCTTCGATGATTTCCTCAATATTCTCGAGTGAAAGGAGGATCGATCCTTCTGTGATCATTTGAAAAGTATGCTCTCTGTCAGGTCTGACTGCATAAAAGGATCGATCCTTTTAGGGAAAATGATCGATCTTTCTTTCATGAGTATTTTCTGTTTTGCCATACAGACTGTGCCATCGGTACTAAAATTACCATAGCTTCCTCTAGAAAACTCAAAATCACAAACCGTAAAATTCTCCAGAAACTAGACTTCAAGAGATTTCCAACCATTTATGGAACATCATCTGGTTCTTCATGAGAAGGTACAGTTTAATCTTTCAAGTTGTTCCATATACTCTATTCAGCTTCTTTTCGACTTAAGGACTTCAATTGCATCCTAAATCAAAATATAAGAATAATGAGTGTATTTAGGTTCCAAATAAGCACAGGAGGCTAAGTATTAAGGGGTAAAAATATAACATTAAGTATCATCATCAAATTCCCCTACACTTAGCTTTTGCTCGTCCTCAGGCAAAACTAAAATTCACTCTACTCAACATATCAAGGTTGCAACGCCAGTAATGAAGAACAATCAAGATCTTCACAAAACTCATAACACATCATGAACAAACATTTTTAGATAACTTAAAAATCAATCAATAAGCATTTTCACTTGAAGATGCAGCAAACTAAATAAGTAGACCATCACGGAAATTAAAACTCAACTCTCATGTGTTTGAAGGGCATGTATTTCACTCAAATTCATTCCAATGAAAATGATTTACCATAAGCTTGCATATCTTCTCATTCTCCACCACTAGAATCACATGCATAACACAAATCATAAGGACTGCAAAAGGTTATAATGGGGTCCAGGATCAAGGTGAGTAATATTTGCGAATGTAGCTCAAAAGCCAATGGAACTAATGGAGCAAAAATGCATCAATAAGACATGTACAACCAATCACTCCGTTCAGCAACTTCTTCAACTTGGCTTTAAAGTACTCAAACCATGTAAAACTTCCACCTTTGTAGAGCTCATACATAGATATACCCCTCTCTTGGAGTATTAGGAGGATTCATAAATACATTTTGTAACATGAAAAACAGTTTCCTCCTTCACTTTCTTCTTTCTTTCTTTTCTTTTCTTTTTTCTCTTTTCAAAAATAGCCATACAACAAATCCAAACACCCCCGCACTTGAACTTTTGCACCCATATATGTCATAATGATGATCAATGCTCCACTAGTTTTATGACTTTGGTAACGACATTGGTTTTCAGGTTTAAAGCTTGTAATATGGGTTAACAATGAAGTCAAAAAAACTCAAAGGTGTTTAGCAAAAGGAAAATTTAATCACAAGGTAGGCTATTTGGCTTATGTAGCTTATAACAAAGATGGCCTTAATCATGTTCATGTATGCACGATGAGTCACTAAATATTCGTAATTAAACCCCTTACATTACCTTTGTTAGGCCTAAAGTAGTTGTATTTAATAGTTTGTTAGTTTATTTCAGGTTTAATCATCATTTGAGAAGAAATATAAGAATTTCGACTAAAAGGATGAATTTATGTGATAAAGACTGCTTTGTCGCCTGTCAGGACAATAGTCTCTATAAATTCTGTATAAGTCCAAATACTCTGGACATTTAGTACGTGGTAGAAGACTTCTAGAGCTCTAACTTTCATGTCAGACATTTTGCGAGACGCCTGATGGATTAATACCAGGATGAATTTATGTGATAAAGACTGCTTTGTTGCCTGTCAGGAAATCCGAGTTGCACTAGAAGTCCAATTTAGCCATAACCCTAATTCCGGGAATACACCAATAAGAAGGTGCTGGCCGACCGAAATAAGCATCTTTTTGACAGTCTTTGGAGGAGGAAGAAGAAGAAGACGGAGAGGATGTGGATGGTGAAAGCTTCTTATTCCAACCCGATGGCTTTCATCCAAAAGATGAGTTGCTAATTATTGTACTTAGGATTAATCTTTGGGAACATTAACTTTCTTTTAGGGATTGATTTTCTCTTGACTCTTTTTCTTTGCTTAATTCATTTTTATCTTTCTTATCTTTCCCTTTATTTATTTTATGTTTTTTTTAG
This sequence comes from Narthecium ossifragum, assembly GCA_963920575.1. Taxonomy (NCBI): domain Eukaryota; kingdom Viridiplantae; phylum Streptophyta; class Magnoliopsida; order Dioscoreales; family Nartheciaceae; genus Narthecium; species Narthecium ossifragum. The sequence continues at coordinate 15,251,600 of OY986969.1, forward strand.
GAATTTTCTGACAATTTTTCTGATTTGTACAGCTACTAAATTTGATTTTCTCGGACTTGGACCTGTAGCCCGTCGCCAGGAGCGATCGGTAGGACCTGGGAGCGACCGATCGAGACTGTGTAGTCAGGTAAGTTTGTTCTAAACTCTGAATTATTTTATCTAGTTGTTTGAGATGCTTCTACAAGTCGTACAAAAGTACGCATCAGCGACAGTCGTCTCTTGGACCAACCCACTGTTTGTATTTCTTATCTTTGGTGTGGTTCTTATTTGTGTGATCTTGCATGCATGGCTAATTTTTATATACCACCGGGTGCCTTGTCCAATGATGATTTGTCTTTTGGTTATGGACCCGCTTACAATAACGACACATATGATTTCTCAAATCCGACATATAATTCACATTCATTCCTTATAATCCAAATTTTAGAAACCATGCATACCCTAATTGGCAATTCGAAAGTTATCAACCTCCTAACGTTCAACCATGGAACATAGAAACACCAACCCAAAATTTTTAACCTAGTTTTGGACAACAATATCCTTCACATGCATCACCTCTTGCCCCTCAAGTGATCTCTGAAACACAGTTTGACATGCTCATGAGCACACGTACAACCATGAATGTGAAATTTGAGAACATAGATGCCAGTATAGCTAAACTTGGAAGAGATCGAGCCTCCTATGCTCAATCTATATCCAAAATAGAGACACAAATAGAACAACTAGCCCACATGGTTGATTCGTATTATGAGAATGAGGATTATGCGAATGATTCATTACTCTTGTTAATGATGACAATGCTTGTGATGCTTATCTTTCTAATGATGTTGATGCATGCTATAATGCTTGTGATGCTTTCTCAGTTCATGATGCGATTGATAATGTTTTGCCAGCCGCTGAAAATAAAATTGATGAATGCTACCCGGTTTTACATTCTGAGCCTTATATGTATTTCGGTCATTCTTATGAAGCAAGTCTTTTTATGATAGTAATGATTAGGGTTGTTATGCTAAATTGCCAGTTGTTCATGATGAGTTGAATGATTATAATATGTCTATTTACAATGATCATAATGAGGATGAGCATATTAGTGAGACCCCCTGTCGGGAACCTAAAGTTGAACTTCTACATGATGAGTTGAATGATGATGATGTGCCTATTAGTGATAAACATAATGAGGATGAGGGTGTTAGCAATATTCCTTGTCTAGAGCCTCAGTTTGAGATTCTACCTTTAATATCATCCCCATTAGTTGAACATTATGAGGAGGAGAACCTTTTTATGAGTGAAGACTATGCCAATTCCTATCGCCCCTTTCATCAATGATCGTATCAAAATTTCCAATTATATGTTTGCTAAGGACTTTTCTTTATTCTTTGATCAAGCATGTCTGCATACCTTCACCATGATCCGGGCCATGTATTTCTTCATATGGAATCATCGGCCTCCTAAATTTTGTTTCAGGAGCGTCTAGCGAAAGACGTAAACTTACGCGCTTTCTGGGAGGCAACCCAGTTTTGAAGATTTTTTCTTAGATTTTTAGAATTTTATTTAGTTTTTACGATTTTCCCCTGATTTTTAGGATTTTCCCCATATTTTCCTGGAATATTTCTCCACCTTCTTCTTATTTTTCCTTATTTTCCGCTGGAGTTTCTCTCTCCTCCCCCATTGTTCCTCATCGTCCCGGCTCGATTGGCTTCATCGGCTCGTCCCCGAGCCGTTACCCAGCGCCGCCCATCTCCGGTCACCTTCATACCTCCAAATCACCACCAACACCTCCGCCATCCTTCCCCCTACCCTCCCATGACCTTCTTCACCATCATCGCTGTCTCCCCAGATGCCGATTAACCCCTCGGCGCCCATCCACGGCCTCCCATTGCCCCAAAACACCTCCAGAAACTTCTTCAGGCCACCACGAACCTTCCTCCACCATCAAAGCCATTCCTTGCCTCCAGGGTCATCAGCTTCAAGCTCCGACGAAACCACCTATCCGACCATCTTCAATCCGTCGGCTGGAAGCTCAATTCATCCATCCGCCACCATTGGATAGTTCCCCACATATCCACGAACCTTCCTCCACCATTACTTACCTCTGTTGATGTCTGGATCGCCGGAATCAATCTCTGACCATCATCCTTAACCACGCCGGCCACCTCTAATCTCCCACCTGGAAGCCACGATTCATCGATCAAACCCCATAGATAGCTTTCCAGATCTCCCACGATTCTTACTGTACTATTCCCCTCCTCTGGCGACGATGTTTTGCCGTTGATCCATCGCCGGTGAGTTTCAACCTTCCGATTGTTGCTGTACATGACCCAGGTGCCACAGTGATTTGATTTCTTATCAGACAGTATAGATCTTCAATCATGACCATGTTGAGCATTCTTTGATCTTCTAGACGTCCTAGAGCAACATCCGATGTTAAATTTTCCTTATTTTCGTCGATTTCGTTTCTGATCTCGCCGCGGTCGGCCGCCGTGTGTGTGATTATGTTTTATGTGGATGATAACTAATGGTTGCCCTGCTTGGATATTTTGGTCTTTAATTTCCTTATCTGTGATGTCTAGAAGATTATTTTTGATGTATTATCTCATTTACTATTTATCTGTAGATGTTATATTTTTGTGTGGTGAATGTTTATACAGATCAATTTATCATGAAAATACAAAGGAGACTATGTCAAAATTTTCTATGATTCTAATATCTTTTTGGACTTTTATTTGTTATATTTGATCTTTTTGGAAAGGTTTATATTTATGTGAGAGGTTATGGTGGGGAACGAAGTATTTATTCAATTATGACGGTGCCTAAATGTTGAGAATGCATAATGTTATATTTTTATCCATTAATACTTAGTCTCCTATGCTTATTTAGTTCCTAAATACACTCATTATTCTTAAATTTTGATTTAGGATGCAATTGAAGTCCTTAAGTCGAAAAGAAGCTGAAAAGAGTGCATTGATCAACTTTAAAGATTAATCTGTACCTGCTCATGAAGAACCAGATGATGTGCCATATATGGTTGGAACGCTCTTGAAGTCTAGATTCTGGAGAATTTTACGGTTCGTGATTCCGAGTTTTCTAGAGGAAGTTACGGCAATTTTAGTACCGATGACGCAGTCTGGATAGCAGAACAGTAAATACGCCGGAACGTTGGATCGATCCGACACCTAGGGTCCGATCGATCCAACTATGCAGAATCGTGACAGAGCGTATAGTTTTCAGCTGTACATGGTCCGATCGATCCCTCCATCAATCCTAAGGAGTCCGATCGATCCGACACCTAAAGTTCGATCGATCGGACTTTCCCAGTGAAGAAAATCAACGATTGTGATCTATTCCGACGATGGATACACTTGAGGCTATAAATAAGACTCTTTCTAGGGTTTGAGGGGGGATTCTTGGACACTTTTGGCTGCTCTTTTTCCTCCTTTATATTTTTTCTAGGTTTTCTTTTGCTTTATGAAATCTTTTGGAGGATTGTTCTCGATGGCCCTGGGTGGCTAAATCTTAATCCTTGGTCGAGGAGACTGAAACCTCAGAATCAATGAAACTGTGAGATCTAATTTATTTTTATTGTTCAATTTATACATGAGTATTGAATGTTCTTCTGAGATTAAATCTTCATGATTATCTTGTCTAATTGCTAGGAGGCCTACTAGTTTATTATTCATGGTGATCTACTGCTAGATTTGATTTCAAATTCGGAATTGTTTGATCCCTCTAATCTGCGAAGCAACTAGGGTTTAATAATCTACTGCGTTTCAGAGATTGTTAGGTCTTAGGAAGAATATTCGACTAGATTAAATGCAACCGCTTGTGCTTGTGTTGTATAGCTTCATCGATCACCCTATTCTTAACGCTGCTACTAGATTAAATCTACAGCGCGTGTCTTAGGTTGTTTAGTAGTTAGGGTTGATTAGATCGCTTGTTTCTAATTAACTATGATCGAGGAGAGATTCGAATTTAATTCGAACGGTGAATATTCATGATATGAATTGATTGATACTTGCATCGATGAGCAGTTGTTGGATTCCGATGGTGGATGTTGACTCAGACCAAGGTTTGTTCTCTTGATTTAACTCGTTTCTTCGCTTTAGATTATTTCTTTACTGTTTTTCTCACGTTTAAAACCCCCATCTTGGTTCACTAAGCACAAAACTAGGCTAAACACTCTTCGTGGGATCGACCCTTGCTCGCACTACTACATTTATTTTAACGAGTATTGGTTTTATTTTTGAGTGCCTACGACAGCACATCAAATTTTGGCGCCGTTGCCGGGGAGTGATTCTAGTTGATTTTTGTGCTTATTGTGATCTTTACTTTCATAAAAAAAAAAGAGTTTACACAAATTTCTGGGATTGGTTTTTCTCGGTTTACCGAAAAGTTCTTGATTGTTTATGAGTACAGCTCGATCTTTTAATCAAAGTGATTAGCTGTATGATCCGGAGATAGAAAGAACTTTACACAGGTTAAGGAGGGAAGCTCGGATAAATTCTGAGGAGGACGATTTTGCTCTTGACCACGTATTTATCAGTGATTCAAAATTAGAAGAGGAAGAAGTCATGGCCGGAAATCAGACTTTGAAAGAACTTGGAGCACCAGATTTGAATCAGCAACCCTTATGCATTACATTCCCTACTTTGGATGTTGCTACTACTTTTGAATTAAAATCTGGACTAATACACCTCATACCTACTTTTCATGGACTTTCAGGTGAGAATCCTCACAAGCATTTAAAGGAGCTTCATGTTGTGTGCACAAGTATGAAACCCATGGGGGTGACTGAAGATCAAATCAAATTGAGAGCCTTTCCATTTTCTTTGAAGGATTTGGCTAAAGATTGGCTTTATTAGTTACCATCTGGGAGTATTACCACATGGAACGAGATGAAGAGGTTGTTTTTAGAGAAGTATTTTCCAGCCTCAAGAGCGGCCAACATTAGGAAAGAAATCTGTGGTGTAAGGCAACATAATGGAGAATCTCTACATGAATATTGGGAACGTTTTAAGAAATTATGTGCAAGCTGTCCCCACCATCAAATTAGTGAGAAATTACTTATCCAATATTTTTATGAGGGCTTACTAACCAATGACAGGAGTATGATTGATGCCGCTAGTGGAGGAGCTTTGGTGGATAAAACTCCTGAAGCCGCGAGGAACTTGATTGCAAATATGGCGGCTAATTCTCAACAATTTAATACTAGGCTTGATTCTTATTCGAAACATGTTAATGAGGTAAATGTTTCATCTCTTGAACAACAGATTGCGAGTCTAACTTCTCTTGTTCGTCAAATGGCTGTAGGTAATATGCAGACAGCGAAAGTATGTGGAATTTGTTCGGTGGCGGGACATCCAACCGACATGTGCCCAACTCTTCAAGAGGAGCCTATTGAACAAGTAAATGCAGCTGGGAGTTTCCCAGGACCACCGCAAAGGAAGTATGATCCCTATTCAAACACGTATAATCCGGGATGGAGGGATCACCCCAATCTCAACTATGGAAATTCACAAGTAAATCAGCCTACAACTCAATTTCGTCCAACTGGACAGCAATATCAACAATATAGACCGCCATACCCCGCGAGACAACAACCAAACCCAACTCCTGATTCTGGTGTGTCTTTAAAAGATATGATTAAATCTCTTATTACTAATAATTCGCAACTTCAACAGGAGACGAAGGCTAGTATTCAAAGATTGGAACATCAGGTAGGCCAGATGGCGTCGGCAATTAGCAAGCTAGAGGCGCAAAATTCGGGAAAATTACCCTCTTAAACGGTAGTAAATCCAAGAGAGAATGCAAGTGCAATTATTTTGAGAAGTGGCAAAGAAGTTGAGGTTCCAACAAAGGAAGTTCCTACATCGTCTGCGCAAGGAAAAGAGCAAAATATTATCACGGACAAAATCTTTCCTGATGACGATGACGTACCTAAACGTAAGTTTCCACCTCTTTCTGATTATAAACCTGTACCTCCTTTTCCTCAGGCTTTGACAGAATCAAGAAAATATGAGAAGAATTTAGATCTCTATGAGACTTTTCACCGATGCGAGGTAAATATTCCACTCTTAGATGCTCTTATACAAGTACTTCGTTATGCTAAATTCTTGAAAGAATTGTGCACAATTAAGAGGAATCAGAAACTTAAAGGATGTGAGAAGGTGAAAGTAGGGGAAAATGTTTCTGTAATTCTTCAAAGAAAAATTCCTACAAAGTGTAGAGATCCAGATATGTTTACTATCCCATGTACAATTGGTAACACCAAATTTGAGAAAGCCATGTTAGATTTGGGAGCTTCAATCAATGTCATGCCATATTCTATATATTCTTCTTTAAAACTTGGGCTTTTGAAAGAAACTGGTGTTGTGATTCAATTGGCTGACAGATCTAACGCCTATCCTAAAGGTGTAGTTGAAGATATTCTTGTGCAAGTCAATGATTTAGTTTTCCCTGCTGATTTTTATGTGCTTGATATGGAGAATGGTGATCATAGTACTCCTATTTTGTTGGGAAGACCTTTCTTGAAGACATCCAAGACTAAGATAGATGTCCATAGTGGCACACTTACCATGGAATTTGATGGTGAAACTGTTAAGTTTAATATTTATGATGCCATGAAATATCCTGCTGATGATTGTTCAGTGTATTCAATTGATGTGTTTGATTATTTATCACAAGAAGTCTTTGAACTTAGTGATAAAGATGAATTAGAAGTGGCTATTAGCAAATCTCTTGAGGAAGAAAATAAGGAGCTATCTTTGAGTACTAGTTTACAGGAAACTGTTGTAACACTGAATGATTTTTCGATAACTCAGCAATCAGGTAACGATTCTTATAGTCCATTACCTGTTTCTAATGAGAAATCTTTACCTTCTGTATTGCAAGCACCTATTCTAGATCTGAAACCTCTTCCTAATCATCTTAAATATGCTTTTCTTGGAGATGAAGGAGTATTACCAGTGATTATCTCCAATAACCTTAGTGCACCACAGGAAGAAAAACTTGTGCAGGTTCTTAAGAAGCATAGGACAGCTATTGGTTGGACAATTGCAGACATCAAGGGAATCAGCCCGAGTACATGTATGCATCGTATTTTGCTTGAAGAGGGAGCGAAACCTTCCCGCCAACCACAAAGAAGGTTAAACCCGCCCATGATGGATGTTGTAAAGAAGGAGATCCTCAAACTTCTTGAAGTTGGAGTGATCTATCCTATTTCGGATAGCACTTGGGTTAGTCCAATTCAAGTGGTTCCTAAAAAAACAGGAATAACCGTGGTGAGAAATCACAAAGATGAGTTAGTTCCTACCCGTGTGCAAAATATGTGGAGGGTTTGTTTTGATTATAGAAAATTAAATGCTATAACCCGCAAGGACCACTTCCCTTTACCTTTTATTGATCAGATGCTTGAAAGGTTAGCTGGTCCTTCTTATTATTGTTTTCTTGATGATTATTCAGGTTACTTTCAGATGGCAATTGCCCCTGAAGATCAGGAAAAGACGACGTTTACATGCCCATTTGGAACTTTTGCATATCGTCGCATGCCTTTTGGTCTGTGCAACGCCCCAGCTACTTTCCAAAGGTGTATGGTTAGTATATTCTCAGATTATATTGAACAAATCATAGAGGTTTTTATGGATGATTTCACAGTTTATGGAAACTCCTTTGATAATTGTTTACATAACCTTACACTTGTTCTTCAAAGTTGCATAGAAACTAGCATTGTGTTAAATTCTGAGAAATGTCATTTCATGGTTGAACAAGGTATAGTTTAGGGTCATGTTGTTTCATCTAAAGGAATTGAGGTTGATAAAGCTAAAGTTGATGTCATTCAATCTTTACCTTATCCCACTAGTGTGCGGGAAATTCGTTCTTTTCTTGGACATGCAGGTTTTTACCGAAGATTCATCAAGGACTTCATCAAAATAGCATTACCGCTATGCACGTTGTTACAAAAGGACAAGGTTTTTGAGTTCGATGATGCATGCAAAGAGGCATTTGATAAACTGAAAGAATTATTGACATCAACTCCAGTTATTCAGCCCCCAGACTGGAGCGTTCCTTTCGAAATAATGTGTGATGCGAGTGATTATGCAATAGGCGCGGTTTTGGGTGAAAAGATTGGAAGAGCTTCTCATGCAATTTACTATGCTTCCAAGACTTTGGATGATACCCAGAGAAATTATTCTACAACTGAAAAAGAACTTTTAGCCGTTGTGTTTGCTTTCGAAAAATTTCGTTCTTATTTACTTGGTACTAAAGTCATTGTTTACTCTGATCATGCAGCTCTTCGTTATTTAATGACGAAGAAGGAGGCAAAGCCGAGATTAATCCAATGGATACTTCTCTTGAGTGAATTTGATTTGGAGATAAAAGACAAAAGAGGAACAGAAAATAGGGTTCCAGATCATCTGAGTCGATTAGTTCATGTGGAGGATAAACTTCGTCTGCAGGAAACATTCGCTGATTAACAACTGTTCTCTGCAACTGTGACATTACCTTGGTATGCAAATATTGTGAATTATTTGATTACTAATTTGTTACCTTCTTATTTGTCTAAGGCTCAAAGAGATAAGATTAAAAGTGATGCCAAATACTATGTGTTGGATGACCCATATTTATGGAAGCATTGTGCAGATCAAGTAATAAGAAGGTGCGTTCCTGAAAATGAAATTATTTCTATACTCACTTTTTGCCATTCTTATGCTTGTGGAGGTCACTTTGGAGTTAAGAGAACGGCAAGAAAAGTGTTAGAATGTGGTTTCTATTTGCCTTATTTATTTCGAGATTCATACTCTCTTTGTAAGTCATGCGAGGATTGTCAAAAGACAGGTAATATATCCCAAAGGAATGAGATGCCACAAACCCCCATATTATTTTGCGAAATTTTCGATGTTTAGGGTATCGATTTCATGTGTCCGTTCCCTATATCTTTCGGCTATGTTTATATTCTACTTATTGTTGATTATGTTTCGAAATGGGTAGAAGCTAAAGCTACCAGGACTGATGATTCTAAAGTTGTTGCAGATTTTATCAAGTCTAACATATTATCTAGGTTTGGAATTCCAAGAGCTTTCATAAGTGATCGAGGCACGCACTTTTGCAATCGAACTGTGGAGGCGTTGCAAAGGAAGTACCATGTGACCCACAAGGTATGAACCGCCTATCATCCGCAAACTAGTGGACAAGCGGAAGTGTCAAATCGAGAGATCAAGTCCATCATTGAAAAGACGGTAAATCCAAATAGTAAAGATTGGAGTTTGCGTTTGGATGATGCGTTGTGGACATATAGGACTGCATATAAGACACCCATCGGTATGTCACCTTATCGCTTGGTATTTGGGAAACCATGTCACCTTCCAGTTGAGTTAGAACATAAAGCTTATTGGGCTATCAAGAGCTTTAATATGAACATGAATGAGAGTGGAGAACATAGGAAGTTGCAACTGCAAGAATTAGAGGAAATTCGCAATGATGCCTATGAGAGCGCTAGGCTTTACATGTAAAAGACAAAAGCTTTTCATGATAAGATGATCTCTAGAAAGGAGTTTAAAGTTGGTCAAAAAGTTCTCCTTTACCAATCACGCTTACGTTTGTTTCCAGGTAAGTTGCGTTCTCTTTGGATTGGACCTTTTATTGTTACTAATGTTTTTTCTCATGGTGCAGTTGAAATTCAAAGTTTAGCCACTTCCAAAATGTTTACGGTGAATGGCCATCGACTTAAACCTTTTTATGAAGGCGTTCCAACAGAAAAGTTGGAAAAATTGGACCTTGAGGAACCAACTTATACTGATTAAAGAAGCAAGCATGAAGTCGAGTCAATGACAATAAACAAAGGCGTTGCTTGGGAGGCAACCCAAGGGGAGTTCGTTCCTTTCTCTTTTTATTTTCGCATTTCCATTTTAGTTATTTTTGCTTTTCTTTGCATTCCACCTTACATTGAGGACAATGTCAGTTTCAAGTGTGGGGGAGGAGATCTAGGTTGCATTTGCCATGAGCGAGAACTAGTTAAGCTTGACATATTCATAACATGATTGAATGAGTAATTTTGCGACTTGGAATTAATTAGTTGAGTTATTTTCCTTGAGATGGTAGTGACTAAATTAGTAGACAAAAGCTGGTGAGATTTTGAGCCTTTAGACTGACACATTAATATCAGTCTCACTAATTTCTTTCATGAGAGATATTCTTCCATGGATTTGTTTCTCTAAAGCTTGCTTTGATTCTATTCGAGGTCACATTGACACATGCAGACATGAACATGATTAAGGCCATTTTTGTGTTAAGCTACAAAAGCCAAATAGCCTACTTTGCAATTAATTTTTCCTTTTGCTAAACACGTTTGAGATTTATTGACTTCATTGTTAACCCACATTACAAGCTTTAAACCTGAAAAAAAAAGTATTTCTGTTACCCAAGCCATAAAACTAGTGGAGCATTGATCATCATTATGACATGTATGGGTGCGAAAGTTCAAGTGTGGGGGTGTTTGGATTTGTGGTATGGCTATGATTGGTGAAGTGGAGTTTATTTTCATACTCAATTTGTGAGTATGTTGTTTCTGAAAAAAAAAGAAAGAAAAAAGAAAGAAAAGAAGAAAAGAAAGTGAAGGAGGAAATTGTGTCTCATGTTAAAAAAAATTTGTTTTTGAATCCTCCCAATAGTTCTGTATGATCTCTACAAAGGTGGAAGTTATTGCAAACGATTGTTCATTATTTCAGTTAAAAAATATTCCTTTGAACAATCTCTTTGCCAATGTGGTAATGTTATATGGTTTGAGTATGTTAAAGCCAAGTTGAAGAAAGTTGTTGAATGGAGTGATTGGTTGTACATGTCTTATTGATGCATTTTTGCTCCATTAAGTTCCATTGGCTTTTGAGCTACATTCCCAAATATTTCCCACCTAAATCCTGGACCCCATTACAACCTTTTGAAGTCCTTATGATTTGTGTTATGGATATGATTCTAGTGGTGGAGAATGAGAAGATATGCAAGCTTATGGTAGATCATTTTCATGGGAATGAATTTGAGTGAAATACATACCCTTCAAGCACATGAGAGTTGAGTGTTAATTTCCGTGAGGGTCTACTTATTTAGTATGCTCCATATTCAAGTGAAAATGCTTATTGATTGACTTTTAAGTTGTCTAAACATGTTTGTTCGTGACGTGTTATGAATTGTGAAGAGCTTGATTGTTCTTTGTTGATGGCGTTGCAACCTTGATATCTTGAGTAGAGTGAATTTTAGTTTTGCCCGAGGACGAGCAAAAGCTAAGTGTGGGGGAATTTGATGAGAATGCATAATGTTATATTTTTATCCCTTAATACTTAGTCTCCTATACTTATTTAGTTCCTAAATACACTCATTATTCTTATATTTCGATTTAGGATGCAATTGAAGTCCTTAAGTCGAAAAGAAGCTGAAAAGAGTGCATGGATCAACTTTAAAGATTAATCTGTACCTGCTCATGAAGAACCAGATGATGTGCTATATATGGTTGGAAAGCTCTTGAAGTCTAGATTCTGGAGAAATTTACGGTTTGTGATTCTGAGTTTTTTAGAGGAAGTTACGGTAATTTTAGTATCAATGGCGCAGTCTGGATGGCAGAACAGTAAATACGCCGGAACGTTGGATCGATCCGACACCCAGGGTCCGATCGATCCAACTATGCAGAATCGTGACAGAGCGTATAGTTTTCAGCTGTACATGGTCCGATCGATCCCTCCATCAATCCTAAGGAGTCCGATCGATCCGACACCTAAAGTTCGATCGATCGGACTTGGGAATTAAAGCCTGACAGAACGTATGCTTTCTAGAGGAACACAGCCGATCGATCCATCTATCTATCATACTGCCCGATCGATCTGACACACATAGTTCGATCGATCGGACTCGGGCATAAATAGAAGTTGAAGATTTTAACGCGTCCGATCGATCGGACACCTAAAGCTGGATCGATCGGACTTTCCCAGTGAAGAAAATCAACGATTGTGATCTATTCCGAGGATGGATACACTTGAGGCTATAAATAGGATTCTTTCTAGGGTTTGAGGGGGGATTCTTGGACACTTTTGGCTGCTCTTTCTGCTCCTTTATATTTTTTCTAGGTTTTCTTTTGCTTTATGAAATCTTTTGGAGAATTGTTCTCGATGGCCCTGCGTGGCTAAATCTTGATCCTTGGTCGAGGAGACTGAAACCTCGGAATCAATGAAACTGTGAGATCTAATTTATTTTTATTGTTCAGTTTATACATGAGTATTGAATGTTCTTCTGAGATTAAATCTTCATGATTATCTTGTCTAATTGCTAGGAGGCCTACTAGTTTATTATTCATGGTGATCTACTGCTAGGTTTGATATCAAATCCGGAATTGTTTAATCCCTCTAATCTGCGAAGCAACTAGGGTTTAATAATCTACTGCGTTTCAGAGATTGTTAGGTCTTAGGAAGAATATTCGACTAGATTAAATGCAACTGCTTGTGCTTGTGTTGTTTAGCTTCATCGATCTCCCTATTCTTAATGCTGCTACTAGATTAAATCTACAGCGCGTGTCTTAGGTTGTTTAGTAGTTAGGGTTGATTAGATCGCTTGTTTCTAATTAACTATGATCGAGGAGAGATTCGAATTTAATTCTAACGGTGAATATTCATGGTATGAATTGATTGATACTTGCATCGATGATCAGTTGTTGGATTCCTATGGTGGATGTTGACTCAGACCAAGGTTTGTTCTCTTGATTTAACTCGTTTCTTCGCTTTAGATTATTTCTTTACTATTTTTCTCACGTTTAAAACCCCCATCTTGGTTCACTAAGCACCAAACTAGGCTAAACACTCTTCGTGGGATCGACCCTTGCTCGCACTACTATATTTATTTTAACGAGTATTGGTTTTATTTTTGAGTGCCTGCGACAGCACATCACTAAACTTAAAGGTATATATTTTTTTGGGCCTTCATTATGGTTATCTCTACCCTTTATTCTTTGATTTATTTTTATGATATAGTGTAATTGGAGACAATTACATTTAAGTTGGGGGTAGAATTCTAGGAATTCAGGCTTAATTCATGCTTATTATTATTATTATTATTTTGGTAACCAAATATTATACATCCCTTGAATTATGTCAAAAGAATGAAATTATAATATGATTTGACAAAGGTGCATGTTTTAGAAATTTATTTTATGAATTATTCTGAGACATGTATGTCATATACGAAATAGTAAAATTTTGCTATGCATGATATTATTTCTATACTTTAACACTTTTACCATGATTTAAGGATAACTTGACATATCCTAATGAACATGTTCACTTTCACATGTTAAAGAGTTGAGATTAGATTCTAAGCATGATACTATGATAGATTTATAATTTTATGTCATGACACAGAAAATACATAAACACATGCAATTATCTGAGTATGTGAAAAAGAAAGAGAAAAAAATGGATTTTCAACTTAGTAACCGGGCAGTGTGCCTAACCAGCGTGGTGTTCACGTAAAACAGTTGAAATTCCTAAAAAGCAATAAGGGTTTCATACTTAGTAAACGGGCAAGGTGTCTCACAAGGTGTGTTGTTCACATAAAATTGTTGAAATTCCTGTAGAAAAAAAAACAAAAAAAAAAAAAGCAGAGATTGCTATGGGATAAGTGGAAGATATGTGGTGGCTATGATTGTGATCTTGAATAGTTGAAGTGTTTAGAAATGATTGATACTTTGAAGCATGTGGAACCCCATTCACACACAGGTGAGTTAAAGTTATTTTTAATCATGATTAAATATGTTGAAGTGTTGGAAATATGTTATGACATGTTTTGATTCACTATATTTTTATGTGACTATGAGTTGAAGGGTATATTTATGGATATTATTTCTATTTCATGCATTAGAGTTGATGAATATTATATTTGATTTCTAATGATATATTCAAGGGAATGTATAGATGTTTGTGGATGTCATCCCTGAAAACCCTCAGGAGACTATAACTCCTCCACTGGGGTAACCCAGGGGTTAAAAGGCTTGTTGCACATGCTAAGTGCAATCATGAAACCTACGAAAGTGGCTAGTTGGATTTATTGCTTTCTTTTTATCTTTTCTTTGCTCGAGGACTAGCAAAGTGTAAGTTGGGGAGTGTGATGAGTAACTAAATATTCATAATTAAACCCCTTAAATTACCTTTGATAGGCCTAGAGTAGTTGTATTTAATAGTTTGTTAGTTGATTTCAGGTTTAATCATGATTTGAGAAGAAATATAAGAATTTCGACTAAATGGATGAATTTATGTGATAAAGACTGCTTCGTCGCCTGTTAGGAGAATAGTCTCTATAGATTCTGTATAAGTCCAAATACTATAGAAATTTAGTCCGTGGTAGAAGACTTCTAGAGCTACAACTTTCTTGTTGGACATTTTGTGAGACGCCTGATGGATTAATACCAGTTTTGAAAAAGATAAAGATATATAGCTGCTGGAAAACTAGTCCATCGACATTCAGCTGAATATTCGTCAAATATTCCATATAAGTCCGAATATTATGAAATATTTGTGATACGAAAGAGGACTTCCTAATCTACAACTTTCGTGTTGAACAAGGGTTCATATTCCAGGTTTATTGGACTCAGTTGAGCTCGGAATAAGACTGCCAGAATTAAATCAGGAAATCTGAGTTGCACTAGAAGTCCAACTTAGCCATAACCCTGATTCCGGGAATACACCTATAAAAAGGTGTTGACTGGCCGAAAATAAGTATCGTTTTGACAATCTTTGGAGGAGAAAGAAGAAGAAGACGAAGAGGATGTGGATGGTGACAGCTTCTTATTCCAACCCGATGGCTTTCATCCAAACGATGAGTTGCTAATTATTGTACTTAAGATTATTCATGAAACCCTAGTATAGTTTTGGTTTTTCTTTAATTGGATTATTATGAATGTCTCGATGCATGATCTCATGAATATGGTTTTATTGTTAATAGAGTTGAAGGAACAGAGTTACCTTGACGTACTTTCAGTTCTACATGATTTCTGTGATTGATGGTAGAGATTTATGAGATGGTTTTCATGAAGTTATTGGTTTGCCTTTGAGATAAGCTATGCTATGCGAAGATAGATTGTGCCAAGGTCATTAGAAGTAGTATAATTTAAAATAATCGTAGGACCAAAGACAATCTATGCCATGCAAAGATAGGTTATGCCGTTGGGAACATTAACTTTCTTTTAGGGATTCAAGTGAGCTTGTAGCCATATGATTCATAATGTTGAGAGAAGGGAACAAGATGATAACTAGAAAAGACTAATAATGAAAGTAGGGCGGATTGATTAATTCCTAAGTCACTCTCCATTGATTCAAATTGATCAACCTTTTATTTCTTTTTCCTTATTAGTTTAGATAACTCTATTCCATCTTGGATTCTTTTCCTAACTTTTAGGGTTTCGAGAATTGATTTCTGTTTCCAACGTTTTCCCTGTGAATTGACTCCCGACTTCACCTCGAATAGAGTCAAAGCAAGTTCTAGAGAAACAAATCCATGAAAGAATATCTCTCATGAAAGAAAATAGTGAGACTGGTACGAATGTGTCAGTCTAGAGGCTCAAAATCTCACCAGCTTTTGTCTACTAAATTTAGTCACTACCATCTCAAGGAAAATAACTCAACTAATTAATTCTAAGTCGCAAGATTACTCGTTCAATTATGTTATGAATATGTCAAGCTTAACTAGTACTCGCTCATGGCAAATGCAACCTAGATCTCCTAGATCTCCTCCCCCACATTTGAAACAGACATTGTCCCCAATGTAAGGTGAAATGCAAAGAAAAGGCAAAAATAACCAAAATGTAAATGCGAAAAATAAGAAGAGAAAGGAACAAACTCCCCTTGGATTGCCTCCCAAGTAGCGCCTTTGTTTATTGTCATTGGCTCGACTTCATGCTTTGTTCCTTAATAAGTATAAATCGGCTCCGCAAGGTCCAATTTTCCACCTTTTTAGTTTGACCGCCTTCATAGAAAGGTTTAAGTCGATGGGCATTCACCGTGAACATTTTGGAAGTGACTAAACTTTGAATATCAACTGGAAACTAACATAGGCGTGTTTGGTAAAGGAGGACTTTTTGACCAACTTTAAACTCCTTTCTAGAGATCATCTTGTCATGAAAAGCTTTTGTCTTTTCCTTGTAAATCCTGGCGCTCTCATAGGCATCGTTGTGACTTTCCTCTAATTATTATAGTTGCAATTTCCTGTGTTCTCCACTCTCATCCATCTTCATGTTAAAGCTCTTGATAGCCCAATAAGCCTTATGTTCTAACTCAACTGGAAGGTGACATGGTTTCCCAAACACCAAACGATAAGGTGACATATCGATGGGTGTCTTATATACAGTCCTATATGCCCACAAAGCATCATCCAAACGCAAACTCCAATCTTTTCTATTTGGATTTACCGTCTTTTCATTGATGGACTTGATCTGTCGCGCCCCGACCAGCGTAGGCCCAACCGGGCCGGGCGACGCGAAGCGGAACCTAACCTACTGTGAAAATTTTGGCGAGATTTCCCTCTATTCGTAGTGGTTACCCTAGCAAATCATAATCATCCTGTATTATACAAATATTACAATCCAAAGACTAAAACTGGATATTTATATACAATCCTCGAACAGGGGAATTATACATTTATCACTCCCGTAGGAGACTATCTATAACAAAAGGTATAAAACTGTAAGATCGCCACCTCTCAAGCACCGCCAGACGCCGCCACGCTACCAAACACCGGCCCGGTAGGTGCGACCGAAGAAGAGCTAGCGCCAGTACCTGCAAAACGCAGCCCGGGTAGGAGTGAGCACTAAGCTCAGCAGGGACACTACACTACGACACTCACAAGGGAGGGAACACAACAGTGTCGCCTCCAAGTTTACCCTAGGTGTATACAAGGGTCTCATAACTCTCAACAGGACACAGAACACTGTTTGGCGGCCTAGGACACCGCTGGGCAGGCACTCCTCCTCCCAAGAGTTTAGGAACACTTGACTTCGGCTACACTTCGGATACAACTTGAAGTCGACACGACCTCTAAACATCGAACAAACATGTATTCAGGTCAAACTAACCCTATCATCGAAAACGACTGAATACTACAAATCGAGTCCTGGACCAAGCTATCCGCAACGGTCCTAGAGCTAGATCTGGGCTACCCGAAAGCCCCGGATCGGCAACGCCCTACACAGATGCAACTAATGCGCAACACAATGCATGTTATGGACATGCACAGGATAATACATGTAAGCATGCAACAACATGTGATGATATACAATAACAAGGTCTGGGCACAGCATCCTGCCGGCCCGGGGTGGTGAACAGATAAAAAAGGTCTAAGGAACTGCTGCAGTGGTACCACCACCAACTGCCAGCAGTCCACCACAACACCTGCACCATGAAACAGCCCCGCAAACAACAGCTCACAAATAACACAGATAAAGCCCTCGGCGCACGCCAGCATGCAAGGCTAGGGAAAGCTGTAGGGCTACCCGCCCGTTTATTCTAAACATCCCGGAAGTCATCACTCCCCCGGTTCACCACTGCCCCTATTATAGGGCTAACATGCTTAATCATATATACAAGGTATAAAGCGATAAGGAAAACCGGCATACCAAGCCCCGCGGGCAAAAGCCATGAAAATCCCTCTCTGCTACTAAAGGATCGATCCTTTCCTAAAAAAGGATTGATCTTTTACGTAACAGTGAGCCTCCCCTCACTGTCAAGCAAAAGAGATCGATCCTTCCTTCCAGGAAGATCGATCTTTCTTGAGGCAGAGGGCACCCTTCTCGTCGCGCCAAGAAAGATCGATCCTTCCAGCCAAGAAGATCGATCTTCCTCGCGACGAAGAGTAACCATGCTACCCAAGAACCGGGATCGATCTTCTCCCAGCAGAGGATCGATCCTTCATCGGGCGCAGCATGACCAACCCAGAGGGATCGATCCTTCCTCAAGAAGGATCGATCCGGATGGGTTCTCCGGCGTCCTTCCAGCGAGAAAAATAGCTGGAAAGTACATCCAATCTCAACCAAACTCTGGGATCTGATGGATCAAGATCCCACGAGTCCAAAACCGGTTAAAACACGAGAAACAAACATATATATAGAGAGATCTAAGTAAAAGATCACAATCAAACCGGAAATTCCAAAAACCCGAGATAAAAGTAGGTAGGAATCCCTACCGGAGCAAGAGCAGCTTAAATCCAAGCAGCTAGGCCTTGGATCGTCCTCAAATGTCTTCAAAAATCACAAGATCTGAGCTCAAATCTCCGGATTTCAAAAGGGATTCAAGGAAGAAAGTCTCGTCTGCTTTATAGGCAAACGAACCGACTTATGAATGATCGATCCTTCCCTAGGCAAGGATCGATCCTTCATGACGATCGCACTTGACTTTCTGGCACAAGAAGATCGATCTCTTAGCTAGAGAAGATCGATCTCTTTTGTGCTGAAAGCTAAACTTAGGCATGAACTCAAGCCTAAGTCCGGATCTTTCGATCCCGGGTCCCACTAATCGTTCTAACCAAACATTTCCACAAACACAGTCAGTGTGCGCACACGCGGGTGTGAAACAAGCCGACAAGGCGCAATTTACCAAATTGCCCTAGCGGTCCACGATGAGCCACTGAAGTAGAGGGACGGGTCCTCACATGATCTCTCGATTTGACACTTTCGCTTGCCCACTAGTTTGCGGATGATAGACGGTAGAAACGTTATGGGTCACATGGTACTTCCTTAGCAACGCCTCCACGGTTCGATTGCAAAAGTGTGTGCCTCGATCGCTTATGAAAGCTCATGGAATTCCAAACCTAGATAATATGTTAGACTTGATAAAATCTGCAACAACTTTAGAATCATCAGTCCTGGTAGCTTTAGCATCTACCCATTTTGAAACATAATCAACACCAAGTAGAATATAAACATAACCAAAAGATATGGGGAACGGACCCATGAAATCGATGCGACAAACATCAAAAATTTTGCAAAATAATATGGGTGTTTGTGGCATCTCATTCCTTTGGGATATATTACCTGTCTTTTGACAATTCTCGCATGACTTACAAAGAGAGTATGAATCTCAAAATAAAGAAGGCCAATAGAAACCACATTCTAACACTTTTTTTGCCGTTCTCTTAACTCCAAAGTGACCTCCACATGCTTAAGGATGACAAAAAGTTAGTATAGAGATAATTTCATTTTCAGGAACGCACCTTCTTATCACTTGATCTGCACAATGCTTCCATAAATATGGGTCATCCCACACATAGTATTTTATATCACTTTTGATCTTATCTCTTTGAGCCTTAGACAAATCAGAAGGTAACATATTAGTAACCAAATAATTCACAATATTTGCATACCAAGGTAATGTCACATTTGCGGAGAACAGTTGTTCATCAGGGAATGTTTCCTACAGACGAAGTTCATCCTCCACATGAATTAAACATCTCAGATGATCTGCGACCCTATTTTCTGTTCCTCTTTTGTCTTTTATGTCGAAATCAAAATCACTCAAGAGAAGTATCCATCGTATTAATCTCTGCTTTGCCTCCTTCTTCGTCATTAAATAACGAAAAGCTACATGATCAGAGTAAACAATGACTTTAGTACCAAGTAAATAAGACCAAAATTTTTCTAAAGCAAACACAATGGCTAAAAGTTCTTTTTCAGTTGTAGAATAATTTCTCTGGGCATCATACAAAGTCTTGGAAGCATAGTAAATTATATGAGATGCTTTTCCAATCCTTTGGTCCAAAACAGCGCCTACTACATAATCACTCACGTCGCACACAACATCTAAAATTTTTTTACAATCTTTTGGCTTAATAACTGGGGTAGAAGTCAACAATTCTTTCAACTTATCAAATGCCTTTTTACATGCCTCATCGAACTCGAAAACCTTGTTCTTTTGTAATAACGTGCATAGCGGTAATGCTATTTTGGAAAAGTCCTTGATGAATCTTCGGTAAAAACCTGCATGTCCAAGAAAAAAATGAACTTCCTGCACACTAGTGGGATAAGGTAAAGATTGAATCACATCAACTTTAGCTTTATCAACCTCAATTTCTTTAGATGAAACAAAATGACCCAAAACTATATCTTATTCAACCATGAAATGACATTTCTCAGAATTTAACACAAGGCTAGTTTCTATACATCTTTGAAGAACAAGTGTAAGGTTATGTAAACAATTATCAAAGGAGTCTCCGTAAACTGTGAAATCATCCATAAAAAGTTCTATGATATGTTCAATATAATCTGAAAATATACTAACCATACACCTTTGGAAAGTAGTTGGGGCGTTGTAAAGGCCAAACGGCATGCAACGATATGCAAAAGTTCCGAATGGGCACGTGAACGTCGTCTTTTCCTGATCTTCAGGGGCAATTGCAATCTGAAAATAACCTGAATAACGATCAAGAAAGCAATAATAAGAGTGACCAGCTAATCTTTCAAGCATCTGATCAATAAAAGGTAAAGGGAAGTGGTCTTTGCGGGTTATAGCATTTAATTTTCTATAATCTATACAAACCCTCCACCCATTTTGAACACGGGTGGAAACTAACTCATCTTTATGATTTTTCACCACGGTTATTCCTGTCTTTTTAGGAACCACTTGAACTGGACTAACCCAAGTGCTATTCGAAATAGGATAGATCACTCCAACTTCAAGAAGTTTGAGGATCTCCTTCTTTACTACATCCATCATGGGCGGTTTAACCTTCTTTGTGGTTGGCGGTAAGGTTTTGCTCCCTCTTCAAGCAAGATACGATGCATGCATGTACTCGGGCTGATTCCCTTGATGTCTGCAATTGTCCAACCAATAGCTGTTTTATGCTTCTTAAGAACCTGCACAAGTTTTTCTTCCTGTGGTACACTAAGGTTATTGAAAATAATCACTGTTAACACTCCTTCATCTCCAAGAAAAGCGAATTTAAGATAATTAGGAAGAGGTTTCAGATCTGGACTGGGTGCTTGCAACAAAAAAGGTAATAATTTCTCATTAGAAATAGGTAATGGACTAAAGAATCGTTACCTGATTGCTGAAGTGTTGAAAAATCATTCAGTCTTGCAACAGTTTCTTGCAAATTAGTACTCAAAGATAGCTCATCATTTTCTTCCTCAAGAGATTTACTAATAGCCACTTCCAATTCGTCTTTGCTATCAAGTTCAAAAACTTATTGTGATAAAAAATCAATCACATCAATAGAATACACAGGACAATCATCAGCAGGATATTTCATAGCATCATAAATATTAAACTTAACAGTTTCACCATCAAATTCCATGGTAAGTGTGCCACTATGAACATCTATCTTAGTCTTGGATGTCTTTAAGAAAGGTCTTCCCAACAAAATTGGAGTTGTTTGATCACTATTCTCCATATCAAGCACATAAAAATCGGCAGGGAAAACTAAATCATTAACTTGGACAAGAATATCCTCAACTACACCTTTAGGATAGGCATTAGATCTGTCAGCTAATTGAATCACAACACCAGTTTCATTCAAAGGTCCAAGTTTCAAAGAAGAATATATAGAATATGGCATGACATTGATAGAAGCTCCTAAATCTATCATGGCCCATTCAAATTTAGTATTACCAATTGTACATGGGATAGTAAACATACCTGGATCTTTACACTTTGCAGAAATTTTTCTTTGAAAAATTACAGAAACATTTTCACCTACTCTCACCTTCTCACATCCTTTAAGTTTATGTTTCCTCTTAATTGTGCACAATTCTTTCAAGAATTTAGCATAACGAGATACTTGTTTAATAGCATCTAAGAGTGGAATATTTACCTCTCATCGGTGAAAAGTCTCATATAGATCTGAATTCTTCTCATATTTTCTAGATTCTGCTAAAGCCTGAGGAAAAGGAGGCACTGGTTTATAATCAGAAAGAGGTGGAAACTTACGTTTATGTACGTCATCGTCATCGAGAAAGTCTTTGTCCGCAACAAGATTTTGCTCTTTTCCTTGCGGTGACGATGCAGTGACTTCATTTGCTGGAATCTCAACTTCTTTACCACTTTTTAAAATGATTGCACTAGCATTTTCTCTTGGATTTATTACCGTTTGAGAGGGTAATTTTCCCGAACTTTGAGCCTCTAGCTTACTAATTGCAGTCGCCATCTGGCCCACCTGATGTTCCAAACCTTGAACACTGGCCTTTGCCTCTTGTTGAAATTGTTTTGTCTCCTATTAAAATTGTAAAGTATTAGTAGCAAGGGATTTAATAATATCTTCTAAAGACATACCAGAATTAGGAGTTGGGTTTGGTTGTGGTCTCGGGGGGTATGACGGTCTATATTGCTGATATTACTGGCCAGTTGGGCGTATTTGACTTGTGGGCTGATTTACTTGTGGATTCCCGTAATTGAGGTGGGGATGATCCCTTCATCCCGGATTATACGTGTTCGAATAGGGATCATACTTACTTTGCGGTAGTTCAGGGAAACTACCCGCTGCATTCACCTGTTCACTGGGTTCCTCTTGAAGAGTTGGGCACATGTCGGTTGGATGTCCTACAACGGAACAAATCCCACAAACCTTCGCTGTTTGCATATTACCTACAACTAATTGACAAATAAGAGAAGTTAGACTCGTAATCTTTTGTTCAAGAAATGAGACATTTACCTCATTAACATTTTTGAATAAGAATCAAGTCTAGTGTTAAATTGTAGAAAATTAGCCACAATATTTGCATTCAAGTTCCTCGCGGCTTCATGCATTTTATCCACCAAAGCTCCTCCACTAGCGGCATAAATCATACTCCTGTCAGTGGTTAGTAAGCCCTCATAAAAATATTGGATAAGTAATTGCTCACAAATTTGATGATGGGGACAGCTTGCACATAGTTTCTTGAAATGTTCCCAATACTCGTGTAGAGACTCTCTGTTATGCTGCCTTACACCACATATCTCTTTCCGAATGTTGGCCGCCCTTGAAGCTGGGAAATATTTCTGCAAAAACAATCTCTTCATCTCGTTTCATGTGGTAATACTCCCCGAGGGTAAATAATAAAGCCAATCCTTAGCCGAATCCTTCAAACAAAATGGAAAGGCTCTCAATTTGATTTGATCTTCAGTCATCCCCATAGGTTTCATGCTTGTGCACACAACATGAAATTCTTTTAAATGCTTGTGAGGATCCTCACCTGTAAGTCAATGAAAAGTTGGTAAGAGATGTATTAGTCCATATTTCAATTCAAAAGTAGTAGTAGCATCCAAAGTAGGGAATGTAATGCATAAGGGTTGTTGATTCAAATTTGGGGCTGCCAGTTCTTTCAAAGTCCGATTTCCGACCATGACTTCTTCCTCTTCTAATCCAAAATCGCTAGCAAATGGGAAATCAAGATCCAAATCGTTCTCCTCAAAGTTTCTCCGAACTTCCCTCCTTAACCTGTGTAAAGTTCTTTCTATCTCTGGATCGTACTGTAAATCACCTTGATTAAAAGATCGAGCGATACTCATACACAATCAAGAAGATTCCGGTGAACCGAGAAAAACAAATTAAGAGAAGATCTAGAGAAATGAAGATAAATAAAAATCCTACACTAAAGCACTAATAAATGAAGTAAACTCTCTTTTTTATGAAATAAAGATCACAATAAGCACACACATCAACTAGAAACACTCCCTGGCAACGGCTCCAAAATTTGATGTGATGTCACAAGCAACCAAAATTAAAACAAATACTCGTTAAAATAAATGTAGCAGTGCGAGTACGAGTCGATCCAATGAAGAGTGTTTAGCCTGGTTTTGTGCTTAGTGAACAAAGATGGCGGGTTTTAAGCGTGAGGAAAACAGTAAAGAAACAATCTAAAGCGAAAAATCGAATTGAATCAAGAGAACAAACCTTGGTCTAAGTCAACATCCACCATCGGAATCCAACAACTGATCATTCATGCAAAAATATACTAGTTCATATCTCGAATATTCACCGTTCGAATTAAATTCGAATCTCTCCTCACTCATAGTTAATTAGAAACAAGCGATCGAATAAACCCTAACTACTAAACAATCCAAGACACGCGCTGTAGATTTAATCCAGTAGCAGCATTAAGAATAGGAGATCAATGAAGCTAAACATCACAAGCACACGCGGTTGCATTTAATCTAGTCGAATATTCTTCCTAAGATCTATTAATCTCTGAAACACAGTAAATCAATAGATTTAAGTTGCTTTGCAGATTAGAGGGATCAACTAATTACGGATTTGATATCCAACCTAGCAGTAGATCGCAATGATTAATAAACTAGTAGGCTTCCTAACTTAGACAATACAATCATGAACATCCAATCACAGAAGAACATTCAATACTCAAGTATAAACTGAAGAATAAAAATAGATTAGATCTCATAGTTTCATTGATTCCGAGGTTTCAGTTTCCTTGACCAAGAATCAAGATTTAGCCACGCAAGGCCATCCAGAACAATCCTCAAAAGATTCCAAGAAGCTAGAGAAAACATAGGGAAAATATAAGAGTAGAAAGTAGCATTCAAAAGTATCCAGGAATCCCCCCTCAAACCCTAGAAAGAGTCCTATTTATAGCCTTAAAGTGTCTCCATCCTCGAATTAGATATGAGTCGTTAATTGTCTTCATTGTGAAGGTAATATTTATCCTTCCATAGGTGTAAGATCGATCCTTTGATATCAAAATCTTCAATTTCTGGCTACACCCGAGGAAGATCGATCCTTGGATAGAAGCATGATTGATCCTTCTCAGTAGGATGGATCCTTCGATAGGAGAAAGATCGATCCTTCTCTTCGACGATTTCCTCAATATTCTCGAGTGAAAGGAGGATTGATCATTCTGTGATCATCTGAAAAGTATGCTCTCTGTCATGTCTGTCTGCATAAAAGGATCGATCCTTTTAGGGAAAATGATCGATCTTTCTTTCATGAGTATTTACTGTTTTGCCATCCAGACTGCGCCATTGGTACTAAAATTGTCGTAACTTCCTCTAGGAAACTCGGAATCACGAACCGTAAAATTCTCCAAAAAACTAGACTTCAAGAGCTTTCCAAACATTTATGGAACATCATCTGGTTCTTCATGAGAAGGTACAGTTTAATCTTTCAAGTTGATCCATATACTCTTTTCAGCTTCTTTTCGACTTAAGGATTTCAATTGTATCCTTAATCAAAATATAAGAATAATGAGTGTATTTAGGTACCAAATAAGCACAGGAGGCTAAGTATTAAGGGGTAAAAATATAACATTATGCATCATCATCAACGAACCTCCTGTAGTATCCCGCCAAGCCGAGGAAGCTGCGGACCTCGAACACTGTCGTCGGTCTCTGCCACTGTAGCACTGCCTCGACTTTGGTCGGATCAACTGAAATGCCTGCCACTGACACCACATGCCCCAAAAACTATACCTCAGGAAGCCAGACCTCACACTTGGAGGCCTTGGCATACAGTCTATGTGATCGCTTACAAACGTCGTCGTTAAAACGTTGCAAACTCATTCACATATAAATTTATAATCCTTATTCAATTACTACACTACTAGGTAGAAATAGCGGTGAAGTCCAGAGTCAATCCACAGGAAAACCGTTGGAAACTGAAATCAATTCTCAAAACCCTAAAATTAAGGAAAAGAATCAAAGATAGAATAGAGTTATCTAAACTAATAAATAAAAGAGATAAAATATTGATCAATTTGAATCAATGGATAAGTGACTTAGGAATTACTCAATCCGCCCTAGTTTCACCTTCAATCTTCTCTAGTTATCCTCTTGTTCTCTTCTCTCAACATTATGAATCCACAGCTTCTTAAGCTTACATGAATCCCTAAAATAAGGTCTATGTTTCCAACGGCAAAATCTATCTTTGTTTAGCATAAATCATCTTTGGTCCTACGATTACATTAAATTATTCTACTTCTAATGACCTTAGAATGACTTATCTTCACGTAGCATAGACTATCTCAAAGGTAAACCAAAAACCACATGAAAACCATCCTATGAATCTCTACAATCAATCACAGAAATCATGTAGGACTGAAAATACGTCAAGGATCTCTGTTCCCTCAACTCTACTAACATTAAAAATCATATTCATAAGATCATGTCTTGAGAAGATTACAAGATTCAAACCAAAGAAGATAGAAAACTACATTAGGGTTTCATGAATAATCCTAAGTATAAGAATCAGCAACTCATCTTTTGGATGAAAGCCATCGGGTTGGAATAGGAAGCTGTCACCATCCACATCCTCTCCTTCTTCTTCTTCCTCCTCCAAAGATTGACAAAAAGATGAGAAGTTTTGCTGTAATAACCCCTTTTTATAATAAAACCCCTTAATCCCGGAATTAGGGTTATGGCTAAGTTGAGTTGGACCTCTAGTGCAACTCGGAAATCCTAGTTTAATTCTGACTACCTCTTCTGGTCGCGACTGGGTTCAACCCGTCCGGAATTTGGAAATGTGCTCAACATGAAACATGTAGATTAGGAAATCTTCTATCCTCCCCCGAAGATTTTATAATATTTAGACTTATCTAGAATATTTGGAGAATATTCTCCCGCACATTGACTGACCAGTCTTTCAGCAGCTAAATATCTTCATCTTCTTCAAAACTGCTATCCATCCATCAGGAATCTCTGAACGTGTCCAACATGAAAGTTGTACGTCTTGATGTCTTCTACATGTCACCCAAATTTCAGAATATTTGGACTTATAAAGAATTTCTGGGGAATATTCTCCTGATAGGCGATGAAACAGTCTTTATCATATAAATTCATCTTTTTAGCTGAATTCATTGTATTTCTTCTCATATCATGATTAAATCTGAAATCAACTAACAAACAATTAAATACAACTACTCTTGGCCTAACAAAGATAATTTAAGGGGTTTAATTAGGAATAATTAGTGACTTATCACTATGTCCTCTCAGTAGCTGCAACACCGTCCTCAGATGCTGCCCGTGCTCCTCCTCTATGCGTGAGTAGACTAGGATGTCGTTGACGAACACCACCATGAACTGATCTATGTACGGTCGGAAGACCCTCTGCATCAGATCCATGAAGGCCGATAGTGCGTTCGTCTGGCCGAACGACATCACCGTGAACTCGTACAACCCGTACCTCGTACGAAACTCATCTTTAGGATGTCGCAATCCCGAATCCTCAGTTGATGGTAGCCGATACGGAGATCGATCTTTGAAAAGACCGAAGAACCTCGGAGCTGGTCTAACAAGTCATCGATCCACGGCATCGGATACTTGTTCTTCACCGTCACCCTGTTCAGTTTCCTGTAATCAATGCAAAGACGAAGCGTACCGTCCTTCTTCTTTGCGATCAACACAGGAGCTGCCCAAGGTGACGTGCTGGCACGAATGAAACCTCTACCGATCTACCCGTCCAGCTGGATCCTCAGCTCCCTCTGCTCTGCTGCCGTCATCCTGAAAGATGGCAAAGAGATCGGCCTGGTGCCCGGTACAAGATCTATCTGGAAGTCTACCGCTCTGGAAGAAGGAAGACCTGGTAGCTCGTCTGGAAAGACATCAGCAAGCTCACAAACTACTGCAGGTAAACTGCTCTCTCGACTGCCCTCTGCAGCGATCAAGGAAAGGCGCGCCAGTAAAGCTGACAGCTAGCCCTCGCGCATAGGAAAACAACAACTCACGAGGGAATCGGCCGACTGGCGATCCCCCAACAAAACAAAACGAGCGCCGTCAAATGTCCAAGCAGTTACCCTGCGATGACCACAGTCGATGATGGCTCGGTATGAAGTCAGCCAATCCATACCGAGAATCACATCAAACCCGACCATGTCTAGCGTCCCCCGTCGAGCTTGAACGTGGCAAGTCTGACCCGAACCCGGTCATCCTGGAAGAACAGAGTGTCAAGGACGCGACTGACTCCCTCCAGCCAGTCGTCCGCCACCGTTGGGTCGCCCCCAGCACCGCTGAACCTAGGAGGGTTCAGCCTTTGGAAGTCGACCACCGCTGTCACAACAGCACGCTGGTCAAGTGGAGGAGAGACCTCAATCCTCGGCTCTGGCTCTGGTGCAGGTACCCAGGGCAGGGATGCGTTTTCCCCTAAGGCCCGTCGAGCGGCGCGCTCGTTGCACGCACTATCACGACCCAAGACTGGACAGCTAGCCCAACTCCCTGTCATCTGCACGTTTACCAGAGACAACAAGCGTCCACTTATAAGAAACCGAAACATAACAACAATCAAGAAAGCAAAAGAACTTCACACATGAGCAGGAACAAGCACACAGGGATGCTCTACTCCTAGAACTATCCCAATCCATTCTCAAAACCTCAACCGCAAGCCTAATCCTATCCCTAGGACCTACATCCTGCTCTGATACCAAGTTGTCACACCCCGACCCAGAAAACCCATCCGGGCCGAGGCGTGAGGGTTCCTATTACTATTCACATCCAAACTAGCGCGATGCAAGCGTAAAACCTTGATAATTTAAACAATTTAACTTCCAAGGTTAAAGCTATAATTCAATTAAAGGAAACATCATGTTGTATTGTTTAAACATCCGATACAAATTCTTATCAAACTCCTCCAAGTGAAATATTATACATTTAATCCAAAAGAAACCTCGAAAGATGTCTATAATATACATAATCCATTGAAAGTACAACTGTCATCCCACGGTGACCTCAAGTGCCTCTAGAAGTCGTCGTGCCGCCAAAAGTTGATACTACCGGCTCTACTGAAGAAGAACTGGCGCCTGCACCTACAAACGCAGCCCGGGTAGGAGTGAGCGATAAGCTCAATAGAGTTTCACTCTATGGCACACTGAAGGGGGGAAAACAACAACTGCGATGTCTCTCCGCCAAAGCCTAAGGAATGCCATGGGATCCCACAGCCCCTATGGACTCCCCAAGGGATCCTACTCTTCTCAACAGACCACGCTGGGAACATCAACCAACACGCTGGGAGGAACAAGAACCAGGACTAGTAGGATCACCCTTACCCAGCAGGAAACTACTGCTTGGGGACCATGTCAAGGACATCGACAACCATCTTTAGCACTTGGCCTTGGAGGAACAACACGACCTCTAAACCTCAAAGCAATATGATCATAGCCAACTACATCATATCCTCGATAACATGAAGATTCTAATGATACAATCACGTCCTAAACCTTACTACCCAGCCACGGTCCTAAGACTAGATCCGAGCTACCCGAGAGCCTAGGATCGGCGATCAACCCATCGCCCCACCTATCCTGACATGCCTTTAATGCATACAGTGCATGAACCTATGCAAACATCTAACCTAGATGTCTCTATATGTCACAACATCAATTGATAAGTTCAACAGTTATACAATAGCCCTCGTCACTCGCCGGCAACGGGCTAAGGCTCCACAATACCACGTAAGCTAGCACTCATAGCTAGTTAACTACCAGGCAAACGATAAGCATTTAAATTACCATCCAACTAAGTATTTAAATGCGAGTCGATCCACAAATTTACCAAAAAGGGTAAACGCACGTTTTCAAATCTCAATGAAAATCCATTGAAAACTCCGTGATAACAACAAGCATGCTTCCTAACATGATTGGATATCTATCATGAACGAAAAGGCAATCAAAGGAAGCCAGAAAACCCTATTCAGGGGCTCACGGTCGATGCGTCGGTCGACCGTGAGCCACGGTCGATGTGACGGTCGACCGTGAGACCAAAAATGAGAAAGAGCACAAGGGTCACGGTCGATCAGGACATCGAACGTGGGAAGCCAAAAAGGAGGCAGAGCCTCACAGTCGATGCGACGGTCGATCCGACGGTCGACCGTGAGTTAGAGTGGGAAAAAGGGTATGTACCCGTGGTCGATCGGAGCATCGACCCTAGGAGACCCAAAGTGAGACAGAGCCTCACGGTCAATGCGATGGTCGATCCGAAGGTCGACCGTGAGACCCAAAATAAGCGTGCCAACGCCTGACGGTCGATCCAACGGTCGACCGTCAAGCCTGGTGCACAGTTCCTACGAACAGTGCCAGAAATCCAATTTTTTGGATTTGATCTATCAAAGCTCATTGGAAAACGATGAAACTTTGCATACACACATAACAAATGATGGGGAAACTATTGATATGAAGTGAACACGACTTTGATGGTTAAATCTCAAACCTAGGTCTAAATGGACGAAAACCGACAACCCAGCGATAATACGAGAATCATCCGATAAAATACGAAAACCAAATGGTAGAGATACTCTAAGCAAGCTAAAACACTCATGTATTAAGCTAGACAATATTCTACCATGTATTCCTACGTCAAAAACACAATAAACCTATCCTAGGAGAACCCAATCACACGATCGGGGTAGAAACACATACTTGATCAAGTAGGGCAGCTCCTCCCCGTGTTCCCCAAGCTCGATCGCCAAGATCCGCTCCTCAAAGATCGCGCCTCCAAGCCCTAGCTCAACCGATAGGAGAGAGAGAGAGAGAGAGAGAGAGAGAGAGAGAGAGAGAGAGAGGGAGGGAGACAACGATAGCAGAGGAAGGACAAAGAAAGGAAAGAGAGAGAAGTCAGGTATTTGTAGAGATCAGGATCTGATCTCGGTCGTCCGATTCGATCTTTCCCGATCGAGCTTTGATCTTCCGATCAAAGGCACCCTTAAGGTTCTAATCAATCACATACATCAATCCAAGGCCGTGTGTACATTACGCGGGTGTGAAATCGACCACCGGGCGCAATTTACCAAATTGCCCCTGGGGTCACAAGAGCAATATGAACAACCTGATCGTACCCGACGCGAAACCAAATCAACAGAAAATGGCCCTCGACCCACGCGATCGAGCTAGGTCAGAGGAACGGGTCCTCACAACCTAACATCCTTAAAAAGAATTTCATCTCGAAATTCAATAGGTTAGAGGAACGGGTCCTCACATGAAGTGTAGACACGAACTGGATGCCACAGGGAGAATGCAATTGCTAAGAAAATTGATGGAGCTAAACGAACCTAAGTCGACTTATGTTCTTGAGCCATAAGGGAAGATGATGACTCGTGGTAGGCCAAGCGCAAAGGAAAAGAAGAAGATGAACTCAACACGACGTGACCCGTCTGCTTTTGAGTGTGGACCTTCTTTTAAAGATAGTAATGAGATGCCCATTGAAGTGACTCCTATATCTTCCAAGAAACCAAGGGCAAAGAAGGATAGAAAGTTAGAGGATAAAGTATACGAAATATGTTGTACAAAGTCGAATTACATGTTATAGTTTCCACAGGGGCTGAGAGATTATGTACTATATGTTAAAGATGTCCTTGCAGACGGTAATTGCGGATTTAGAGCTATAGTTGCTCTACTGGGATTTACCGAGGATGGATGGGCTGAAATCAGGAAGGGTCTTATCTTTGAGCTGCGTGCTCACTATGATGGCTATGTCTCATTGTATGGTGGACCGGATCGGGGTGCAAATCTCATGTACTCGTTATCATTTTTTGAAAATGTCCCCGCATATGATCGGTGGATGACAATGCCATATATGGATTATCTTATAGCCTCACACTGCTCCATCGTTCTGCTTACTATATCTACCAGACAGTGTTTGACATTTTTGCCACTTTGGACCGCCCCACCCTCGAAAGCCGCACGGAGGATCATCGCGATCGGGTTTGTCAATGAAAATCACTTTGTACAACTGCACATGAAGCCTAGTTGTCCAATGGTGCCACCAGTCAGAAGTTGGGCCATGTATCGTCTTTGATGTGCTGAAGAATGGGATTCCTATGACGAGGAATATAAGTTATTCATGAACATAACCCCAAGTTCAGTTGCTTCCAGGGATAATATTGAACTTGGTGAGTACTGAAATCTTGTGTACTTTGTATATATTGCAGACTGGATCTTTTTGTACTCAGTTGCTAACATATTGCAAACATGTATATGACTGAAGTCTAACCTATGTGTGATCAATTTTTTGACGAATCGCATGATAACAGCAATCAGTTGAAAAAAGAAGGTAATCAACTGTTTGTATTTATAGTTGAAAAAGGAATGTAAACAATTTTTTGCACTTACTATGTAATTAGTATGTGATCTGCTTGTAGATTTCAACTTTCTGAACATATTTTATGTAATAGCTACTTTTCATGCTTAATTTGGGTATTGTTGAATGTACCTGGTTACTTGGGAATGTATGTATTTACTGTTTGTATTTACAGTTGAAAAAGGAATGTAATCAGTTTTTTGTTCTTAGTATGTGAGCTTTCTGTGCTCAGTTTGGTATTTATAGTTTCAAAGTTGGATGAAGTTTCTGTGCTCAGTTTGGTATTGTTTTATGTAGTTGCTAGCTGGGAATATAATCAACTGTTGTATTTACAGTTGACAAAGGAATGTATGTAAATACATATGAAAAAGGAATGTAATCAATTTTTTGTGGTTAGTGTGTACACTTGTTGTATAATTCAAAGTCCGATGTAATAAACTTTATGTAGATATAGTATCTAATAGCTACTTTTTTGCTCAGTTTGGAGAGTGTTTCATGGCCGAGTACATATTGGTACAATGTTACCGATATATATCATATCCATCAGTAGTAAGTAACCGGTTCGGGGCGACTCTACTCAATATAAAACCACCGATTCACTAACGGTATAAATGTACCGATATATCCTAAACATATCGGTACAAAGGAACTGTTTTGGAGCGTATATAGCATGTATATCTGAGGACTTGTCCCTCTACTCCTGGATCAACCGTCTAGGTCGGGCCCGTGTCTCATTGTGGACCGCAAGGGCAATTTGGTAATTGCGCCTTGTCTGTTTGTTTCACACCCGCGTGGTGCACACACAGCCCCTTTTGTTTGGTTTCCATGTCTACTAGAACCTAAATACACTCATTATTCCTATATTTTGATTTAGGATGCAATTGAAGTCCTCAAATTTAAAGATTAAACTGTACCTTCTGTTTTTTTTTTGACTAATTGAGCCAAAGGCTAGGGAAAAGCATACAAAAACTTAAAATAACATCAAAATAACTGAGATCAATCACCCATGTGCATAGCAATAGGTACTCCTATCGCCATTCTTGCTAGCCTATCTGCGACGCTGTTCTCCTCTCGAGGAATGAATCTGACGTGGATTTCTCCAAAGTGGGCAGCAGACCAACATAATTGCTGTAGACGTTGCTGAAGATGTCCTGGCCATTTGCAACGTCCATTCAAACACTCCACCAGATCCCGAGCATCCAATTCAACAATGACTCTATTAACTCCATGATATCTGGCGATGTGAACTGCTCTTTCTAATGAGCCCAGCTCTGCACATAAGGTATCTTTCGCACTACCTCTTTCAGATAAAGTCCATTCTTGCACTCCCTCTGCATTCCAACACGCTGCGCCAAATCCAGCTTGACCACTCGTGGCATAAAAGCTTGCATCCTCTTTAGCTAACCAAACGATAGACTTGGCCTGTTGTCGCATGGTATCTGCCTCACCATCAAAGACCATTCTGTTTCTATTCTTCCAGATCCACCAAATGCCATAACCCACCTTGGCCTTCCTCTCCTTCCACAAGGCAGAGCATGTAGACATCTCTAGTGTCTTTATCCACTCCACCCATCCATGTCTTATTTTAAAGTCAGTATCCTTGCTGAAGACTCTGTTCCATATCTCTCTTGATTCTTGGCATTCAAAGAATAAGTGTTGGAGGCTCTCATCAGCATTCCTACAACGAGGACATAAGGCATCTTGTGCTACTCCAACTCTGTACAACGCCAACATAGTAGGCACTTTTCCATGACCAAGCTTCCATAGGAACACTCGGATTCACGGCCCGAAAGGACCTTTCCAAATAGAGTTCCATCTGATGCAATCATTCCCAGTCACCTTGCTCTGTTCGTAAATCATCAAATAAGCAGAGCGTGATGACATCTTGCCATTGATTTCTCTGGTCCATATAGATCTATCTGCATGCTCTGCTATTGGAATGGCCAAAATCTGCTCTACAATACAGAATGGGAATATCTTCCTGATCTTCCGAGCGCGCCATCTCCCATTTCTATCGATAAGCTTTCCAACACACATCCGATCTGAGAGAAGCTCAACATTATAGAAGGTTGGCTTCCTATCTAGAGGAAGGTCCAGGACCCAGCAATCCTTACTAACATTGACTTTACTCTCCTTGCAGGGAACCCAACTCATACCCAATCTCAGATCACGGATTGACTTACTTATACTTCTCCACACAGGAGATGAACCTCTCGGAGGCTTGCTGGGAGGTAAAATGCCTTGCCATCTATATTTCGCCTGCACCACACGCTTCCAAAGAGAACTCTCAGCTGGACACAGTTTTCCTGCTCTGCTCATTCTGAGTGCTTGCTGCCAAATAGGAAGCTGCCGAAATGCCACACCACCATCCTCTTTTGGCGAACACATGACATCCCATCTCACATTAGACATGCTTGATCTCCGTCCATCCCATAGAAATGATCTCCCTAGCTTCTCAATTTTCCTCAGAATAGACATAGGTATGTCGGTAGCCATCATCACATACACAGGAATGGCTTGAATAACATGCCGGAATAAGGTCATCCTCCCCGGTAGAGACAACCTTTTGGCACTCCACCTTGAGAGCCTCTCCACCACCTTGTCAACAATCTCACTGAAGTCCTCCCCTCGTAAGCGCTTGCTGCTAAGTGGAACTCCTAGGTATTTCCAATTTGCAAGGGATTCCATCACATCTAGCCTTCTGCAGATCCTTCGTCGCCGCCCGTCACGAAGCACCGGAGATAATTTGACGCTTGACTTAGCCGAATTCAACGCCATGCTAGATACCTCTTTATACCATTTAAAAATCTTCCTAAGCTTCTGCGCCTCCGCCAATGATGCCTCTGAAACAAGAAGGCAGTCATCAGCGTGAAGAAGGTGAGTGACTCGAACTCCGTCTCGTGGGTAAGAGATCCCCGCGAGTCCATTCTCCTCATTGTTCAAGGTACAAGAGAGTGCAACCTGAACAAGAACAAATAAGAAGGGTGACAGCGGGTTTCCTTGACGAAGACCACGCTTGGGCATAGTACGACCGACGGCCTGTCCATTTACAATAAAAGATAATCTAGGGGAGGATACACATCTCATCACCCATCGGACCCAGAGTTGTGGAAATTCCATCTTCACAAGCACATGCTCCAAGAACTCCCAATGGACACTATCATAAGCTGCACGAACATCTAATTTGATGGCCATTAGTGGTTTGCTGCGAGGAGCTTGCTCAATAGAATGCAACAGTTCATGTGCCAATGCTATGTTGTCTTGGATACATCGACCTTGGACAAAAGCCGAGTGTTCCCCAGCTACAACCTCCGAGAGAATTCCTTTAAGCCTTCTGGTAATGATTGTAGATATGATCTTATATGAGACATTGCATAGGCTTATTGGTCTGTAATCTCTCACCTTCCTTGGGTTCTTGCATTTCGGGATGAGAGAGATGAAAGTGTCTCCCCAATCCCGTGGAAGCTTGAGTTTACTAAAAAAGTTAGAGATGAATGCAAAAATCTCCTCGCCCACTACATCCCATTTGCATTTGTAAAATTCCGCCGTGATGCCATCCGGTCCCGGACACCTATTGGCTCCCAAGGACCTAACGGCCTTCTCCACCTCCTCTCGAGTTACATCTGCAGTAAGGGAACAACATGATTCCTCCGAGATACACGGCAAGGCAGGGCATTCGAGTATTTCTGCTTCGCCTTCATCAAACCACAATTGATCATAATAATCAGCAAAGGCAGCTCCTATCTCCTGTGTCGATGTCACAACCCGGTGATGAGTGCATGAAAGTACACTCTGAATAGCCTTATAACCGTCTCAATTGCTAGATAATTAGTCTTAATCAACATCTTTATTACTATTTTTTATATCTATATGTTGCTTCACATAATTGTGTGGAAAATGCAGGAAAAAGGAGCAAAGAAGCTGAAATGATTACATGGATCAACTTGAAAAATTAATCTGTACCTGCTCATGAAGAACCAGATGATGTGCCATATATGATTGGAAAGCTCCTGAAGTCTAGATTCTGGAGAATTTTACGGTTCGTGATTCCGAGTTTGCTAGAGGAAGTTACGGCAATTTTAGTACCGATGGCGCAGTCTGAATGGCAGAACAGGAAATAAGCTGGAAGTCCGATCGATCCGCCGATCGATCGGACCACGCAGAAACGTGACAGAACCTATGTTTTTCAGCCATAAGGGATCCGATCGATCCCTCCATCCCTCTTATGGGGTCCGATCGATCCGACACCAATGGTCCGATCGATCGGACTAGGAAAAAGCCAAAAACAGCGGATTTTTACTCAACCGATCGATCCAACACTCATAGTCCGATTGATCGGACTTGGGAATTAAAGAATGACAGAACGTATGCTTTTTAGAGGAACACAGTGCGATCGATCCATCCATCGATCGGACTCGGGCGTAAATAGAAGTTGAAGATTTTAATGAGACTGATCGATCCAACATCCCGAGGAGGATCGATCGGACGTTCCCAGTGAATAAAATCAACGGTTTAGAACAAATCCGTTGATGGTGAGACTTTGGGGCTATAAATAGGACTCTTTTTAGGGTTTGAGGGGGACTTTTTGGCAGCGTTTGGAGGCGAGGAGAAGGGTTCCAGGCTTGGTTTTCTTTTCTTATTTCTTCTTTATTTCTTCATTAGTTTTGTTGCCCTCATGGTGAACATGAGTGGCTAGTTTCTTCTCTAAGGTACCGATGTAGCCCTAACTGAATCATTCTATGTTATTGGATCATATTTATTTAATCAGTTTATTTTCCTTGTTTCATTCATTATTATAACTGAGATCTTAAATACCTTTATCTGGCTAATAAAAGTATTATAGATTGTTTTATGTGAGATTGGGCGAGGGTTCATTCCCTAATCTTGCAGGATCTATGAATGAATGAGTTTATGTCGACGCCGGGTTCAAGCTAAGAGTATTCTTGGTTCATAATTGTTCTTCAGAGCTTAATGGATTCTTGGTTAAGACTTAGTTATGGGTTCATTAGCTAGGGTTAATTGAGGGTACTTGGTGAAGACTGCGGCCGAACGGATCATCATACCGGAAGAACGAGCCCTTGGAATTAAACTGAGATCTTGATTGATTCAATGCATAGAATGAGGATGTTATGGTAAAATCGGAACCTTAGTATTCATCCATCATATTTCTATCATTTTCTTATTTCGTTATTAGATCATCTATTCTCAATACCTCATATCTCGTATTTTCCCTTCTTTATTTTCTTTCTTTTCTGTTCTTTAGCATTTTACTCTAATAATCTCTACAAATCTCTGTGGGTACGATACTCGTCTTACTACTATACTGATTGCTCCGATTCGTATACTTGCGAGATATAAAATTTATTCATCAAGTTTTTGGCGCCGTTGCCGGGGATTTGATTAGAGTTTGTTTGTAGTGAATGCAAGGTCGCCGATCACGGAAAGAAAAGTTGTAGCCCTTGAACGATAAAGTACATCAAATTGGTTGGAAGAAAAGATCTAACAAAGACAGCCTGTCCACATCGGATCTAGGAGTTCAAGAGGAGGAACAAGAGGAGATGGAGCTTAATAACAATGTACGTCCTTTGGAGGAGTACGCGAGGCCTTCTATTTCTACCTCACCTTCATGCATCGCATTACCTGCAGAGGCTAGAAATTATGAACATAAAAATATACATTTTTCTATGCTTCCTGAATTTCATGGTTTACCTTCTGAGGATGCACTAACTTTTGTGAAAGATTATTATGCTACTATTCAGACTTTTCCTCTAGGTGGCATTACTGAAGATCAATTGAGGATGCGATGTTTTCCTTACACCTTGAAGGATAAAGCGAAGAGATGGTTGATGTCGTTGCCTCCTGGATCACTAACTACTTGGGATGCAATTTATAACAAGTTTGTTAGTAAATTTTATTCTCATGCCATGACTATTAACTTGAGAAGGCAAATTCCAAATTTTCAGCAATCTGATGGAGAACCATTCCATGAAGCATGGGATAGATTTAAGATACTTTTGATACAATGTCCACATCATAACTATTCCTTAGAAAATCAGATGCAATATTTTTATGATGGACTAAATCTTTCTTGTCAGACTATGGCAGATAATGCTGCAGGTGGAGCAATGTTCAAAAGGACACCACCGGAGGCATATGAAATCTATGAAATGCTAGGATCTAACTCGCAGCAGAGGGACACAAGGAATAAGGCGAGAGGCATCTATGAGCTTAACCAGAATGACGACATGGCAAGGCAAATCGCAGCCCTCAACAAGAAGATGGACACGATGATGTCCGCACAAGCAAAACCGGTTGAGGTTTGTTCAATTTGCAATATTATTGGTCATAGGTTTGATTCATGTCCTTCTGGTAATGAATTTTCTGAATATGTGCAAGAACAGGCTAATTTGATGAATGGTTATAACCCGAGACCTAGATTTGATCCTTATGCAAATACTAACAATCCGGGTTGGAAGGAGCTTCCGAATTTTTCATGGAAAAATAATGCTAATGCGAGTATGCCTACAGTTAATCAGTCTAACCCACCTGTTAAGTCGTCTTTGGAAGCGACTATGTTAGCTTTCATGCAGAAAATAGATTCAAAGATGGAAAAACAAAATTCAACCATTGCTCAACATGATGCGGTACTAAAGAATGTTGCAGCATCTGTTGGGAAGTTGGAAGTTCAAGTGGGACAACTTGCTGACGCTGTAAGAGCCCATGTTCCAGGCAAATTCCAAAGCCAACCTGAGCAAGCAAAAGCAGTTACAGTTTTTCGTTCAAGTAAAATTATTGATAATAAGATTATTGCTAAAGTTGTTGATGAGTGTAATGATGATGCAAGTGAGGAAGTTGAAGCGGAGGAACGCTCGAAAGGGCCACCACCGGCCACATCTGCTTCTGAGCATGGAAAGAGAGCAAATTCAGTTCCGGAGGTTTATCACAACTCTCCTCCACCATATGTGCCACCGGTTCCTTTTCCAGGCCGCCTAAAGAAAGCCAAAATGGATAAGTCATATTCTGAAATTTATGATATTTTATCTAAGGTTAATGTGAACTTACCATTACTCGATGTGATCAGGAACATGCCAACATTCCCAAAGTTCTTCAAGGAACTAAGTACTTCAAAGCGTAAGTATGAACCTCATGAAAAAGTGATGGTTTCAGAGACGGTAAGCGCGGTTCTACAAAGGAAGCTTCCACCCAAGCTTAAGGATCCAGGGAGTTTTAACATTACGATTACTGTTGGTGATACAAAGATAGGAGAGGCAATGCTTGATTTAGGAGCCAGTGTTAATTTGATGCCTTACTCTGTTTTTCTTCAGTTAGGTGTGGGTGAATTAAAACCTACTACAATGTCTCTACAACTTGCAGATCGTTCAATTAAATATCCATTAGGCATTGTAGAAGATATTTTAGTACAAGTTGATAAATTAATTATCCCTACTGATTTTGTGATATTGGATATGGATGATGCGCCCTTACATGATAGGAATTTACCAATTTTGTTGGGACGTCCATTTATGGCCACAGCCAAGACTATGATAAATGTGCAGGATGGTAAGCTCAGCATGACAGTTTTAGGTGAAACTGTTGAATTTAAAGTTTTTGAATCTATGTCCTATCCTTCAAACTCTTTTGATTGTTTCTCAATAGATGGTTTAGACTCATTGGTGTTTTCTAGTTTCATGCATGACCAAGTGAAGACAAATTTGGAAGCGGCATTGACAATGGAAAATGAGGAGTTGCAGAATTACGAGGGAGCAAAGGAGGTTATAGCAGCCCTTGAGGCATTGCAGCCATGTTTCCCTGATGAATCTCGGTTAGACATGCTAAACAAATCTTATTCTAAAATGGTTTCATCAATAGTTTCCCCACCAAAGCTTGAGTTAAAACCTCAGCCTAATAATTTGAAATATGCATATCTTGGTGAGAATGAAACCCTTCCTGTGATTATTGCTTCTGACATTACTCCATTGGAAGAGGAAAAATTGTTGAAAGTTCTTAGGGAGCATAAAACTGCAATAGGATGGACAATTGCAGACATTAAAGGAGTAAGTCCTACTATGTGCATGCACCGCATTATTTTGGAAGAAGATGCCAAACCTATACGGGACGCCCAGCGTCGTCTCAACCCAAACATGAAAGACGTTGTTCGGGAGGAGATCCTTAAGTTGCTCGATGTTGGCGTTATATATCCTATTTCTGACAGCAAATGGGTAAGTCCAGTTCATGTGGTACCTAAGAAATCAGGGATAACAGTTGTGAAGAATGAGAACAATGAGCTCATACCCACGAGGATGACTACTAGATGGCGTGTTTGCATCGATTATCGCAAGCTTAATGCGGCTACTAAAAAGGACCACTTTCCTTTACCTTTTATTGATCAAATGCTTGAACGCTTAGCTGGTCACTCATTTTATTGTTTTCTTGATGGATTTTCAGGTTATAATCAAATTGCTATCGCCCCAGAGGACCAAGAGAAGACAACTTTCACCTGTCCATTTGGAACATTCGCATACAGAAGGATGCCGTTCAGATTGTGCAATGCACCTGCCACCTTTCAAAGATGCATGATATCGATTTTCTCCGACATGATAGAAAGGTTTGTCGAGGTATTCATGGATGATTTTTCTGTATTTGGAAATTCTTTTGATAATTGCCTTGCACACCTAACCTTGGTGCTTAAAAGATGTGAAGAGACAAATTTGACATTGAGCTTGGAGAAGAGTCACTTCATGGTAAGGCAAGGTATTGTGTTGGGACATGCTATTTCTAGTAAAGGTATTGGAGTAGATAAAGCAAAAATAGATTTGATTGAGAAATTACCGCCCCCTACTTCTGTGAAAGGTGTGCGGAGTTTTTTGGGCCATGCAGGATTTTATCGCAGATTCATTAGAGATTTTTCTAAAATTGCACGACCTTTGTGTGATTTATTGGCCAAAGATAGTGAGTTTAAGTTTAGTAAAGCTTGTCTTGATGCTTTCAATACTTTGAAGGAAAAATTAATTACTGCACCAATTATTATGCCTCCTGATTGGTCATTGCCCTTTGAAATAATGTGTGATGCGTCTGATTATGCTATAGGGGCTGTTTTAGGACAGCGGGTAAATAAGGTTTCTCATGCTATTTATTATGCAAGTCGTACCCTCAATGATGCTCAAATTAATTACTCAACTACTGAAAAAGAATTACTTGCTGTTGTTTTTGCATTGGAGAAATTTCGCTCTTATTTGATTGGATCTAAAGTTATTATTTATTCAGATCATGCAGCATTGAAATATCTACTGACCAAAAAGGATACCAAGCCAAGGTTAATCAGGTGGATCCTACTGCTGCAAGAGTTCGATTTGGAAATAAGAGACAAGAAAGGGAGCGATAATGTAGTGGCTGATCACTTGTCACGATTGGAACACATGGCCGGCCCTAAGGACGTACAACCCATCCAAGAATGCTTTCCCGATGAACAATTATTTTCTGTGAATGGTAAAGAGCCCTGGTATGCGGATATTGTTAACTATCTAGCTAGTAATGTTCTGCGTGCTGATCTAAATTCACAAGAAAAGAAAAGATTTTTGTCCACAGTCAGATATTACTTTTGGGATGACCCTTATTTATTTAAACATTGTCCTGATCAAATAATAAGGCGTTGTGTTCCAGAATATGAGCATGATGATATATTGAAATTTAGTCATGAATTAACGTGTGGAGGACACTTTGGAGGTAAGAAAACTGCTTTCAAAGTTCTTCAATCTGGTTTCTTCTGGCCTACATTATTCAAAGATGCATTTAATTTTGTTGCTAAGTATGACAGATGTCAACGGTCAGGGAATATAAGCAAAAGGAATGAGATGCCTCTTACAAATAATCTGGTGGTAGAATTGTTCGATGTTTGGGGCATAGACTTTATGGGACCGTTTCCTCCATCATACGGGTACACGTATATTCTTGTTGCTGTAGATTATGTATCTAAGTGGATTGAAGCAATTGCAACCAGGAACAATGACAGCAAGACCGTGGTGGGATTCTTGAATGATATGATTTTTACAAGGTTTGGTACACCTCGGGCGATTATAAGTGATGGGGGATCACACTTTTGCAATAAAGCATTTGATTCCTTATTAAAGAAGTACAACATCAGCCATCGGGTAGCAACCCCATATCACCCTCAAACATCGGGCCAAGTGGAGGTGAGCAATAGGCAAATTAAGACGATCTTGGAGCGAGTTGTGGGCACTACAAGGAAGGATTGGGCAGTAAAGTTGAATGATGTTCTATGGGCGTACCGTACGGCATATAAGACGCCTATTGGCATGAGTCCTTATCGAATCGTGTTTGGCAAAGCATGCCACCTACCGGTGGAATTGGAGTATAGGGCCTATTGGGCAATAAAGCAGCTGAATTTTGACATGAGAGAAGCAGGGGACTTGAGGAAGATGCAATTGAACGAATTGGATGAGCTGTGGAATGAAGCGTACGAGAATGCTAAGATTTACAAGGAAAGAACCAAGCTTTATCATGATAAAGCAATACAATGGAAGGAGTTTACACCAGGTATGAAAGTTTTACTTTATAACTCACGAATGAAATTCTTTCCAGGTAAATTAAGGTCAAGATGGACGGGTCCCTTTAAAGTGACACAAGTATCTCCTCTTGGTGTTGTTGAAGTTGAGAATGAAAGGAGTGGAAGCAAATTCAAAGTCAATGGGCACTGTTTGAAATTGTATTTGGAAGGACATTCAGAAGTGGTGGATGCAATTGATTTTGTGGAACCTTAAACTTGACAGTACGTCTTGCCTAGACGTTAAATAAAGCGCTGGGTGGGAGCAACCCACCAAGCTAACCTGTTTTTAAGTTTAAGTTTTAGTTTTCAGTCTTATGTTTCTCTTTTGTTTTCTTTTAGGTTTTCAGCCACCCTGAGGATCCTTGAGGAGATGTTCGCTATTCTATCAGGTGGCCTCTTTCTTATTTACATTATCTTGTCTCCTCTTTCTCTGGAAAGTTTTGGATGGCCACCTCCTACATATTTTATTGGATAAATGCACACATTGAGGACAATGTTCATTTCAGGTTGGGGGTGTAGACATTCATGACCTTATTCATACTACCTTGTAGGTTTAATAGTGTTAAATTGTACATGAGTTGAAATTTTTATGCGTATTATACATGCTGTATTCATATGGATTGGCCTATACAGTGATTGCATGTGTGATAACTTGAAGGTAGAACATTATGTGAGTCACACACGAACACGTTCTGTGCAGTGATAATTA
This sequence comes from Narthecium ossifragum, assembly GCA_963920575.1. Taxonomy (NCBI): domain Eukaryota; kingdom Viridiplantae; phylum Streptophyta; class Magnoliopsida; order Dioscoreales; family Nartheciaceae; genus Narthecium; species Narthecium ossifragum. The sequence continues at coordinate 15,294,870 of OY986969.1, forward strand.
TACCCACCAGAGGAATGAGCATGCTATTGTTAATCTATACCATGATTTCAGCATTAGCTAGTGTTGAGTATTGCATGCAGAAAAAAAAAAGAAAAGAAAAAGTTTCGGAGATTGATTAAGCTGTGTCTAAACACCTATTAGGTGATCTGCTGAGTAACCGGGTGTTCTTGCCTCAGGAAGCGGGGAGCTCGCGTAAAAAGGTAGAATCACTAATAGCTAAAAAAAAAAAAACTACTCAGGGTTTTGTTAAGTAACCGGGTCTCTGTGCCTCATGAAGCGGAGAGTGCTCATGTAAAAAGGCAAAATGTCTGATAGTTGAAAAAAAAAAAAGAAACAAAAAAAAAAAAAAACAAAGCATGTTGTACTTAGAGTGTGAGGGTTGGATGATTGGTCATGAAGATGGTAGTGTGTTTGGACTAATGGTGGGTAGAAGTTGTTTCTGTATGTAAATTTTATTTGTCACGTCACATGTGTTCGTCTGGATGGTGATTAGCATGTTTGAAGTGTAGAAGTTAATTTCATGTGTTAGTAGCATGTGCATGAGTATAGGATGTTTCGTGCTCTATACTATATGTAACACTATTGACTTGATAAGGTAGAACTCTTATTATGCATGTCTACAACCTTAGACCGTAGGTGTGCTTAATATATTTTATGCGCTTAAAATTGCTAGAGACTAGCAATAAGCTGGTTGGGGGGTGTGATGAGTGCATGAAAGTGCACTCTGAATAGCCTTATAACCATCTCAATTGCTAGATAATTAGCCTTAATCAACATCTTTATTACTATTTTTTATATCTATATGTTGCTTCACATAGTTGTGTGGAAAATGCAGGAAAAAGGAGCAAAGAAGCTGAAATGATTACATGGATCAACTTGAAAAATTAATCTGTACCTGCTCATGAAGAACCAGATGATGTGCCACATATGGTTGGAAAGCTCTTGAAGTCTAGATTCTGGAGAATTTTACGGTTCGTGATTCCGAGTTTCCTAAAGGAAGTTACGGCAATTTTAGTACCGATGGCGCAGTCTGAATGGCAGAACAGGAAATAAGCTGGAAGTCCGATCGATCCGCCAATCGATCGGACCACGCAGAAACGTGACAGAACCTATGTTTTTCAGCCATAAGGGATCCGATCGATCCCTCCATCCCTCCTATGGGGTCCGATCGATCCGACACCAATGGTCCGATCGATCGGACTCGGAAAAAGCCAAAAAACAGCGGATTTTTACTCAACCGATCGATCCAACACTCATAGTCCGATCGATCGGACTTGGGAATTAAAGGATGACAGAACGTATGCTTTTTAGAGGAACACAGTGTGATCGATCCATCCATCGATCGGACTCGGGCGTAAATAGAAGTTGAAGATTTTAATGAGACTGATCGATCCAACTTCCCGAGGAGGATCGATCGGACGTTCCCAGTGAATTAAATCAACGGTTTAGAACAAATCCGTTGATGGTGAGACTTTAGGGCTATAAATAAGACTCTTTTTAGGGTTTGAGGGGGACTTTTTGGCAGCGTTTGGAGGCGAGGAGAAGGGTTCCAGGCTTGGTTTTCTTTTCTTATTTCTTCTTTATTTCTTCATTAGTTTTGTTGCCCTCATGGTGAACATGAGTGGCTAGTTTCTTCTCTAAGGTACCGATGTAGCCCTAACTGAATCATTCTATGTTATTGAATCATATTTATTTAATCAGTTTATTTTCCTTGTTTCATTCATTATTATAACTGAGATCTTAAATACCTTTATCTGGCCAATAAAAGTATTATAGATTGTTTTATGTGAGATTGGGCGAGGGTTCATTCCCTAATCTTGCAGGATCTATGAATGAATGAGTTTATGTCGAGGTCGGGTTCAACCTAAGAGTATTCTTGGTTCATAATTGTTTTTCAGAGCTTAATGGATTCTTGGTTAACACTTAGTTATGGGTTCATTAGCTAGGGTTAATTGAGGGTACTTGGTGAAGACTGCGGCCGAACGGATCATCATACCGGAAGAATGAGCCCTTGGAATTAAACTGAGATCTTGATTGATTCAATGCATAGAATGTGGATGTTATGGTGAAATCGGAACCTTAGTATTCATCCATCATATTTCTATCGTTTTCTTATTTCGTTATTAGATCATCTATTCTCAATACCTCATATCTCTTATTTTCCCTTCCTTATTTTCTTTCTTTTCTGTTCTTTAGCGTTTTACTCTAATAATCTCTACAAATATCTGTGGGTACGATACTCGTCTTGCTAATATACTGATTGCACCGATTCGTATACTTGCGAGATATAAAATTCATTCATCAAGTTCTCTGATCGGTGATCGATGGCCGCACTGGTTCACCATGGCGTGGAAAGCTGCCGAGTTCTCCTCCCTGTGCTGTAGCCATTTGAGTCTTGTAGCCTGTCCCCTAGTAACATCTTGTCGGCGGAGAATAGCCTCGAACATGTTTTCTGTAATCTTCATTTGAGACTGTTCTTCTTCCGATAAACTAAAGGCATCCTCTCGTTCATACATCTCCGCGAGACTAGAAGAGAGGAGTCTAGTTCTCGTCTGGAAGGCAATATTGTCACTAGGTGACCACCTCTTCACCACCTCTTTGAGCTCTGCCATACGACATCGAATAATATAATCTGGAGTACCCGTCCGTGGACGTCGCCAGATCCTCTCTAGCAGCCCTTGAAAGGCAGGAGCACTGAGCCAATGACTGCGCAGCCTGAAGAGCCCCTTCCCTGGATGCCGTGCATCCGGTTTGGCAGAAACAATAAGTGGGTTGTGGTCTGATCCAACTCTAGGTAGGTGTTGAACTTCTGCTCCCGGGAACTCCAACTGCCATCTACTATTGAACAAAGCTTTGTCAATTCTTTGTAGAATCCTGGCGCGACCAGTCTGTTGATTGCACCAAGTGAAGGATTGCCCGACAAAATCCATCTCTATCAGCCCATTCCGTTGAACACATTCCAAGTAGTCCATGACTTTGCGGGAGAACACAAATGGCTTCCCTCCCCGTTTGTCTTCCAGAGACGAGGCTACATTGAAATCACCGATCATCAATTGTGGCAAGTCAACTTCCTCCATGTTTGTTATTGCTGCCCATAAACTCCTCCGCTCCCTTGTGCTTCTCGCCGCGTATATTCCGGTCACAGCCCAGTGTCCATCCTCAGGAGATGAAACAAGAGCATGGATAGCTTGATTTGTTGGAGCAAAATAGGACACCATGCCTATTGAGCGCCGCCAAACTGCGAGGATGCCGCCTCTCCGACCTTGAGCAGGGATCAAGAAAGACTCAAAAGTATTTCCTAATCGAGCTCGAAGAGCTTCAATTTGGTTCTCCTGCACGACAACATCAAGAAGAAAAAGAAATTGTAAGTTACCATCCCTAAAGAGTCTGTGGCATATGTACAGCGTCCTTTGGGGGCCGGCACCCCTGATATTCCAAGAGAGGAGCTTAATCATCAGACATAGGGGAAACAGGTGCTCTCTCCTGCTGAGTGAATTTGCTCTTTTTTGCCGAGTGGTTAGCGGCCACCACATCCTCTGGGTCTCCCTCCTCCAGCTCTGTTTTCCTCTCATCCATAGATACATCGCTTTCACTTGGATCCACGTCGTACTCCTTCATGTCGTCGTCCTTCATCCCAACAGAAACGGCTGTACTCGTGCAATCCGGAGGCTCAACGATTTCTTTCCCTCGTTGAGAGAGATACCCATTCTGCTTCTCTAAAGCCTTCCTCATTTTTAAGGCTTCCTGTTCGTGGGCTGGGGCCAGTGCTACTAATGGAACTAGAGTCGAAGGCCCAGGCCGTTTAGCAGGCCCATGAGGGATAACTAGAGGATTAGCTCGTCCGGGGTGGGCCACTCCTTTGCCAGCTCGTATGCAAGCCGCTTCTACAATACCCAAGTTCTCAATGTCTGGCGCCTCGTCCCCTGAGTCAACGCCGCCTGACACCATATCAATATGAATCTTCTCTTTGCTGGACTGGGTGCCAACCAACTCCCTAGGACCGGTGCTTCTCTTCTTACTCCCCTATCCAGGGCTTTCTTGCCAGGCTGTATCCATTAATGACGCATCAGAGATGATCGCATGCGGCGCAATGGCTACTGCCATTAATGGGGGATCAGAGATGTCAGCCAGCAAAGCATCTTTCTTGGGAGTCTCTTTCTGACGCCAGATGCGCTCTACCTCTCTCCTTTGGCCATCTATTCCGCCTCCGGTAGTCTGGTTTCTCCGGCGAGGTCTTTCCACAGTGATCCATTCTTTGTCAGACTCCATGGGTTGCGCAACCACCGGAACAATTGCACCATCAATGGCCTCTACATTGACCTCCATTGGAGAACTGCTACCATCTAACCGCTGCTTCCTCTGTTCTTGGTGAGGGGTGCTCATCTGCGTCTGGACGGCGACCGGCGTTGGGCTAGCATAGCTATGCTCGAATCCCCTACGTAGATGTCCCACTCTACCACAGCCTATACATATATCAACACGTTCATAAATGAACTTTTGATAATGAGTACGAGGATGAACCCCAACCACTCCTTCTCCCACAGGCACTCCTTTAGGTACAGGATCCTTAAGATTTATCTCTATACATGCTCGTGCATATTTGCACCTCCCCATCAAGCCAGTGGAGTAATCTATCAATAATGGGGTGCCAATGTAAGAGGCTAGTTCTATAAGAAACTTCCTTCTATAGTATTCCGTGGGGAGGTCTGGGAATCTCACCCACACGGGTACAAGATCAAAGCTATCTGGAGTTGGTTGGAAACAAGGTCTCCATCGGATCAACGAGAGCAACCTTCCTGCAATGGACCAAGGGTCGCCGGATAGGACTGCTGCCATGTCCTCTCTTGTACTAAAGTTGAACACATACACTTCATGCGACATATCGGATACCATGAAGGGACCAGATGTGCGCCAAAGACCAGCGAGCTTTTGTCTGAGGAAATCAACATCCACTCTTCCCCTTACAAACCGCCCAAAGAGTGCGAACTCCCACTGTTGAATGCTTTTCTCTACTTCCTCCGGGTCAAATATCACTCTGTCGTGATACTTCCTCTCTATGCCGGCAAGCTCGTCCTTCGTCACATAAGTGTGGTTATTGCCACCTCCAGCTACATGCGCCCAGGAGCGCTGAGAAGGGGTGGGGTCCGGTGGTTTGGTCGGTTTGGATCCCGCCGCCCTCCCGAAGCGGGGGTCTTCGTCCCCTATCTGCACTCTCTCCTCACTCACATCCATGTTCGCCGGCGGAAGTGTCTTGGTATTGATATTGTTAACTGTACCTTCTGATGAACAACCAGATGATATGCCATATATGGTTGGAAAGCTTTTGAAGTCTAGTTTCTGGAGAATTTTACAGTTCGTGATTCCGAGTCTCCTAGAGGAAGTTACGGCAATTTTAGTACCAATGGCGCAGTCTGGATGGCAAAATAGTAAATACTCAGGAAAAAAAGATCGATCCTTCTTCCTAGTAGGATCGATCTGTCTACGCGCAAACCTGACAGAACGCATATTTTTCAGATGATCACAGTAGGATCGATCCTACTATCCATCCTACTGAGCAAGATCTATCCTACACCCAGAGAAGGATCGATCCGACTCGGGCGTAGCCAGAAATTGAAGATTTTGATGCAAAGGATCGATCCTACTTTCCCAGTGAAGAAAATCAACGGTTCAGATCTAATCCGAGGATGGAGACACTTAGGCTATAAATGGGACTTTTTCTAGGGTTTGAGGGGGGAATTTCTGGATACTTTTGGCTGTTACTTTCTACTATTTTATATTTTTCCTAGGTTTTCTCTAACTTTATGAAATCTTTTGGAGGATTGTTCTTGATGGCCCTGCGTGGCTAGATCTTTATTCTTGGTCAAGGAGACTGAAACCTCGAAATCAATGAAACTGTGAGATCTAATCTATTTTTATTGTTCAGTTTATACTTGAGTATTGAATGTTCTTCTGTGATTTGATGTTCATGATTGTCTTGTCTAATTGCTAGGAGGCCTACCAGTTTATTATTCATTGCAATCTACTGCTAGGTTGGATATCAAATCCGTAATTGTTTGATCCCTTTAATCTGCGAAACAACTGAGATCTATTAATTTACTGTGTTTCAGACATTAATAGATCTTAGGAAGAATATTCGACTAGATTAAATGCAACCGTGTCTGTTTGTGTTGTTTAGCTTCATCAATCTCCCTATTCTTAAAGTTGCTACTAGATTAAATCTACAGCGCTTGTCTTAGGTTGTTTAGTAGTTAGGGTTGATTAGATCGCTTGTTTTTAATTAACTATGATTTAGAAGAGATTCGAATTTAATTCGAACGGTGAATATTCGAGGTATGAATTGATATATTCATGCATCAATGAACAGTTGTTGGATTCCGATGGTGGATGTTGACTTAGACCAAGGTTTGTTCTCTTGATTCAATTCGATTATTCGCTTTAGATTGTTTCTTTACTGTTTTCCTCACGCTTAAAACCCCCCATCTTTATACACTAAGCACAAAACCAGGCTAAACACTCTTCGTGGGATCGACTCGTACTCGCACTACTACATTTATTTTAACGAGTATTGGTTTTATTTTTGAGTGCCTACAACAGCATATCAAGATATAGTATCTAATTGCTATTTTTTTGCTCAGTTTGGAGAGTGTTTCATGGCCGAGTACATATTGGTACAATGGTACCGATATATATCATACCCATCAGTAGTAAGTAACCAGTTCGAGGGGACTCTACACAATATAAAACCACCGATTCACTAACGGTATAAATGTACCGATATATCCTAAACATATCGGTACAAAGGAACCGTTTCGGAGCGTATATAGACGGTATATGGGAGGACCTGTCCCTCTACTCCTGGGTCAACCGTCTAGGTCGGGCCCGTGGCTCATTGTGGACCGCAAGGGCAATTTGGTAATTGCGCCTTGTCGGTTTGTTTCACACCCACATGATGCACACACAGCCCCTTTTGTTTGGTTTCCATGTTTGCTAGAACCTTATGCGGGCTTTGGATCGAAAGATCCAAGCTAGGGCGCGCAAAAGCTTGTTTTAGGACAACTGGTGGCCCGTGCGCGATCAGTCGCTCATGGGAGCGATCGATAGGACCTGTGTCGGTTGTCTGGATAAGGACGTGGCTGACGTGTCCGGATAACGGCGCGAACTGACTTAACCCAGCCCAGTCCGACCGATCGCTCGGACTCGTGCCTATAAGTAGCCCGAGACTCCTCTGTTTTTTCGGTTTTTCTTCTCCTTTCTTCCCTTCCGTTCTCCCTCGTTCGGTCATCATTTGGAGTGCTTGAGGGCTTGTTCGATTCGTGGCAGCATGAGTAAGATCCGTGGCTTGTTTTGAAGCCAGTTTGGTGCTCGAATAGCAGGGATTCAGCCGAGGTTGCTAAGTTCAGTAGGTTTCTTCCTACATGGGTTTAGTATGGATTTTCTCTTAGTCTAGCAAGTGGATATGGGTGTTCTTGGTGTTGTTAGGTGTATCTAGGTTAGCTTGATTACTGGTTTAAGTTTCATATGATTTTATTGAGATTTTACTAGTATTTTAGCATGTTTAAACTGGGATTTACCGGTTTTGTTGTTCTCGAAGAACATCCGCAAGTCTGTACATGCATGATCTTGGTTTATGATAAACATGAGAGTTGTAGATCTTTGAGTCTACTCTCAGGTCCAACCCGTTTCATAATTTTCGGATTTTTCTATCAATTACTACAAGTTTCCTACGGATGGGTTGCGTTGCAGTAATTAGAGGTAATTAGTGAAGTTAATGGTTTTAATTAGCGGTTTCCCGGTAATCGAGCCGTTGGATGTTTCCCAGTTTTGGATATGTCGATCCCAGCATGTTTACCTGCGTTTTTTCTAAGTTGGATCTCGAATCCGACGTCTCTTTGACGTCGGATCGATGAGGTCACTTAGCCTCTAATTAGGGAATCTTGATGATTAAATAATATTATATGTTCATCTGTGTTTTCGGGGTTGCTTCCCATTACAGGGGTTCGCGGTTGACGGTCGCGGTACCGTCGTAATGCCGGGACCCACTGCGGATTGGCTGGCAGCGGTCATTGGTAATCGTTGCAACAGTCCAGTTGGACCTGTTTGTTATTTTATCATATTGTTGCATGCTTATCTCTTACTTGCGTATGATCATAGCATGCATTTTGATTGTGCATTAGATTCATAAGGTTAGGGCATGGGTGATGGATTGATCGCCGATCTGAGGCTTTTGAGTAGCTCGGATTTAGCTCTAGGACCGTGGCGGGTAGCATGGTCCAGGTTGGATTGTAATATTCGGTCGATATCGATGATAGGCGTAGATGACTTGAATACTCTTGTTGATCAAGGTTTAGAGGTCGTGTCTCTTGAGTAGAGGGTGTGCCTACTCAGCGCGTTGGATTCCCGCCAGCAGTGTCCGTTTCTTACTCGTGAGACAGCAGTATTGGTTTCCTGCTCATAGGAACACGCGGTGGGGTTATGGGACCCCTGTGTTCACCCAGGCTTTGCTTGAGGGTGACACTGTTTGTGTTCCCTTCTTTCTGTGTGTGGTAGTATAGAACCCTACTGAGCTTAGTGCTGACTCCTACCCGGGCTGCGTTTTGCAGGAAGCAGGCGTTAGCATTTTTTCGATGGCCCCTACCTGGCAGGTGTTTGGTGGCCCGGTAGCGTCTGGCGGTGCTTGAGGAGCGGTGATCGTCATCTATACCCTTTCTGTTTAGATAGCCTCCTACGGGAGTGTGATGTATATAAATGTAAACGCTTTTGATGATTTGAATATATCTTTTTTTTATTGTTGAGGTTTGGAATTATTGTTAAATAAGGGTGCTTATGAAATGTTTAGAGAACCCGATTAGGCCTTCACGGGTCAGGGCATGACAGTATAAAACCACAATTCATTGACGGTACTATCTTGTAGTATCTTCCTATCAAAAGGAATCCTGAATAACATTTTAAAGGTACCGTTTTAGAGTGCATTAGCACAGTAGTTTCGTACCGACGAACTAATCCAATAGCCAGTACTAGTTACCATTTTATAGGGAAAAACGACGGTAACATATAAAGGATGGATTAGATGTAGTATATCGGTTTGAAGGTGCCGGTTCGGAGTGCATTTTGACTGTTGCCTATCACCGACCCTATCAAGTTTTGTGTTGGTGTATAATCGTTAATTGAATAATGATATAAATAAAAAGGATCGTATTTTGTAAACTGATTTGGATGGCATTTGGACGATACCATAGCAAAGATAGATCCTATACTGGTCAGTGATATGGACCCGCTCTCCTCAATTAAGCCTCTTATGGGTGATCGGTATAAAACCACTAATTCGGATGGCATTTGGACGGTACCATGGTGGAGGTAGGTAGCCTATACTGGTCGGTAATATGGTCTCGTTTGCCTCAATTAAGCCTGTTAAGGGTGATGTAAATTTTCATTATCCAAATCCTATACATTCATAATCCTGTCAACTTAGTCGCATTTTAATAATAAAGTTAAAATACAGATATATTACTCATACTCCTGTGAACTTGGTGTTGAAAGATGTTACCACTTTCTTCGCCAAACATGGTAGTACATACACAGTCAAAACACAACTACACAAAATTAACCATGACGTATACATTTTCTATTCCCTAATGTAAGACAGTTCGCCAAAGACTAGAATACATTGATCATATATTCTGAGTTGAGCCCCTTGAGGAGGACGCTCCATGTCCATGTCAAACATAACCCCGCGTGTCTTTCTCGCCATGCGCTATGGCATGCATTTGCCACCACCTATCCCTATGCTCTTCTACTGACATAGTAGCCAGCTGATTGTGTGTATCGTCAATTATCATCACAAGTTTCTCAAACTGTAAGTACATTAAAAGTGTCGATAATTATTAAATCATGGCCTGCAGAGAATCCATTGCTTCGTCGGCAATTGCGGATTGGTGCTCGGGGTTTTGGACGATGAAATGCGAGATAGACTTAAACCATTCCTCATAACCCACCATGCATTCACCCCCCTAACTACAGAGACCTCATCCCTACACATGCTGGTTACGTGGGAAGGGTAGTCGTTCCAAAACTGCTTGGTGAACTGGAAGACTCTATGGTATCTCCATGCCGTTTCTTTGGTTCCCATGTGGAACTTTGATGGTTGTAATGGATCTCCAGGGATGATCTGACGGATGCCCATTTGACGAAACACCCTGTCCGAGTGATATGGCTCAACGAATTCCAGGGAGGTCAGTGTGCCAAAAAAGAAAGTAATATCATCACGAGGAAAGGACCCTCCCCGATGCTTTTGATATGGGTTCCAAGTCACCTGCAAGGGTAATATGAATTTAGAAAACACAATGACACATGTAATTGAAAGGTGCTTGGCCTTGATATGACATCTTAGCCTAAGAGCACTCAATCGATCAAGTTTCTCGCGATACATCTTAGCATTATCCCCCTTTTCCCTTGTCCTCTGTCAGGTAGCCAATGGAAAACACGGGGTTGCCCTTCCTTGTATTCCATGTTACGTCGAGGAGCCACCATAGAACGAAGGTGGTCATTGATGAGTCACTAATTATTCATAATTAAACCCTTAAATTACCTTTGTTAGCTTAAGAGTGTTTGTATTTTATATTTTGTCAGTTGATTTCAGGTTTAACGAAGATTCAAGTTAGAAAATACAGAAAATGCTAATATGTTGAAATTACGCCGCTTCGCTGTCAGTTTGAAATGAATTCGCCAAAATCTTCAGATAAATCCTAAATTCCTAAACTTTTGAGGCTTTCTATAAGACATCAAGAAGAACAACTTTCATGTTGGACACATTGCGAGATTCCAGACAGATTAATAGCAGCTTTGAAAACTATGAAGATAAAAAGATGCTGAGAAACTGTTCCATTGATGTTCTGTAGAATATTCACCAAATATTCCAGGTAAGTCTGAATATTATGAAATCTTCGGGATCAGACAGAAGATTTACTAATCTACATCTTTCGTGTTGGACTCGTTTTTGAATTCCGGTTTTATTGGACCCAGGTACGACCGGCATAGACTGCCCAGAATTAATCTAGGAAATCCAAGTTATAATAGAAGTCCAACTTAGCCGAAACCCTAATTTCGGGAGTTCTCCTATAAATAGGATTATTCCATCTGAATTTGTCATCTTTTGGGGAGAAAATCAGAGAGAAAAAGGAGAAGGCTAGGGTTTGAAGACGGAGATCTTTCCGCGGGGATCGATGGCTTCCTTCCCAACACCTATGGATCTTTCTCAAGAGATGAGTAGCTAATTTCTAAACTTAATTAGAGATCTCATGAAACTCTAGTGTAACTTTATGTATTGTTTGATTTGAATCTTAGATTTTTCTCAAAACATGATCCTATGAATTTGTTTTTTATTGTTAATAGAGTTGAAGGAACAGAGTTCCCTTGAAGTTCTTTCAGTCCTACATGATTTCTGTGATTGATTGTAGAGATTCATAGGATGGTTTTCATGTGATTTATGGTTTGCTAGTGAGATAGGCTATGCTAAGCTAGAATAGGTTGTGCCAAGGTCATTAGGAGTAGTATAACTTAAAGTAATTGTAAGACCAAAGACAATGTATGCCAAGAAAGATAGGTTATGCCATTAGGAACATAAATCTTATTTTAGGAATTCATGTGAGCTTGTAGTCGTATGATCCATAATGTTTAGAGAAAGAGATAAGAGGATAACTGAAGAATACAGAAAGTAAAACTAAGGTGGATTGAGTAAACCCTAAGTATCTCTCTCATTAGTTTAACAACTTTTACTTGCTTTCATTAGATAGTTTTAGTCAATTCAAACTTATCATTGCTTCTTTTGCTTAAATTTAGAGTCTGAGAATCGAATTCAATATTTCCTGGTAAATTCCCTGTGGTTCGACTCCGGATATCACCGCTGTTCTACCTAATAGTGTAGTGATTGAATAAGGATTATAAATTTAATATTTGATCGAGTTTGCAACGTTTTAATGACATGTTCGCGACACATCAATCATATATCCAAGCCTGCACATATTTAAGATATATTACTTGTTAGCCCTAATATTGTTTCGATGATGTCAATATATATTTGGTGATAAAACATTAGTTTAATATTATTATCCATTAATTTGGAAAGCATTAAAATCATATTTAATGTGTTTTTGCACTGACGGTCGATGCTACGGACAATGCATGGATCGGCCGTGGGGTATGGTGGTTGATGCAAGGATCGATCGCGAAAGATGTTCTTGGGAAAATAGGCTGACGGTCGATAGGCCGATCGACCGTGGCCTATGTGACTTGGCTCAAAGGAGCGACGGTCGAACGAGGTATCGACCCTGAGAGGCGGTTTTCGTAACAGAGCCTGACGGACGATGTCACGGTCAATGCGACGGTCGACCGTGAAGCTTGACGGACGATATGTGGATCGACCGTGGCTCAAGAAGAACGTGGCGGACAATGCGACGGTCGACCACCAGCCCAGAAAAGAACCGTTAAAGAGCTATTGCAGGAGCAGGAAAAAGCCGTTGGGAGGCTATTTGGAGGGCTTTGGAGCTTAGCTATAAAAGAGAAGTTGCAGCAAACTTGCCTAGAACTTAAGGGGAGCTAAGGGATTGTTGTAATCATATTCTAGCAAGTTTCTATCTCTTATTAGTGAGCTAAACCTTTGTAAAACTACTTCAAGTGTGAAGTAGACTTTGAGAGAAATATCCTAGAGAGATATTAGAGAGATTATAAGGTTATCAAGCACCCGTAAGCTTGGTGGATAGGATGCCAAGCACCCAGAATGTGAGGACCTGTCCCTCTACTCCTGGGTCGACCGGCTGGGTCGGGCCCGTGGCTTGTTTGATTGTTTCGCGTCGAACGCACGATCCGGTGGATCGTATTGTTTCTTGGACCGCAAGGGCAATTTGGTAAATTACACATTGTCGGTTTGTTTCACACCCGCGTGTGGACACACGGACCGTGTTTGTGTTAGTATTTGATTAGAATGATTAGGTGAACCCAGGATCGGAAGATCCGAGCTGGGCTTGTGTTTTAGTCCAAGTTTGTGTTTCTGGGCAAGAAGATCGATCCTCCTTGCTTGAGATCGATCTTCCTTCCTAAGGAGATTGATCTTGCTTGAAAAGAAGATCGATCTTCCTGTGCTAGCATGTCTTGGTGGTGATTTTTGAGAGGACGGCCGCCATTGGCCGTCGCTCTCCACTGTCAGAGGGAGAGAGGACTTTCTCCCCTCTTCTCTCCCTTTTCCTCTTCTTCTCCTCCTTCCCTGGCTTTTCCTCTTCCCCTTCTTCCTCTTCTCCTTCTTCCTTCTTCCTTCTTCTTTCTGCGGCTCTGCTTCCCTTGTTTTCCGGCAGCCTCTTCTTCCTCTCCGTTCTCCCTCCTCCGGCCACCGTTTTGGGTGTTTGAAGGCTCGTTGGATCCGCGGCGGCGTGAGGAAGATCCCTGGTGTGGTTTGAAGCTGGGTTGGTGACTGGTTAGCGGGGAATCAGCCGAGGTTTAGCGTTTCCGGTAGGTTTCTACCTACTTGAGTTAGTTTATGGGTTTTCTCTAGATCTAGCCGTTAGATCTTGTTGTTCTTGGTGTTATTGGATATCTCTTGTTTAGTGTGATTTCTGCTGTAAGTTTCATACGCTTTGGTTGAGATTTTAGTAGGATTTAAGCATGTTTAATCTCGGATTTTCCGGTTTCTCCTGTTCTTGAAGAATAGTCGGTTTACGGCGTCTTTTCCGATCGGTACGTGCATGTTCATGGGTTATGATGAACATAAGAGTTGTAGATCTTTGAATCTAGTCTCAGACCCAATTGATTTCATAATTTTCTGAGTTTCCTCTGATTGTTTATGAATTTCTTAACGGTGGGCTGTGTTGCAACAAGTAATAGTAAGTTAGTAAGATTAGCGGTTTTGATTAGTGTTTTTCTGGTCATCAAGCCATTGGATATTTCCCGATTTTGGATATGTTGATCCCAGCATGTTTATCTACTGATTTCTATGTTGGATCTCGAATACGACGTCGTTTGGACGTCAGATCGACGGGGTCGATTAGCCTCTAACTAAAAGATATTGGTGATTTAAATAATATTATGTCTACAACATATAATATTATATTTTACTGTTCACCAGAGTTTTCGGGGCTACTTCCCATTGCAGGAGTCCGCGGTCGACGGTCGCGGTACCGTCGTAATGCCGGGACCCGCTGCGGATTGGCTGGCATCGGTTGGTAGTACCGCTGCAGCGATCCAGTTAGACCTCTGTGTTGCTTTTGTCATACTGTTGCATGTTTATCTCTTACTTGTGTATGATCATAGCATGCATTGTTGATTGTGCATTAGATGCATAAGGTTAGGGCGTGGGTGATCTGTGGGCCGCCGTCCCGAGGCTGGAAACTCGGATTTAGCCCTAGGACCAGGGTTGGGTAGTTTGGACCCGGTTTGAATTGTGGTGTTCAGTCAAATTCGATGATAGGCTTAGATGACTGGTACACCTGTTGCTTGGTGATTGTAGAGGTCGTGTCGGCCTCGATTCGGATTCTGAGGTGTAGCCGGTGTTCCACTGTGACGACTCTTGAGTAGAGGAGTTGCCTACTCAGCGGTGCCATTTTTCGCCTGCAGTGTCATTCCCTGTTTGTGAGTCTACAGTGTTTATTTCTTCGTACTGAGTGTGACTCGACATGTGACTAGTTCTTCTGGAAGACCATGATCGTGGGCCTTAGGGACACGCGGTAGGGTTATGGGGCCCATGTATACAACCAGGTCTTACTCAAGGGCGACACTGTTGCGTTTCTCTCTTCCTTCTGTGTGTCGTAGTGTAGAACCCTACTTAGCTTTATGCTCACTCCTACTCGGGCTGTGTTTTGTAGGTGCAGGCATTAGCTCTTCTTCGGTGGCCTCTACCGGGTAGTTGGTCGGCGGTGCGGCGGCGCCAGGTGGAGTTTGAGAGGTGGCGATCTTTTACAGCTTTAAACCTATGTTAGTTAGTCTCATATGGGAGTGTTTAAATGTTGTATTTGAATCTTTCCCTCTCCGAGGATATGTATATTAAATTCACTTGGATTTTGTAATCTTGGGTTCGATGTTTGCTCAATTATGTCTTTTAAATTGAGAGTGTTTTGGTGAATTGCTAGGGAGACCAATAGGTTAGAGGGAAGCCTCGCCAATTTTTCGCATGTCAATAGGTTCCAGTTCGCGTCGCCCGGCCCGGTTGGGCTTTCGCGGGTCGGGGCGCGACACACGGAAGCTTGGTGGAAAACTCGTAAGAGGTCTTGCAAGTAGTGGAACCTCAAGCAGGCCCTTGAGTGAAGTGGATGTAGGCAAGGTTGGCCGAACCACTATAAAAATTCTGGTGCAATCTCTCTAACTCTCATCTCATATCCCTTGCTTAAATATATTATCTGCTCTTATCTTTAGCAAGCATATGATTTAATTAGACTCCTCCAATTTCGATTTCCATAATTGATTTTATTGCATAAAGCCTAAGATAAACCCCCCCTCTTAGAGCTTCAATTGGTATCAGAGCTAAGTCTCTATTTTTGTGGTGTAACAGCCCTTAGAGGATCCTAAATCAAGATGGAAATCATAGAGAGACAATCTACCAATAGGCCACCCTACTTTAATGGAACAAATTACACCTATTGGAAAACCAAAATGGAAATTTTCATTCAATCCATGTACTATGATGCATGGATGATAATAGAATATAGAGATTCGATCCCTTTAAAAATCATTGAGGGAAAAGAAGTTCCAAAAGCTAAGAATGAATATACTCCTACTGATTTTAGGAAACTTCAAGCAAATGCCAAGGCTAAAAACTTTCTATTTTGTGCCCTTAGCCCTGATGAATGCAATAGAATTTCTGCATGTAAAACGGCTAAGAAATATGGGAAAAACTTGAAGTTACCTATAAGGGAACGAGCCGAGTGAAGGAGTTTAAGATTAGCATGCTTGTTAATGATTATGAGCTATTTTCTATCATGGATGATGAGAATATAAATGAAATGTTTACTCGCTTTACCGATATTATAAATGTTCTTGATTCTCTTGGTAAAAGCTATTCTAATGATGAGATGATAAGAACGATCCTTAGGTGTCTACCTAAGACATGTGATCCCAAGTTGACAGCAATCGAAGAAGCTAAAGATTTAACTAAGCTGTCCCTTGTTGAGCTAATGGGTTCTCTCATGACATATGAGATGAACATGGAGAGGAGCAATGATGGAGAAAGAAAGAAAAAGAAAACCATTGCTTTCAAGTCAACATACAAAGATTCATTTGACTCAAGCGATTAGATGATGATGAGGAGATGCAAAAGATCACAAGAAGAATCCAAAGAATCATCAAGAATCAAGGAAAGAAAAACTCCAAAGGTGAAAAGGAAACTCCTCTTCTTACTTAAATAAAATTACTTGTTATGACTGTAGGAAACCCGGACATTACATGTCGGATTGTCCAAAGCTCAAGAAATTTTCAAAGAAGAAGAAGAAGGGCAAGGAAGAAAGTGACTTGAGCTCCACCTCCGAAGAAGAAGAAGAAGAAGAAACTGCAAATCTGTTGGTTGCTGTGGTGCTGCAGGCCTTGGTTGCGGGCCAGATGGGCTGGGTGCCCAGGCTGCAGGCAGGGCCAGCGTCACCCCCTGGGGTCACCGTGGTTGGCCCTGTGCGGAGGGCCTGGGTGGCTCGAGTGCAGGGTGGGCTGGAGGCCCGACCCGGGCAGCGTGCTGCGTTGCCAGTGGTGCTGCGGTCGATTTGTCGGGTCGACCGTGGCTTAATGGTTAAGGGTTATGGGCGCCTTCTACTATTACTCCGGAGTTTTGGTACGAGTGGTTAGCTCGTGGTTCCAAGACCGACACGTGGTATATTGATGGTATATTGAAGCTCTAAGAGGGGGGGGCTTATCTTAGGCTTTAAACAATAAAATCAATTAAGGAAAACTGAGTAGGAGGAGTCTAATCAAGTAATATGCTTGCAATGATAAGAGTAGATACTTAAGCATAGAAATAGAAGGATAGAGGAGAGTTAGAGAGATTGCACCAAAATATTTATAGTGGTTCGGCCAACCATGCCTACGTCCACTTCTCCCAAGGGCCTCCTTGGGGTTCCACTACTTGCAAGACCTCTTACAAGCTTCCACCAAGCTTACGGGTGCTTGGCAACCTATCCACCAAGCTTACGGGTGCTTGGTAACCTTACAATCTCTCCAATCTCACTATTGGATCTCTCTCTCAAAGTCTACTTCACACTTGAAGTAGTTTTACAAAGGTTTAGCTCACTAATAAGAGATAGAAACTTGCTAGAATATTATTACAATAATCCCTTAGCTCCCTCTAAGTGCCTGGCAAGTTAGCTGGACTTTCTCTTATATAGCTGAGCCTCCAACCCCTCCAAATAGCCTCCCAACGGCTATTTCTTTCTCCTGCAACGGCTCTTTAACGGCTAGTTTCTGGGCTCACGGTCGACCGTCGCATCGTCCGTGACATCGTCCGCCAGCCTTTCTTGAGCCACGGTCGATCCACCAATCGACCGTCGCACCGCACGGTCGATCCGCCTATCGACCGTCACTCCTCACGGTCGACCGTCCCATCGACCGTGACATCGTCCGTCAGGCTCTGTTGCGAAAACCTCTTCCCAGGGTCGATGCACCGATCGACCGTGGCCTATGTGACCTGGCTCAGAGGAGTGACGGTCGAACAAGGTATCGACCCTGAGAGGCGGTTTTCACAACAGAGCCTGACGGGCGATGTCACGGTCGATGCGACGGTCGACTGTGAAACTTGACAGACGATATGTGGATCGACCGTGGCTCAAGAAGAACCTGGCGGACGATGTGACGATCGACCGCCAGCCCAGAAAAGAGCCGTTAAAGAACCATTGCAGGAGCAAGAAATGACCGTTGGGAGGCTATTTGGTGGGCTTTGGAGCTTAGCTATTGTTGACATTGATTTTAGCTAAGGCTAAAATTAGTGATATTCATGAAATATCTTGGCCAAGTACATGTCCCTCAAAATCACATATGACCATGTGCCCTCCACATATCCCTGGCTTTGATGGCATCCTACATAAATCAGGAAATAAAGGGCATTTTGGTAATTCCCGTCCCCAAGGGCATTTTGGTCATTTAACATCTACAGGGGTGTAATGGCCTAACCCAAGGGTATTTTGGTCATTTTACATCTCCAGAGATGTAATAGTCCAAGACATGCATATTGGCCCTCCAACCTAACACAAGGGTATTTTGGTCCAAAATAAGTATGGGCCGATGGAGGGGCAGTTCGGTCATTTGCACATCACCCTTGACCAAGGACATTTTGGTAAATTCACGAAATATCCAAAATTTCGACAGATATTCAAAATTCAAACAAATATCCAAATTCCAACATATTCGAACACATATGTTCGAAATTCAAACATGCATTTTGAATTCAAATAAAGGATTCAAATTCAAAGGAGAAGAAATCTCTCCAACTCCCCGATAGGATCTCCTGGGAACAATCTCAACACCCAGATACGATCCCCGGAACAGCTTACGCATCTCTCAGATACGATCTCTCCGGATACGCTCCTAACGCTCCAACTCCTGGATAGGATCTCCTGGGAACAACCTCAACGACCAGATACGATCCTCGGAACAACTTACGTATCTCTCAGGTATGGCTCTCCGGATACGCGCCTAACACCCCAACTCCTGAGATACGGCAGGTCGCTTTCAAAATTCAAAGCGCCCGCCAGGAGTTCTAGCCCCTCGTCTATAAATAGAGAGGGGAGGGGAGGCTCTGGGCTCGGTTGGCTCTCTTGGTTGGCTTGGTTGGCTTGGCGCTCTTCTTCTTGGCTTCTTGGTCTCTTGGCTTCTTTGTCTTTTGAGAGACCTTGGAGATCGTACAGACACCCTGCCGGACTCTCCAGATACAAGATACATAGGAGAAAGCTCCCCAACGTTGAAGGCCAAAAGCTGTAGATCCAGAGGAAAAGCAGAAGGCGCCAGCGTAAAAGAGGAAAGGCTCACCAACCTGAGGACCCTGTGTCAAATCTGAGGTAGAAGACAGGAGCGCCTGCATTGGTAACGAAGGTGAGGGTCGGAGGCTCTGCCTCGGCCCGATATCCTTTGATACATTCTTTTTTATGTCTTTTATTAACTTATTTTATATTAATGTAACGGGACTTTAGATCCCGGGTCCTTAATCAGGGGTTTTCTCTAAGGGGATGTAATTAACGGGATGTCAGTCTGGCAACCCGGGAGTGTCGTGTCCACATATCACCCATATAATCAAAATATTTGTCGCAATGAAATCAAATCTCATTCCCCCGAGATGCATTCAGATTTCTTGTCGTACAAATTCTGGCACGCCCGGTGGGACACACTCCTCCCCTCATCTCTGGACTCGGTATTTTAAGTCCCAAACTACTAACCTTATTTCCTTCTATAACGAAGGAAATGGCACAAGTCGGAGCTCTGGTGAACATCTGCTTTGGTGACCTCTGGTTCAACATTCCCCTTGGGATAAATGGCCTTCCGGTGTCCTCGGCTTCATCAACTGTGTCGCTCACACCACCGACGTCACCTTTGGTTGTCAAGTCCGGAACCTTCTCTGTTGAAGCTCCCTGCAAACAAGGACAACCAACAAAACCCTCCTCGCAGGGTCCTGGTGTTCTACAAAATCATGCCATCAAAACTCCCTCCAACAGTCCTCGAGTCCGCCTGGAGGAAGTGAAGAAAACCTGCCAACAGTCGAAGAAACTCTCTCAAGGGGGCAAGAGATCTCGCCAGCCGAGATCCACTATCCCTCCGAAACAGCGAGAGATAGTCTCTCACGAAGCCATGGCGGATGAAGACGGCTTCATCCCAGTCATTTCCAAAAGAAAACAGGTGACCCCCATCGTTGCCAACAAGGCACCTGGCGCTACTTGCACTGACAAGACTCGGAGTGGCTGGGAGTCCTGACTCCCTAGCTACCGCATCTACCTTCATGATATGCAAATAGCCTACGCCAACCGAGAGATGGAGAGTCTCCAGATCAAAGACTTGAGTAAGAGCCACACTAACGCTTGTTATCCCAAGTGGAGCGCAGACACTTATCACATCGAGAATGGCTCTAACATCTGTCCTCCTAAATGGAGTCCCAACATTGTCAGCCTAACGGACCCTCCTGCCAACGCTAGGAGACCCGGCGACAAGAACAAGCAAAGAAGAGTTGTCTACCGTCCACCATGCCATGCTCAGGGCATAGGGCGTCTGATACGATGCACCTTCTCAAGGGCTTTCGTACCGGGTCTCTTGCCTTATCTCAGATCCTCTTTAGCCAAATCTATGGCTAGGTCGAGAGATACCTTTAGGGTTTTAGGAGAAGGACCCTAGGTATTCGACGAGGAAGACGAAGACTAAAGGAGGAGACGGATGAGAAGAGGGATACCTTGCAGCTCCTCTAGGGTTGGCTGGCTTCTCTTGAAGATCCAAGCCTTGGAGAACGTGGGTGATGGCTGGTAGTGGTGATGATGGTGGCGAAGGACTGGACGGCAGCGGAGAAGGAGACCGGTGATGGAGAAGGACCGGCTGTAGAGTGAGAGGAAGGTGGCTGGTGGATTATGAGGAAACTAGGTTACAACTACTCCTATATTACTTCTACTCCTAGGATTTATCTCTACTAAATAATAACTCTCATAAATTCGTCCATGACCTAATACAAGCTATAGAGGTCCTTTTATAGAGGCCTCAAGAGAGTTCTACTCCAACTAGAGAACTACCTTGCTTTAATCAGCAAGTAACCATACTTTCCTATTAAGACTCAATCATAACTCAAACTTCCTGATTACTAGGACTCTTAATAGGAACTAATAAAGCAAATCATAAACTGAACTCAAACTAGGAAACTGACTCAATCAAGATAACTACTAACTAGGAAATCATCTAAGTAAGCAAACCAGCTAGGAATAGGATTCCTTTGGCCGGCTGAGCTTAGAACGCCCAAAGGGACTTGGGTGCAGCCAACTCCTTGGCGTGGGCCCATCCAAGCAAGGACGTGGGTCCCTTCTTGGAATGGCTCGGTTCGACCTCGTATCATCCCTCCTCCCTTCGAAATTGGCCTTGTCCTCAAGGCCTGAATGTGATGAGGAAAGAGGGCTCTTCTCTTCTCTAACCGGAGTGATGTGGCTGGACCGCAACTGTTGCTCTGTACTCGGCGGTGAGAATCCCGGTCTGGCCCATGGTGGATCTAATGGTAACTGGGCCATTGAATCAGGGGGCCATGCAGCTGGTGAGAACCCTGGTCGCACCCATGGTGGATCAGGTGGTAACCGGATCGGTGAATCAAAGAGCCATGCTGCCGGTCTAGAAGGAGGGAGCTGAAACTTAGGCAGATCTGGCGGCCTCTGGAACTCCAAGAAGTAGAGGGCGGCTGTAGATTGACGATGGAGCCACCTCAAGTGCTGGTGTCCTAGGTCAAAGACTCGGTCGACCTGAATCAAATCCTTCCAAGATGGAAGTAGATCCAAGACAGCGGCTGGATACAGTCGTGCCGAGGACGGAGCATCCGGGGGACGATCTGATGGTTCAGGTGGCTCCAAGCATGGGATCTTCAATGGTTCTCCTGGATCATCCTCGTCACGTCCCATGAGTAGTGTCACCCATGACCATAGGATGGGATCTGATCTCCATGGCCTGGTCGGATGTGCAGGGTCTTGGCTTGATATTGAGTCAAGCTCGCTTTGGCCCAGTCTGAAGTGAAGTCGGCTGGGCCACGCTTCTGCTGCACTATTTGGATCTTGATCAGGTTCAGTTTGACTAAGCTTGATGGAGCTTGGCTGGCTACAATCAGATCTAGCCGGATTGATTCTGGCTGCATCCAATTGAGTCTGACTTAGCCTGGTCTGATCTGAGCTTGGTCGGATCTGGTTGGTGTAACCAAACCTGGTTGTGCTTGGATGGAATCTGACCAAGTCTTGTAAGCTGCAATCTGACTCGACCAATTGTAGGTGATGGAGTCGGAGTTTGATCAGGTTCAAACCGTAGTGATTTGATTCAATCTGATCAGATAGCTGAGTGGCTCTGGCAACTGAGAGGGAACTGAACTTGGTCGCCGGTAAGGGATGTTCATCAGGGTTTGGATCCCATGGAGAAGGGGGGATGAGAGGATGGGGGTTCGAACCAATGGGGTGAATCTGGATGGGTGTCGGTTCTGGTGGTTGGGGTTTGGAGCCGGGCTTGGTAATGTCGAGGAAGGTGTCAGGAGGTTTATGGGACGGCCTTTGTTGGCTTGAGAGATCCTTCAGTGGGCCATGGAAGGAGGTTATGGTAGGATCAGGGGCAGGTAGGCAGCGATTACCTTGGGGGTTGCTGCCGGAGTTGAAGGAGATGGATTTGGGAGACGGCTGGTTTGGGGATGGAACGGGGTAGTAATGAGGAGGGCCTTGGTGGGGGTTACATGGTACGGGGAGGGCATGAACTGAGGTAAGGTCGGTGGCTGCAGTTTTGTGGACTTCAGGTGGATTGCCGAAGATGACAATCGGCTGTAGGGCTGGAGAACGGGGGGCCGTGGGTTTGTAGGGGGAAAGAGGGTGGCCTTGATTTGTGGTGGGGGCTGCCGGGGAGGAGTAGGGAGAGTTGCTGGTCGTGGGATGTGGTGTGATTGGGTTAGGGGGCAGCGGGTGTTGTTCATGGTTTTGGTCATGGGGCAGCTCATGGGTAGGTGGAGTATAAGGAGTCCTAATCCCGGTAGAGCTGGGTTTATGTTCTGCAATCCAAGTTGCAGCTAGAATGGGATTTTCTTTGGAAATCTGAACTCTGGTAGGGCTTGACTGATTTGTAGGAGAATATCGTTGGATCATTGCTTCCCATTCTTCTACTGAAGGTTAAGGCAAAGGGATCCAACTCTGGACAGCTTTCTTGCATTGTTCAGCCGTAGGGTAAGTCGTACTCCGAGTTTGACTAGGATTCCTAGTTGGAGTAGGATTTGCAATCCTAGTTCCAGTAGGATCTTGAGTCCAAGTCGTACTCTGAGTTTGACTCGAATTCCTAGTTGGAGTAGGATTTGTAATCCTTGTTCCAGTAGGATTTGGAGTCCAAGTTGTACTCAAGTAGCCATTGGTGTTTGTAGGTTTGGGTTGGTTGTAGGGAGTAGGTAATGGCTGATACGGTGGTGATGGATTGTAGGGAAGACTAGGGTTGTACGGTGTGTAGGGAGGTGGCATAGGCTGCTGGTATGGAGGCTGGGCATGGGCCGGGTATAGGGGCTCACGGTTTGGATAATGGGTCGGTGTATAGGCAGGTAAGGTGTGAGGTGAACAATAATAGGGTTGTGGAAGCATTGGGTTGTAGGCTGCATAGGGTGGAGGTTGGTTAGGGTTCTGTAGGGATGATGATGGGGGTAAGGGATGATGATGTGGAAGAGGGATTCGACCAGGTATAGGAGTAGGTCTGGTCGGATGAACAGTGATCCGTGTAGGGTTTGAGCAATTCACGGTATAACTAGGGTTTTGGCCAGGTACTCTTCCTGCCATGTGGACTCCTTCGGAAGGATTCGGGAGGGCACAGGTAAGAGGAAAGAGCTCTGATGCCAAGTTGATACGATGCACCTTCTCAAGGGCTTTCGTACCGGGTCTCTTGCCTTATCTCAGATCCTCTTTAGCCAAATCTATGGCTAGGTCGAGAGATACCTTTAGGGTTTTAGGAGAAGGACCCTAGGTATTCGACGAGGAAGACGAAGACTAGAGGAGGAGACGGATGAGAAGAGGGATACCTTGCAGCTCCTCTAGGGTTGGCTGGCTTCTCTTGAAGATCCAAGCCTTGGAGAACGTGGGTGATGGCTGGTAGTGGTGATGATGGTGGCGAAGGACTGGACGGCAGCGGAGAAGGAGACCGGTGATGGAGAAGGACCGGCTGTAGAGTGAGAGGAAGGTGGCTGGTGGATTATGAGGAAACTAGGTTACAGCTACTCCTATATTACTTCTACTCCTAGGATTTATCTCTACTAAATAATAACTCTCATAAATTCGTCCATGACCTAATACAAGCTATAGAGGTCCTTTTATAGAGGCCTCAAGAGAGTTCTACTCCAACTAGAGAACTACCTTGCTTTAATCAGCAAGTAACCATACTTTCCTACTAAGACTCAATCATAACTCAAACTTCCTGATTACTAGGACTCTTAATAGGAACTAATAAAGCAAATCATAAACTGAACTCAAACTAGGAAACTGACTCAATCAAGATAACTACTAACTAGGAAATCATCTAAGTAAGTAAACCAGCTAGGAATAGGATTCCTTTGGCCGGCTGAGCTTAGAACGCCCAAAGGGACTTGGGTGCAGCCAACTCCTTGGCGTGGGCCCATCCAAGCAAGGACGTGGGTCCCTTCTTGGAATGGCTCGGTTCAACCTCGTATCAGCGTCCTTGCTACGGTTTAGCACCGAGAGCCCCTCCAAAAAATCAACTCACCTCACAAAGAGGAGTTGCCTACCGTCATCCACCATGCCATGCTGAGGGCATACGGCGTCCTTGCTATAGTTTAGCATAAAAAATCTCTCCCAAAAACTAACTCACCTCTCGAAAGGCTCGCAGACAAGACGTCAGAGAAGACGCCCTCTCAGGGAATGCTTTCAATGTCTTTGCGGCGATGCCTATCGGGATTGAAGATGACGAGATGTCTACATGAAGTCACACATCCTCAAATGTTCCTGCCAAGAGAAGGAAGAAGAGGGCTACTGACGTAGACCCGGTGAAGATCATCGCTCCAGAGTCCCGTAGTCGGCCTCATACTAGGAGCATGACACTACGCTCACGTTCCTTAGATAGTAGAGATAGCACAGGAGCTGCCCCTGAGCCCTCGTTCGAGCAAGAGTTCCCTCCTCTGCCTAAGTCTCCAAGAGACAGACCGGCTTCCCCGGAGCGCTACCAGGTTCTTACTGCTTCAACAGAAGAAGAACTTGAACAGTTGAGGAATGCCCTGCAATTGAAGGAGGCAGAGATAGCCAATTTGAAAGCTCAGATCCCTACTACTTCATTTATTGCAAACACTTCCTCACCTCCACATAATCATGATTAGCATCACCCTCACACTGACAAACAACCACCTCCACATAACCATCAACACCAAACAAACATGGTGTCCTTGGAGACAGTACAGAGGATGATAGCCGAAAATATTAGAGCTCTCCAAATGCAGAACCAATATTCTATGAGGCCTGGGTACATGAAGCCCTACCTGGCCGACATCGATTTAGTCCCATTTCCAGTGAATTATAGACAACCTCAATTCACTAAGTTCAATGGGAGTGGGTCTCCACATGAGCATATTGCTCATTTTCTGGCGGCATGCCAAGACACAGCCCACAATGGCGCCTTATTGCTCCGACAATTTGTGCAAACCCTTGTTGGTCCAGCCTTTACTTGGTATAGCAAGTTGGCGCCTGGGTCCATCACCTCTTGGGAGCAAATGCAAGAGGCTTTCCTTCAAAGATTCTATAGCACCCAAAGAAATGTGGGGATCACAGAGCTCACCCAGACAGAGCAAAATCCTCACGAAAAGGCTGCAGACTTCATCAACCGATGGAGAAATTTAAGTATTCATTGCCCGCAACCCATCACGGAAGCGGAAGCCGTACGTATCTGCATGAATAACTTACGTCCGGAAATGGCTGTCTACCTGCAAGGTGTCCGTCCGCTCACCTTCGAAGAGTTAGCCTCTAAGGCGACTGACATTGAGAACTACCTACTGCATGTGGCTCGGAAGACCCAAATGGTAGACAGAATCTCTGATCGTACGAAGAGGGACAAGACTGCTCCTTCCAAGGGCAAAGCAGTCATGCAGACGTCTACTATCCAAAATCCTAGGTCAAGGGAGGTGTATGTCCCAAGGGACCAATCTCGACCTAGAGATACTTCTGCTGATGAGGGCCCAAGAAAAATAAAAACACTTAAAGAAAGAATAGAGAAGGAATACTCCTTCCCTCGTGAAGAAGTCTTAGACATCTTCACGGGTTTGAAAGACCTCGGACTCATTGAGCTCCCAGAGCCTCGACGTCCTCAAGAGGTGAACAGAGTCAATGATCCGTTATACTGCCCCTACCATAGGCTCTTGGGCCATACTCTCCAAGACTGCTTTATTGTCAAAGATAAAATTCAAAAGTTGATAGACGATGGAGTTATGGATGCTGGACTTTTGAAAAGGCTCCAAAAGGGGAAGAAAGTGGAGTCAACACATGTGGTCACTACCACCACCCTTTCCTCAGAGTCTGACTCTCAATGTGAACAATATACCCCTTCAACACCTCCTCATGAAGACATGGAGTATACTCCTTCAACACCCCCATATGAAGGAATGGAGTATACTCCATCGGTCTCATGTCATCAAGATAGGAATAAACATACATTTATTCCTTCCGACATTCCGACTGAGAGGTACCCAGTACCTATCTTACACCCCGTTGAAGGTCACCCTTGGCCTACGCTGGGAGAGTTGTGTCCTCCTGACATTGATGATAAAGAATCATTGTCTGACAAGGAGCCAAGTTATGATCCCTATGGCAGACCTTACCTCAGCAAAAAGCAAATAAAAAGGCGAGCCTTCAAGGAAAGAGTTAGAACAGCTAGGCTCAATCCTCCAAGGCCTCTCCCTCAAGGTTGGCAACCAAGGCCAAAGAGACAGAGGTCTCCAAAATATAAAGTCTTGAGAAAGGCCATGGCTCGAGAAGAGATAGAAGGTTTCATCCACCAAGTCTCTACAGACCTTCAAACTCGAAAACCACATGTTCCGAAAACCAACGTCACTTGGGACAACTATTCATGCTTCCCAATAAGAGTCTTCGAAGATGATGATGGATCACTCTGCTTCCCGGAAGAAGAAAAGGTCGAAGTCCATGAGATCATCACTCGCTCTGGACGCCGGCTCCCGGATTCCCAACCTCCACAGCCAAAGGCAAGGGACCAAGTACCGCAAGCAGTGCAAAATGTAAACTCTAATGAGTCAGTTAAATATAATGTAATTGCTCATTTAAAGAAAGTACCAGCATTGCTTAGCGTGTATGATGCTCTGTGTCTCTCCTTTGATCTTCGCAAATCTCTAATTACTACTTTGTCTTTTCCTGATGACTATCGGGCAGAAATTCCTCGACCAGAGACGCCCATAGTTGAAAGTCTTAACATAGAATTCACTGACGATGACTTAGTACTTGGTACTAAACCACATAATAGGCCATTGTTAATAACTGGCGATATCGATGAAATACCCACATCACGCGTGATGCTAGACTGTGGATCCGACATCAATCTTCTACCACTTAAAACCCTTCATAAGTTAGGGTATGATATTATGGACTTAACATCCAGCAATATCGTGGTCCAAGGCTTCAACCAAGCTGGGCAACAAGTGTTAGGTTCCATACGCTTAGTCTTAAAATTTCAAGACTTTGCCACGAGCGTTGTTTTCCATGTTATCGACGCTCGCACATCCTACAATGCCTTGCTAGGGAGACCTTGGCTCCATGAGTACAAGGTTGTTCCCTCAACACTTCATCAATGCTTCAAATACCAAACCCCTGAAGGCGACGTCAAAAGAGTGTTCGCCGACACAAAACCTTTTACACCAGGGGAAGCATTCTTCGCGGATGCTAAGTTCTACTTGGAGTTACCATTAAAGGTGAAGAAACCTGACCCTACACCTTCTGCAGACATGGGCTTCACGGAGAAGTTCACTGCAGCTGTCCAGCAAGGAAAGAAACCTCCTCAGAACAAAAAGACATACTGTTATATCCCAAGTAGCCAGAGGAAAGCGGGAGACCCGATATTCAAGGTCATTGAAGAAGAACTTCCCAAGTCCGCTCTTCAAGACTTTCCCATACCTCTCCCAAAGCTTCTACCTTCGTATGTGAGGCCCCCGCCAACCAGAGATGAAGGTCCATCAAATGAACATGAAGGTGGGGCAAGATATAGCCAACCTATCAAGTTCGTACAGGCCTCTCTGGTCATATCTTCTGACAATAGTCCATCCTTACCCATACCCTTCTATGACCAAAAGACATTACACATGATGTCCCAGATGGGGTATGATATCAACTCCGGTGAAGGCCTATGTGGAGGCCGTGGTCAAAAGCAGCCCTTTGAAGACCTTC
This sequence comes from Narthecium ossifragum, assembly GCA_963920575.1. Lineage (NCBI taxonomy): Eukaryota > Viridiplantae > Streptophyta > Magnoliopsida > Dioscoreales > Nartheciaceae > Narthecium > Narthecium ossifragum. Next base: position 15,322,946 of record OY986969.1, read on the forward strand.
TATCAGAGGAGCAAAAGATAGCTATTCGCTATGGTGAAGACTTGTTCTTTCACAAGACAGGACTTGGATATCAAGTCTGCATGACTACTACAGAGTTCGTCGACCTTCAAGAGGCGCCTCCTCAGCTTGAAGATGGTGGGCAAGCGACCTTCGATGACCTCGAAGAGATCAACCTGGGGGCAGGAAACGATCCCCGCCCTACTTTCATCCGCGCTCACATGACGCCAGAGGAGAAGAAGCAATACGCTACTTTCCTCCGTCAAAATCAGGATGTGTTTGCTTGGAGTTATAAGGAAATGCCTGGGCTAGATGCCAATGTGGCTGTGCATCGCCTATCTATAGAGGAAGGCGTTCGCCCAGTCAAGCAAGCTCAGAGACGCTTCCGACCGGAGTTAATCCCCAAAATCATTACTGAAGTTGACAAGCTCATCAAAGCAAACTTCATCCGAGAAGTCCAATATCCCAAGTGGCTAGCGAACATTGTACCTGTAAAGAAGAAGAATGGGCAACTTAGACTCTGCATAGATTTCAGAGATCTAAACAAAGCCTGCCCAAAGGATGACTTCCCATTGCCCATATCCGAAATCATTGTAGATGCAACTACTGGGCATGAGATCCTCTCCTTTATGGATGGATACTCGGGCTACAACCAGATAAAGATGGCTCCTGAAGATGAAGAGCTAACTGCATTTCTTACGCCAAAAGGGATATTTTGCTACACAGTGATGCCCTTTGGACTAAAAAATTCCGGGGCTACCTATCAAAGAGCCATGACGGTCATCTTCAATGATCTCCTCCATGATATCGTGGAATGTTATGTTGATGACTTGGTGGTAAAGACAAAGCATAGGCAAGATCATTTTAAACACTTAGCCACAGTCTTTCAAAGACTCAGGCAATATAACTTAAAGATGAACCCTATGAAATGTACCTTTGGCGTCACATCGGGAAAACTCCTTGGCTTTATAGTGCGCAAGCGAGGGATTGAGGTCGGCCCTTCTAAGATCAAGGCAATTTTGGAAATGCCCCCTCCTCGGAACCTTCATGAGTTGAAAGGCCTCCAAGGACGGTTAGCATATATACGAAGGTTTATATCTAACCTGGCGGGACGCTACAAGCCGTTCTCACATCTCATGAAAAAGCAAGTTCCCTTCAAATGGGACGGAGCTTGCCACAATGCCTTCCAAAGAATCAAGGAGTATCTCATCAACCCACCAGTGCTAGCATCCCCCATCAAAGGAAGACCTTTGATCCTATACACGGCAGCTCTGCCTGGATCATTAGGTGCTTTGTTGGCGCAACATGATAATGAAGGTAAAGAAAGAGCTCTCTACTACCTTAGTAGAACTCTGGTCGGAACCGAACACAACTACTCAGAAATGGAAAAAATCTGCCTCTCTTTAGTGTTCGCCACCCAAAAGTTGCGCCACTATCTTCTAGAGCACCCCGTGCAACTCATATCCAAAGCTAATCCTTTGCGATATGTGCTTAAAAAATTGACTTTGTCCGGACGACTAGCAAAGTGGGCCATGTTACTGTCCCAGTTTGACATAACATACGTCCCGCAGAAAGCAGTCAAGGGTCAAGCCTTGGCAGACTTTCTAGCCGCCTATCCAGTCCCAGATGACGAAATCCTAAAAGATGACTTTCCAGATGAAGGAGTCTTTGTGGCCGATGTCCAACCCTCTTGGGAGATGTATTTTGATGGAGCATGTAGACGCTTAGGAGCGGGGGCAGGACTGGTCTTTGTTACACCATAACAAGCTCTAATCCCCTACTCCTTCACGTTAACGTTCGCTTCGTCCAACAACATGGCAGAATACGAAGCTCTCATAATCGGCCTGGAGATAGCCATTGAGATGGGGATAGATCCACTCACCATACATGGCGACTCTCAACTCATCATAAATCAACTTCATGGCATATACCCCACAAAAAAAGGAGAACTAATCCCATACCTTCATAGGGCCAAAGAAATCATCAACTCTTTCAAAGAGCTGAAAATTCAACATGTTCCACGCTCGCAAAACCAAAAAGCCGATGCGTTGGCCAGCTTGGCCGCAGCTATGTCTCTCCCACCCACAGCGGTGTTAGAAGTCAGGATAGAGGAAAGACGGGTTCTTCCCCCTCTCCTTGAAGAAACACTGAACCAACAGCTACCGATGCTCATCAATGCCATCTCCACGTCTGAAGTTCAAATAAGAGACTGGAGAGCGCCTTTCCTAGACTATCTTATGTCTGGGGCTCTTCCTTCTGACGCTCAAGAAAGATTAAGGCTGAGAAGGAGAGTAACAAAATATACATACATCAATGATACACTATACCGAAGGACCTTCGATGGACTTTTACTACGATGTCTTTCCAATGGGGAAGCAACATCTGCCCTCGAGGAAGTTCATTCGGGTATATGCGGAGCACACCAATCCGGCCCCAAGCTATATCATCAGTTGAAACGCTTAGGATACTACTGGCCATCCATGGTGCGTGACTCTATTGACTATGCCAAGAGATGTCATGTGTTTCAAATCCATGGAGACTTCATACATATGCCTCTGGAGCCACTTCATCCTACAAGTCTCTCCTGGCCTTTTGAAGCCTGGGGACTGGATGTAGTAGGCCATGTTCAACCCTCTTCATCAAGGGGACATAGTTATATCCTAGCCGCAACGGATTACTTCTCCAAATGGGTTGAAGCCATAGCCCTCAAGGATGTGAAAGGCGAGACGGTGGTGCAATTCATCAAAACACACGTCATATACCGATTTGGGATCCCAGCTAGACTCATCTCGGACAATGGCACCCCTTTCAAAAATAGAAACATGGAGAAACTATGTGCTAAGTTCAAAATCAAGCACTACTTCTCATCAGCATATAACGCGGCCGCCAACGGACAAGCAGAAGCCTTTAACAAAATCCTCTGCAAACTCCTAAAGAAAGTGGTCCATAAAAACAAAAAAGAGTGGCACGAGAAACTCTTGGAGAACTTATGGGCATATCGCACCACCGTAAGAACTCCAACCGGGGCAACCCCGTATTCTCTGGTCTTCGGAGGTGAAGCAGTCCTTCCCCTTGAAGTGCAAATTCCTTCTCTCAGAGTAGCTCTGCAAGAAGAGTTGACAGAAGATCAAACAGCTAAGTTGAGACCCGAAGAACTCGACAACTTAGAAGAGAAACGCTTGGAAGCCCAACAAAATTTGGAGGTGTACCAAGCGAGGATCTCTAGAGCCTTTGATAAAAAAGTGAAGCGTCGCTCGTTCAAGGGTGGAGACCTTGTTCTCGCTGTCGTTCGACCCATGGTCGTCACAAGGAGGACACACGGAAAATTCGAGCCCAAATGGGAGGGACCCTTCATAGTTCAAAAGGTCTACTCTAACGGAGCTTATACAATCACGTCTCTGGATGGCGAATACACCCCGCCTCCAGTAAACGGTAAATTCCTAAAACGATATTATGCTTAAGGTGACATAGTGCCCCGAGCTTCACGGGCTTAAACTGCAAACAACTACACTCCAAGCTTCACGAGTATAAACTAAAGCATAAAAACTTGAAAGCTCCATGAGCACAAGTTCTCAACATAGTGCCCCAAGCTTCACGGGCCTAAACTGCAAGCAACTACACTCCAAGCTTCACGAGTATAAACTAAAGCATAAAAACTTGAAAGCTCCATGAGCAACAAGTTCTCAACATAGCGCCCCGAGCTTCATGGGCTTAAACTGCAAGCAACTACACTCCAAGCTTCACGAGTATAAACTAAAAGCATAAAAACTTGAAAGCTCCATGAGCACAAGTTCTCAACATAGTGCCCCAAGCTTCATGGGCCTAAACTGCAAGCAACTACACTCCAAGCTTCACGAGTATAAACTAAAGCATAAAAACTTGAAAGCTCCATGAGCACAAGTTCTCAACATAGTGCCCCAAGCTTCACGGGCCTAAACTGCAAGCAACTACACTCCAAGCTTCATGAGTATAAACTAAAGCATAAAAACTTGAAAGCTCCATGAGCACAAGTTCTCAACATAGTGCCCCAAGCTTCACGGGCCTAACTGATAACACATGTATGTTTCAAAATATCTATGCAAGAGCAAAGAACTTGGGAGTTCCATCTGCACAAGTTCCAATCATCGTGTTCCAAACTTCGCAAGCATAAACTTATAAGCCTTGTGAAAGAAAGCAAAGCAAAGCATTCATATGAAAGCAAAGTTATGAACACATGAAAAAAAAAATCAAAATCAAAATCAAACTCTATAAAAGAGCCCAAATTATAGAAATCTAAGTTTTCTACGCTCTATGAGTTTAACCTAAACTCAAGTTTGCTGTCAAAAAAAAAGAGAAGATGAACGAGACTCTATGAGCCCCAGCGCCTCAAAATCTCATAGGTACTCTCCAAATGAGCTTGTAAGTCACCATGAGTGACTTGAAGAATCTCCAAACGATGGGCTGCCTCATCATGGCCTTCTTGCATCTTCTTGAGTGATGTTGTCCATTCCCCTTCAGCTCTTATCAAACCGGCTTCCTTCTCGTCAAGAGCCTTCAGTATTGCCTCAAGGCGTTGCCTATCCTCAAGCGTAACTCGGCGACAGTCCGATATCTCCTCCAGCTTCAACTTGGACGTCTCTATGCCTTGTGCAAAGTCCTCCATATCTGTTTTGCAATCCTTGACTTGCTTTTTCTCATCTTGAGACTCAGCCTGATAATGAGAAATTTGTGATTGAAGAGACTGCAAAGTGCCTTTGAGAGATGATGACCCCAAGGCATAGTCAGGTAGTGCCTGCAACAATGATGAAACATGTCGGCTTACCTCTTCAGGATCCTGACAATGAGTCAGTATGGGTAGGAAAACCTCCAATAACTGCTTCTCAGTGGCTCTATAAATTTCAGCTATCTTCTCGTGAAAAGGAGCAGAGTGGGGGGGAGCATTGTCTGTATCCCTGTTCACAATGGTTGTCTTTTCAGGAGGACGATCAGGCCCGCCAGCCAAGGGCAGCTCCACCTCAGTTGTCTTTTTCCCCTCAAGGATACTCCCAGGCTCAGCAAGTGACGATAGTTCTACATCAGAGGTCGTCGTCTGTCTAGGAGAGCTCATGATCTTCTCTCCTGTATGAGATAACTCTCCATCAGTTTCTTCTTGATCAATGTCACGGAGGGCGTCTATCATCTCTCTTGGTGGAAACACTAGGGAAGGGGGTGAGAATACTAAAGTGCGACAAACGGGAGGATTACTTTCGGCGCACGAGGTGACCTCCATATCCACATCATGAGCTTCTGATGTGCTGAGAACTCGCGAGATGTCTCGCCCATCAGAACTCTCCTCCACAAGCGGTGTCCTTGACCTTTTTCTGGAAGATATTGGCAAACCATCCTCAGAAGGTGGAGGTTGGCGCTTCCCAGCTGAGGGAGAAGCTTCCTGGGAAGAAAACCTATCGCCAATAGGCTGCGAAAAAGAAAAAAAAAACTAAGTGCGAGTCAGAATAAAAAAAGAAAAGGCTAAAGCCTAGGGAGCAAACCTCCGGTATTCTGGCCGACATACGAGCAGAAAGGTCCGGGCATGGCCTCTTTATATCTCCTTGATCATCAAAATATTTCCACTCTGATCTTAGGCGATCTCCAAAGCGCTCCATGAAGGCAGCATCATACTCGTCAAGCTCGCCACGCTTGACCAATGTTTCCTTAGCAGAGGCCGGTCGCATGCACTCCCACAGTTCCTTCTGGGGTCCACACCTATAACAAAGAGTTCTCCTCTCCTCAATCGTCAAGGAACTCCGAGGCGCCTTCGGCCCGTCACCTAGCCTGTCCACCATCTCTTTGAGAAGGCCTTCTGTCTCTTTTACCCACCATCTTCCCCAAGCAGTGCAAACCTTCCCATTCCTATTCTTTGAAGGAAAAAAGAACATCTTCTGGCTATCGCTCCTATTTAGATACTCCCAATGAGCAAGCATCACTCCAGCACGATGCTCCTCTAGAGGATGTAGAAGACCCCTGAGAGGGACGGTTTGATCAAACCCAAATTGCCGGCTCACTCGATGAGGGTTGTATGGCTCGGCATACATCTTGGAGACCTTATAAACTAGTCTCAATGGGAGAATGCCTCGGCGGATAGAAAGAAGGAAATACTTAATGTCTTTCTGATGAGGACCTTGTACTGAATGCAATCCATCATGATCACGTCGCCATAAAAGAGCGCGTGGTTGGAAATAGAAATTGTCCTTCACATTCAACTTATCCCTTGCTGCTGCAGCAGAAAATTCTCGAGGCCCACGAAACATTAGATACTTTAAATCTGGGATGCGCCTGTCACTAAATTTGATAGGAGGAAGATCCCAACATCGCGTGATGCCTTTATCGTAAAGTCCTCGGACGTAGCGATAAGCCCAACCCATTAAAACATGGACGCCCCAGCTAACACTCGCAAATCCCGGGCCTGCAGGGTGCAAACACATCACTCTCATGCCTCTATATAGAGAGCATAGAGCTGCCGGGGCTAAGGAAAAGGACCAACCCTGGACCATCTGGCACGCTGGTATAAAAACGCCGGGTCGAATGCAAGCCTCTGAGTCTGGGATAGCATAGCGACATAACCAGATGGAAAGGAAGGCCGACGTGTACAACCCCTCATCGAAGGCCATAAATGGATCAAAATCCTCATGGTAAAGAGGGGACTTCTCCCAAGCATAACGACCCTTGTCCTCAAAATATTTTGGAGGACCGCATTTAAGAAAGCCACGGTAGAAGTAACGGGTCCAGGCCTCAAAAGATACCTTACCCTTACTCCCGGCCAGCTCTTCCCAAATAGCCATAAGGCGGTGGGCATTCGGAGAATAGGTAGGGATGTCGGTGTGAGACTCCCCATTGAAATGGAGATCTCTCTCATCAGGAAGTCGCTCGTCATACATTTGACCAGTCATAGGAAGACCAGCGATAGAAAATATGTCGAAGAGCGTCACAGTCATCTCCCCATGGTGAAAAACAAATGTGTTAGTATCTGCATTCCACCTCTCCATTAACCCGCAGAAAGTTTGTTCATCAATGGTATAATAGCCTAAGGAGCAATAGACAGCTCCGTAAATTTGTAGCTTCCAAAGCAGGTCCCCATCCTTCAAAAGAACTTCGGTAGCCCATTCATTATAGCCAGGTACCAACCCATATGATGGATGTCAATACTCGGCCCAGTCAAGACTTTTATAGATCATACGCTTGCCAAGGCAAGAGAGAGACATAGAAGTCGGACCTTGCATCATAGGACAAAGAAACTCGCCATCAAAGTTCTGCCATCTGGTGCACTTGAACTCATTTCCCTGACGAATTTTTCCTTCAGCAACCTTACAAGATGCAGTATAATATTCGTCTACGCCATTCTTTATGGTGAAAAGGTCGGAACGAGCCAACTTGGCTAAGGGAATACAAGCTTCAGCAACACCTGTAGAGGAAGAAGCCATCCTGCAAAAAGGAGAAGAAAAGGGTCTACAGAAAGAGGAGACCAATCAAAAAAAAAAAAAAACTTTGACGCGCTCGGGCATGCTGCCACGACCATGCACAGTGCTTCTATTCACACTGCAGTCCAGCGGATTTTCCTTCCATGCACATCGAAGTGTCCTTAGGAGCTTTCATGCTTCTGATCATATCATCAATAAAATATCGGATCGAACATCACGGTGGGGCAATCGCCGTGGGATCGGTAATGTCGCGTCAAATAACGGAGCAAGCTGCGTTACCCTCACTCGCGAGACATGTTTTATTGACCCCCCACAAGCCGTCGCGTCGTGATATACGACCGGATACCGTCGTGATATAACCTCAAACAAGAGGTGCGGTCGGTAAAAAAAAAAAAAAAAAAAAAAAAAAGAGAAGGAAAACCTCGGCAATAAAAAAAGGAGGAAATTCCAACAAAAAAAGAAGAAGGGGCGGAACTAAAATAAACTAGAACTTTGATATGCCCAGGTCTGCCATCGCAACCATATATAGTGCTTCTATCCACACTGTGGTTCGACGGATTTTCCATTCATGCACATCAAAGGGTTGCAATGGAAGATTCTCATGTTTTGATCATATCATCAACAAAATACCATATCACACAACACGGTGGAGCAATCGCCGTGGGATCGGTAATGTTGCGTCAGATAGCGGAGCAAGCTGCGCCATCTTCACCCGCAAGACATATTTTTATTGACCCCCCACAAGCCGTCGCTTCGTGATGCACGGCCGGGTACCGTCATGATACAATCTCAAACAAGAGGTACGGATGGTATGGAAAAGAAATATGGAAACAAAAAAAAAGGGGGAAGATGAAGACATGCATGCAAATTGAAGAAAAAGAAGCAGCCATGTCAACATACAATAAAGAAGAAGTGAAGAGAGAGAAAGAAAAAAAAAACCTCATAAAGCTTCTCCAAGCTTCCCCTCAACGTGCAGCCAAGACTCCCTTACGCCAAAGCTTCAAAAAAAAAAAAATTGAGCCGGTCAAAGGGATCTCAAAGCTATGAATAGGCTGCCTTGGGATTCATGAGATATACATGAACTCCTACTTTGATTAAGAAGATATCATGTGACAATTCAAATCCAATTTGAAAAAAAGAGTTGGAGTAGGAAACAATCCTATTCTAACTTGGTTTGGATATACTCATATATGAAAGATGTCCAAACTAATAGGACTCATAGTACAAATTACAAGAGTCCTAGTTCACTTATTCCTATGGATCACCCAAAATGTGGTCACCTAGGATAAGAATTCTTCCAATTTTCGGAATTTATGACTGAAACCAATGGACATAGAGTCCAAAACTAAATAGGACTCTAGAGTTCCCAAAAAAAAAAATGGAAACATTAACTTGCCATTAAATATGTGGGAGGAGTTCATCAGATATAAGTTTGCATGAGCTCCAGCAAGTCCTCAAGCTTTCATCATTGGAATTGCTCATTGGCTTTAGCCTTCGCAAGATTCAACGGCAGGACTCCTGTGGGGTACATATTCTCACGGAACCTCCATCTACATCCTAACTAATAGGGAGCTAAACTCAAATATTTGAGTAAATCTCTATCTAGCGTGAACTGGAAGCAAAATATATGTGCTCCTAGCTCTACAAACCCAAATTCTTGACATTTTGGATCTCATCACTACATATGTCATCTCTCTTGAAGCCCGGTCTTTAGAGAGGACCTCTCACCAACACATACGAGGGGAAATCCAACAAAGGTCATACACCAACTTTTTGAGCCTCTCATGTGCTATGATGCACACACATGATTGGACCTACTCGTGTTGAGCAGAGCATGTCCATATCCTTCATGCAAACTTAACAAGAACTCAAAGCACACATACATGCTCTAAGTTTCAAAGCCAAAAGTCAAAAAATAAAAATAAAAAAAATCTCTCGCCCCTGGCGTCCGAGCTCAAGTCTCGAACCCCAAAGTCTTCACAAATGATCTGGTCCCCTGTGAGCACCTCACACGACCAAATTCCGAGGTTGACAGATAACGTCAACATTGAAATTCCACAAATTTCTTCGAGCCCTGCGTGCTCGAGTCGCATAAGTCTCACACGCAGGCCTCGAGGGGGCATCTGTTGACACTAATTTTAGCTAAGGCTAAAATTAGTGATATTCATGAAATATCTTGGCCAAGTACATGTCCCTCAAAATCACATATGACCATGTGCCCTCCACATATCCCTGGCTTTGATGGCATCCTACATAAATCAGGAAAATAAAGGGCATTTTGGTAATTCCCGTCCCCAAGGGCATTTTGGTCATTTAACATCTCCAGGGGTGTAATGGCCTAACCCAAGGGTATTTTGGTCATTTTACATCTCCAGAGATGTAATAGTCCAAGACATGCATATTGGCCCTCCAACCTAACACAAGGGTATTTTGGTCCAAAATAAGTATGGGCCGATGGAGGGGCAGTTCGGTCATTTGCACATCACCCTTGACCAAGGACATTTTGGTAAATTCACGAAATATCCAAAATTCCGACATATATTCAAAATTCCGACAGATATTCAAAATTCAAACAAATATCCAAATTCCAACATATTCGAACACATATGTTTGAAATTCAAACATGCATTTTGAATTCAAATAAAGGATTCAAATTCAAAGGAGAAGAAATCTCTCCAACTCCCCGTAGGATCGGAACAACCTCAACACCCAGATACGATCCCCGGAACAGCTTACGTATCTCTCAGATACGATCTCTCCGGATATGCTCCTAACGCTCCAACTCCCGGATAGGATCTCCTGGGAACAACCTCAACGACCAGATACGATCCTTGGAACAACTTACGTATCTCTCAGGTATGGCTCTCCGGATACGCGCCTAACACCCCAACTCCCGAGATACGGCAGGTCGCTTTCAAAATTCAAAGCGCCCGCCAGGAGTTCTAGCCCCTCGCCTATAAATAGAGAGGGGAGGGGAGGCTCTGGGCTCGGTTGGCTCTCTTGGTTGGCTTGGTTGGCTTGGCACTCTTCTTCTTGGCTTCTTTGTCTTTTGAGAGACCTTGGAGATCGTACAGACACCCTGCCGGACTCTCCAGATACAAGATACATAGGAGAAAGCTCCCCAACGTTGAAGGCCAAAAGCTGTAGATCCAGAGGAAAAGCAGAAGGCGCCGGCGTAAAAGAGGAAAGGCTCACCAACCTGAGGACCCTGTGCCAAATCTGAGGTAGAAGACATGAGCGCCTGCATTGGTAACGAAGGTGAGGGTCGGAGGCTCTGCCTCCGCCCGATATCCTTTGATATATTCTTTTTTATGTCTTTTATTAACTTATTTTATATTAATGTAACGGGACTTTAGATCCCGAGTCCTTAATCAGGGGTTTTCCCTAAGGGGATGTAATTAACGGGATGCCAGTCTGGCAACCCGGGAGTGTCGTGTCCACATATCACCCATATAATCAAAATATTTGTCGCAATGAAATCAAATCTCATTCCCCCGAGATGCATTCAGATTTCTTGTCATACAGCTTTAAAAGAGAAGTTGCAGCAAACTTGCCTAGGACTTAAGGGGAGCTAAGGGATTATTGTAATCATATTCTAGCAAGTTTCTATCTCTTATTAGTGAGTTAAACCTTTGTAAAACTACTTCAAGTGTGAATTAGACTTTGAGAGAAAGATCCTAGAGAGATATTAGAGAGATTGAAAGGTTGCCAAGCATCCGTAAGCTTGGTGGATAGGTTGCCAAGCACCCAAAGTGATTTAATAAGAGGTCTTGCAAGTAGTGGAATCTCAAGGAGGCCCTTGAGTGAAGTGGACGTAGGCAAGGTTGGTTGAACCACTATAAAAATTCTAGTGCAATCTCTCTAACTCTCATCTCATATCCCTTGCTTAAATATATTATCTGCTCTTATCTTTAGCAAGTATATGATTTAATTAGACTCCTCCTATTTCGATTTCCATAATTGATTTTATTGAATAAAGCCTATGATAAACCCCCCCTCTTAGAGCTTCATTACTCCTAAGTCGATGTTACATAACAGGGCAATGTATGTCGTTAAACCTGCAGTAAAGTAAGATATCCACTAATCGATGAGGTGCCCCAACTACTAGCATGTCCCAGCATTCGATACATGTGCGCAAGGCCCGCAACGCCCCATGCATATTGGTCAATGGCACCAATATCCAACAAGTATAGCAGGTAGGACATGCGCACCTTGTCATCTGACTTGTCGCAAAAAAGGGTACACCCTAGCATGTGGAGTAGATATACCTTGGTTGATCTCTCTACGCCCACCCTTCCGATCTTGCATTTATATCTTAGCCATTGCATCTGAATTACATTTCCCCCAAGCAGCTTCAGTTCCGCAATAGCCTCATCTCAGGTCACTCCAAACTGGTCAACCATCATCCTCGTCTTTTCTTCCCAAGTCTTATTCAAATGCACCAAGGGTTGGCTGGCAACGGGGATGTCCAGTATGGCATGGACATCCGCCAAGGTGATGGTCATCTCGCCGCAGGGAAAGTGGAATGTCTTGGTCTCGGGATGCCATCTCTCCACGAATGAGCCAACAACAACACTGTCGATGAACAGATACGAGCAATCCACTAGTCGCCCTACTTCGTGACGTTCACGGCCTCCATAAATCCCTCAGTGTCCATGTCAAACCATTCCTTCACGGATGAGCCATGAGCATAAATTTTGAGTGATTTCTTGCGCTCCTGCATTAAGGAGATAGTTAACACCATGATTTTATAACAAGACCTATGTCTTCACACTAAATTTATTATACATGTCCTTGCCAGATACGATAGGCAACGTGAATTTTGAACTCAGTGAGCACAGACCTATCCATGGGCCCACCAGGGATAGGGCCCACATCTTCATCTTCGGCAGCCGCAGCCTTTGGGCCCCCCACAGCCTCATCTTCGGCAACTGCAGCCTCCGACCCCCCCTTCGCCATGGTCCCAGGCTCCTCTCTCGCCCTTCTCTTCCTGTTAGATACCGTTGTCGATGATCAGGGCTGTGATGTAGCCTTGCCACCGCGTGTCTTTGGAGCCATTTGAATGCTATAACAAGCAAGAGCAGCTAAATAATAGTTTGATATATTCCAACATGACTGTATTGGTAGTCTCATACCGATTAAACTGTACAAGCCAATCGGTACATACATGTCGAACCATAAACTATCACCGATCCATACAGACAACCGATGTATAAACAAAACCAACGGGGATAGACTACCGATTAGTACGGACAATATGGTATTTGAATACCGATCCATGAAGAAAAGTATACCGATGAAGATAGGGTATTTGAATAGTAATGATAAGAAAAACCATTTAAATCGCTGCAATGTAGTCAAATTTGGAAGAAAAAATGGTGCATTCCAGGGTATTTTCATCCCTCACCTTAGACTTCGAGGTACGGTTTTGTTGTCGGGTGGGGCTTAGGCGGAGGAGCTCAACCCGGTGGTTGTGGACGAGATGCGAAGGCCACCTGGCTACTTTCCGATCACAAGCATCGCTCGCCGGACTCCGGGAGCCGTTTCCCGATGTAGGGTGTGGCAACACTCGGTCGGGCTCTCCCGAGATGGAGGGGTTAGTGGGCCGAGGGGTTCTGGATTCGGAGAGCCTCAAGTGACTCAGTTACTCGAGGCCCACGGGTAACTAAAATATGACCGGCCATTTTAAATGGACGGTCAGGATCCTATCTAATGGGACCCATCCGAGACTAGTTGGATGGCAAGGCGAAGGAGTCGACGCCGGAGGGAGCAGTCGAGGGCCGCGGAGCCGGCGTTGCAGGCGTCGAGGAGACCAAGGCCGGCATTGCAGGCGTCGAGGAGACCGAGAGTGGGACGTTTAGTGGCAGAGAGCGATGGATCGGAGAGGATCCTGGATGTGTTAGACAGCGTGCGGTGGAGAGGATGACAACAGCATTGGAGAGGCAAGCCAACGTGAGTGCGGCTACGCTCGGGATGGGCTTTCCGATTACGGAAGTGGGAAACGAGCGCTTCCTGAAACGGCTACGTGACGACGGCACCGGCGGTGGCGGGGGGCAATGAGGGCTTCTTCCAGACAAAGGGAGCCATAGGGCTCCCATCCTCCTCCGCTTCAGCTCTTACCCCATCCTCTCGAATATCACCGTTGAAGAGCTCTTCACTGCTCATGACCTCCCCTTCGCCAACCGCCTCACCCAACTCACCGACACCATCTAGCCTTCGATGTCCGGAGCTTGTTGTGATGAACAACACAATGGATTGCATGGAGGAGAAAGGCCGACAGAGGAGAGGATGTGGATATAAAATGGCCTACTGGACAACCTAAACCCGAAGGTCTGTAGTGAGGCCAACGGCCTGCTCGAGGAGGCGCTAGGTGAGGATGGTGGCTGGTGGACGGGAAGAAAAAGAGGGGGAAGGGCCCACATAATAAGGGGAAGAGAGTTGGAGGGAGGGGAGGTGGCTGGGGAAGGAGAAAGGAAACAGAGAAGGGAATAGAAAAGAAGAGAAAAACATAGGATAAGCAGGGGAGAGAACAGAGAGGGCTCAGTTTTATGGGTCCCACTGTGATATCGGATTAAATCATGACCGTCGATTCATATGGACGACCACGATCAATCACTCATGTTATGTGCTCACTTGAGCCCCGAATCCCTTATTCTTAGGTAGAAGGGGGGATTTTAAGGGCGTGTTCGGTTCAGGTGTATCAGGGTCATCGCCGAGCCCCATCCACTGGTGAGCAGATCCGGTCATCTTATCTATCGGTGAACCTTTTCCGGTTGTTCCCAGGTGAGATCCACCGACCACCTCCCTTGCTCGCGTCTTCGTCCCCTCCAAAGCACCGCTGCCACCCCCTCTCGGATCCACCGCCTATGTAGCCCAACGGCTTGATCCGACCCGGTGGATCAACTCCCCGGCATCCCATGACCCCTCCTCCCTTGGTCCCGAGCTCCGGCGAGTTCCCCTTTTCGCCGATCTTACTCTGGCAGGTTCACAGCTGTCGGATCCTCCCTTCCAGCTTAAACATGGGATAAGTTGCATCAGATGATTCCAAAAGTTCAAGTATATGAAGGCACACCAAGAGAGAGAGATCTTGAAGGCGAAAGCTTGAAGAGCACCGATAAAGAAGCCAGAAGCAAAATACGCCATTAACATATATACTATTTCACTTGTACAACCATTAACACAATAATAAACATACTATTTCACTTATACAACCACGAACAAAAAATCATCACTGCATAATAAAACATGAAACCAAATATCCTCAACGAATAATATCAAAATCAAGTATCAAAATCTAGTAACCGCAGGCATACATGTAAACAGGGTCAAAGGCCATGCCCCATATCAGGCTCGCCACGCACTATGCATTGTGCTCACCTCCACCTTTTTTTTTCTACTCCTCCACATCCAAGGTCTCCAAATACTCAACAGTGTCATCGATGAGCTGTGCAAGTCGATCATACTGTATTTTGACGAAAATGCAACGAATTAGACAAGTTGTATAAAGAAATGAAGATGAAAATTTAAATAAGGTATTGTTACCTTGGCATTAACGTAATCGTCTGCTCGTTTAGCTGGTGCAGACTCATGCTCTGGATTCTCCACCCTCACGTGAGATATGGATCGGAACCATTCCATGTAACCTAGCAAGCACTCAAAACCAGCAGTGCTAGTAGAAGCGCCTGTCCAGCGCTCAATCACACTCATGCCTAACCAATTATACCAACAGTCTCTACTGTAATTGAACACTCTCGTGTAGTGCTGAACTGTTCCCTTGGATCCCATTCTAGAATGGGATGGCCTCAATGGATATTGAGGAATGCTCTGTCGAATGCCAAACTTGTGAAGCACCCTTTCCGGATGATAAGGCTCAACGTACTCTCCGCGGCTAATGGTGCCAAAGTAGAAGCTAACTTCCTCGCGTGGGAATGGAGCTCCTCCTCGTTGAGCATGATACGGATCCCATGTCAACTACAGAAAAAAGCACAATCAGTCAACATTACATGATGATCGCCAAATACACGTAAATAAAGTACAACATTACATCATGTGGAGTCATGCAATCGTGTCGCGCCCCAACCCGCGAAGGGCCAACCGGGCCGGGCGACGCAAACCGGAACCTAACTAATTGTGGAAAATTTTTGGCGAGGGGTTCCCTCTAATCTACTGGTCTCCCTAAACAATTCATAAGCACCCTTAATATAACAGTAATCAACAACCTCAAAAGATAAAATAAAATATTCAAATCCTCAAAAGGGTTTACATTAATATACATCACACTCCCGTAGGAGGCTATCTAACTAAAAGGTAAATAGACGATCACCGCTCCTCAAGCACCACCAGACTCCGCCGCGTCACCAAACACCTGCCCGGTAGGAGCCACCGAAGAAGTGCTAACGCCTGCACCTGTAAAACACAGGGCGAGTAGGAGTGAGCACTAATCTCAGTAGGGTTCTACACTACGACACACAGAAAGGAGGGAACACAATAATGTTGCCCCCAAGTAAGGTCTAGGTGAACACAGGGGGCCCATAACCCTACCGCGTGTCTCTGAGGTCCATGATCATGATCTTCCAAAAAAACTGGTCACATGATGGGTCACGCTCAGTAAGCAGGAAAACAACACTGTTGACTCACAAGCAGGTAACTGGCACTGCTGGCAGGAAACAACACTGTTGAGTAGGCACACCCTCTACTCAAGAGTCGTTATAACTGGACATTGGCTACACCTCAGAACCGGCTCGAGGGCGACAGACCTCTAAATCATCGATCAATATGTATTCAAGTCATCGAAGCCTATCATCGATATCCACTGAATACTACAATCCAACTTGGACCTTGCTACCCGCCGTGGTCCTAGAGCTAAATCCGAGCTACTCGAAAGCCTCGGATCGGCGATCAACCCATCGCTCACGTCCTATCCTAATGCATCTAATGCACAACAAAATGCATGCTATGATAATACGCAGGTAAGAGGTAAGCATGTAACAGTATGATAAAGATAACATACAAGTCTAACTAGATCGCTGCAGCGATACTACCGACTACTACCAGCCAATCCGTATGGGTCCCGGCATTATGACGGTACTGCTACCATCAACCGCGGACTCCTGCAACTGGAAGCAACCCCGAAAACTCAGATGGACATATAATATAATATTATATGTTCTGAACATATAATATTATTAAAAACACCAAGATCCTCTAATTAGGGGCTAAGTGATCTCGTCGATGTCATATTCAAACGATGTCGGATTCGAGATCCAACTTAGACACCAGCAGATAAACATGCTGGAATCAACATATCCAAAATCGGGAAACATCCGACGGCAAGATTACCCGGAAAACACTAATCCAAATCACTAATCTCACTAATTACCTTTAATTGCTGCAACGCAGCCCATCCATAGGAAAATCATAAAATATCATAGAAAACTCGGACAATAATGAAACTGGTTGGGTTTGAGAGTAGACTCAAAGATCTATAACTCTCATGTTCATCACAAATCAAGATCATGCATGTACAGACCGAAAAACGCGTCGTAAACCGGCTGTTCTTCAAGATCAGAGAAACCTGGATGCGGGTTAAGTCGGTTCGTGTCCTTATCCAGACACATCGGCCACGCCGACCATCGACACAAGTCGCAAACTAGTCTGACCAGTCGTTCCCAGGAGCGACCGATCGCACATGGGCTGCCAGCCGCCCTAAACACAGGCTTCTGCGCGCTTGAGCTTGGATCTTTCGATCCCATGCCCGCCTAGGGTTCTAGCAAACACATAAATCAAACATAGGGGTTGTGTGTGCACCACGCGGGTGTGAAACAAACCGACTATTCGCAATTTACTAATTTTCCCTTGCGGTCCAAGAAACAATACGATCCACTGGATCGCGCGCTCGACGTAAAACAAGCTAACGAGCCACGGGCCCGACCCATGCGATTGACCCAGGAGTAGAGGGACAGGTTCTCACAGATCGAGATGTTGGTGCCATGACCGAACAATATTCTCCGAGCCTGCATACTCTTTCCGGTCCACCCATTGATAAACAGTGGGCATGTCAATTGTGTACTCTATGTATGGTTGTGGAGCCACAACTTGGTGAAGGTGATCATGTATCCAACTCTACATTGGTAGGATAAATATGGGTTCAGTCAAACAATAATTGGTATAAAAAATATAAATAAAATTACGTTATTTTAAAACTATGTACCACCAACAAAGCTAGGTATCCACCAACGACACATGATCCCCACCGACTAGCGGGTTCGAGCATCTGTTAGAGGTATGCGAGAGCCCCGGCACCCCATGCATACTCACACACGGTAGGAAGGTCCGTGAGAGAAGCGAGATAGGACATGTGCACCCAACCCCCTGAGTTGTTGCAAAACAAGGTGCAGCCCAATTGATACAACATATACACCTTCACTGAGCACTCTAAACTGATGGCATCCACTGTGCATTCATCCCTTAACCATCTTAAATTAAGGGCAAACCCTCGGCTCAAACCTCTCTCAGTCACCTCTCTTTGGGCCACTCCTTGACTAACCCCCAGATTATCTATCATAAGCTGTTTTTATCCAGCCGCATTCAGCTCACACTGTTCCAGTGGCCTACCAGCAATAGGGATGGCCAAAATGGCACCAACGTCTGCCAAGGTGATCGTCATCTCGCCTCAGGGGAAGTGCAAAGTGTTTGTTTCTGGGTGCCACCTCTCAATAAATGCTGACACCATGGCACTGCTAATGCAAGTATACGAGCATTTCCTGAGGCCTCCTAGACCAGTAATATCCACAAGCTGATTAAATTGAGTATTCAATGTCCTATCCCAGTTTAGTGTGTTGGATCTGTGGGCATAGATCTTGAGAGGCTTCCTTTCCTGCACGAATCAACAAAGGATAAAATTAACATCTCCATGGGTTTAGTCAGTTAGCTATAGGCAGCTAACCAAACTATGTATACCTCTCCATGCCATATACGGTATGCAAAGTGACTCCTAAACTGGGGTTAACACGGACTTATCCACAGGTCCGTCGGGGAACGTGTCTTCATCCTCTACTGCAGCGCTAGGGATAGGAGGGATACCACTACAAGAGGGACCCTCATCCTCTGTTTCCTCATGGTCTTTGAAAAGAACCCTTTCGGTCCTTTCCTCCTCTGCCTCATCTCTTCTCTTCCCACGTCGCTGCTGCGGGGAAGACGAAGAAGAGGATGCCTTTGATGAGGCCTTTGATGAGGCCTTTGATGCGCTGCGTGTAATAGGAGGTATTTGGATGCTACAAACAACCAACTAACATCAGTTATCAGTTAAGGCGTTATCAAAGCTTAATTTTCATAATTGGTGGTATGATACCGACAGAAGCCCAAAGAAAACGGTATATAAGTACCGAAACATAGCAGAAACATAAACAAAAGAAACGGTATCAAACTACCGATGGGAAAACAACAAAAACGGTATCAAACTACCGATGGAAAAACAACAGAAACGGTATCAAACTACCCATGGGAAAACAACAGAAACGGTATCAAACTACCGATGGGAAAACAACAGAAACGGTATCAAACTACCGAATGCAAACCGATCCATGTAAAACTACAACGTTCACATGGCATTGATGAAAGCGTCAAGGAAACGATATATTAGCACCGAAACATAATCATACACATCGGTATACAGATACCGATTAGCAACAAAAGCAAGCGGCATTAGAATACCGGTTTTAGAATACCGTCGGTATAACACTTCCGATGCATATAAACTTGGATCGGAAGTAAACACCCGAACGTAAAGCAAACCAGCCGGGATTAGACTACCGATTTGGAGGGAAAAAATTGGAGTGAAAGTAAACATCCTGATTTAAACCAAACCAACCGGGATTAGACTACCGCTTTGGAGGAAACAAAAAAGGGAAAAAGGGTTTTTGACTAACCTAGAGCCATGGAGGGTTTTTGCTCGGAGGGGCGAAGGCCGCCGGTCAGAGGCGCAACGGGAAGGACGCCCGCTGATGGGCGGTCGAATGCGAAGGTCGTCGGGCTGTGGTTGCCGCTTGCCAACCTAGAGCCGTGGAGAGAAGCAGGTGGAGACAAGTCTGGGTCACCGGGTTGTAGTTGTCGCTTGCCAACCTAGAGTCGTGGAGAGAAGCCGGGGTCACCGGGCTGCGGCTGCCGCTTGCCAGCCTAGAGCCATGGAGAGAAGCAGGTGGAGAGAAGCCGGGATAGCCGTCCGGTGGAGAGAAGTCGTGGCATGAGGCTGTTTAACATGTGGTGTTAAAAGGGTAGTTTGGGTAGGAACGGTTCTCTCATGTGGTATGGCTAGTCAAGCAGTGGGGATTGTAAGCCGGATGTAGTGAAACAAGCAGGGGCGGACCCAGGATTTGAAGTTCGCCCGGGCTGCCTTACTTGATTCCACAAAATTTAATAGTAATAAAAGCTATTGTTTTGACAAAACAAAAATTCCATTAAGGTTTCAAATAGTCTAACATTGACAAAGAAATATCATCATTTTGGTACAATAAATTGTGAACAAATGCAATAGCAAATGCAGGTATGGCAAATAGTCTAAAGATGAGCAAAATTAACAACTCAACCAATTTGATGACATAAATACTAGGAACTTGTCATAAGGTTAGGAACAAGCAATGTAGCATTACAATAGCTAAATAGGCTATGAAAAATCCAAAGCATATGTACATTTTGAAATACGAGATCATGATCATATTGCAACCTAAGCTTCCAAAAAACTTACTCCGACAACTAGATGGCATTATTCTTCAATTTCCATCTTCACATGTAAAGCTGGCAATGCTCATTCTGTGACATCGATGTGGATGGGTAAGGGCAGGTTCATGCCATTGTTTCCTAAGATGTGATGTCTACTGGAATAGAAGAAACTGAGAAAGGATGCTTCCTCACTCTGATCAGTCAGCTATGTAACTGAGAAAGGACGTAAGACAAATAAGTCAATTGTCAAATGAAAAATTTATTTGAATATAGATAGCAATCCAAGGCATAGTATACAAACATAGGAACTTGTGAATAAATTAAAAAACATAAGCTTACACTAGCGAAGTTGTGCCCGACGGTTCTTTTGATCATAGAATTCGTCAATTATCTCATCAGTGTCAATATCTTGAGCAAGCTCTCTTTCGATATAGATAACCATAGAATCTTTCAAAAAATCATTATCCATTTTATTACAAATAACAGTCTTAACTAGCTTCATAGCCGAAAATGCTCCCTCTGTAGTGGCTGTGGAAACAGGTAGAGCTAACAAAAGATGAATTAACCTATCAATCATATTGTAGTGTTGTGCCTTGTTTGTCTCCACAAGTTGTCGACAGAATTCGAAAACGGTGAATAAATTCTGAAACTTTGCATGACAAAGCACATCGATCTTATAATGTTCAAACTGGCATCTCAAATAACACATGTCTTGTTCAGTAAAATCAGCAGGATAAAATTTCTCAGCTAAACTGTAAATGTGATCAATGTTGAACAATTTGAAGTTGTCCTTGGGTTCCAAAGTAGAGCTTAGCGTGAGAAGTTCCACTGCATTGTCGTTGAATCTAGTGTTCAGTTCTTTCAATTGAAAATCAATGCATCATTAAATATGTCATAATGATAATGATGTTGGACTGAGATGTGATCATTTTGTTGAGAAGAACGACTAGCTTGTTTATAACGAGCACTCATGTCAGGCACATCAATGTCATGTTGTCCACAAACAAATATAACATGCATAAGGAGAATATTGAAACCATCATCTCTCAAAGTTTGAAGCAATGCTTTTGT
Source organism: Narthecium ossifragum (assembly GCA_963920575.1). NCBI lineage: Eukaryota > Viridiplantae > Streptophyta > Magnoliopsida > Dioscoreales > Nartheciaceae > Narthecium > Narthecium ossifragum. The sequence goes on from OY986969.1 coordinate 15,344,164, forward strand.
AGTCGAGACTAGATCCATAGCATTTAAAATGTCAATTGATTTGTGTTGCAAGACCCGACAAAGCAAATCTGTAATCCCTATAATCTTATTCATTAAGTGCAAGGTAAATAAGAAATCAAAAGACCTCATCACCATCAAAGAATCCGCAGCTTCTCCACGTATAGAGTTAGAGGAGCCCACATCCATAATACTTTGAAGCACAGTAATTATTGCACCAAGCGTATCGACTAAGCTGCAAATAGAATCAAAGTGAGAGCACCACCAGGTGGTTCCAGTTCGTTGCAACGAGCCAATCTGATTAAGCCCTCTACCAGTCTCACGTTCCCCACTAGCCACCGAACGAGCAATCTCAATGCCTTGAGCTTTATGTAACTCTGTATGATGCTTTGAAGAAGCAATAACAAGATTCAAAATAGTAGTGAGCTTTGAAAAGAAAAGTCAAATTGAGTGCTCCTTCTCAGCGGCTCCAACTAACGCTAATTGCAATCAGTGGGCAAAGCAATGCACATAATAGGCATATGGACAATCTCTAAGAAACAAAGCCTGCAAACCATTCCATGCACCACGCATATTGTTTGCGCCATCATACCCCTGACCTCGTATATTGTGTATGTGCAAATTATGGCGAGTGAGAACATCAGATATTTCTTTCTTAAGTGTTGATGATGATGTATCAATAACATACACAATTTCAAACAAACGCTCACATATGGTTCCATGAGTATCAACAAATCTAAGCACAATAGTCATTTGCTCTTTATTGGATGCATCTTTCGCTTCATCAACTAGAATGCAAAACTTAGCATCTTCCACCTCAGTACGAATTTTATTTCGCACTTTGGTAGCGAGAATATGTAAAATATCTCTCTGAATCTTTGGTGAGGTATACATTGCATTTTTTGGAGCATTCTCCAAGACAACATTTGCAATGTTAACATTCAATCTTCCCATAGGTTTTATCATCTCAATGAGATTACCCCCCTATTATGGGAATCTGGTGATTCATCGTGGCCTCATAATCCACAAGCTTGTAAGCTTAGCCATCATACACTCTCAACTGTTGTCGTTAGGCGCAATCTATTCTTCTTTATCTCTTCTGAAGTTTGACCATTAATGACTTTATCAATATGTCATGTGACATTCATTGAGTCATCAGTCACCTTTACGGCATTACTGTGTAGAGAAGCATAGCCTCCCATATGTGTCAAAAGTGCATATTTTTCCCCATCTTTAACTCTTTTCCAACTTCTAAACCCTTCAGCAGTAAATGTGGGTTGTGTAGATGTATTTTTTTCAAAAAGAAAGCATGGAAAACAAAATGCCGCATCTTTAGAATGAGAGTACTCTAACCAAGGAAATTGGTTGAACCAAGAGTGTTGAAATCGGCGATATTGTTGTCCGAATTCAGATCGTGGGTACTCGTCTAATTTGGGTTGATATGACCCTAATTTAATATAAGCTGATTTCATCACGGACATTATGATGATGCTTCCATATAGGGATACGCAAACCAGGATCACGTTTAAGAGACTCACTAGCAATTTCAACTCTTTGAGATTTAGGAGGAGGAGACTCACCGGCATTTGAATTACCCACAACCGATGATGAAGGTGTATCACTTGTGGATGTATCATCTCTTGGTTTAAAAAAGGACAACAGTGTGTTTCTTCTCTTTCTTTCTTGATTTGCCATCACAATGAAGAACCCAAAATCCTATATAATTTATATACACATTCAACTATCTAGTAACTCAAAACAATCATAATAAAATGTAAATCTTACGTATAGTATAAAGCAACTAACAAAAACAAGCTAGTGTTGCATTCTGTAAGGCATAACTTCTATTTGATCACTCTATATTCTTTAAGACATAACTCATATGACTTCATAGATTATCATGTAGATTGCTAGGAATATTTGTTACAACCAATTCCTAGGAATATTTGCATGAGTTTGTGAAGAGAAATTTAAAGTATGTCTAGCTTTATAAACTAGGAAGTAAGGTTTTGGTTTAAATTGAACCAATCTATATAATAAAGCTCATGAGGACTTCATAGATTAGCAATCTACATATTATATATGTGAGGATGGGCTCCTAACTCTCCGGTCTCCAACTCCTACGCCAATTAATTAATTTTTAACTCTTGTCTCTTAAGCATGCTTCATCATCAACTACCAGATTCCCATAAACTAATTAATTATTTACTTCTAAGCATGCTTTAGGTGAATTATATATATATATATAAATCCATCATACCATCATGTTTTCTTTTCCCTAATCCCTAATCTATACAATAACACAACCCCAAAAATCTAGGTTTTTCCCATATGGAATCAATTCCCCCCATTAAAACACACAAGAATCAAGCCACCATTTTTCAAGAATAATTAAAAATCACTAAAGAATCTAATAGAGAAATAGGAAAAAATTACCTCTTTTTTAATGAAGATGAAGAAGAGCTTGAATCTCCCACTATCCATTACATGGAATTGATGGAAGAGATGAAATTATGAGTATTTGATCTCCAAAATTTTCAGGGAAGAAACAATTTGGGATTTAGATGGAGAAAAGGAGAAGATAGAGAGAAGAAAAATCGATTTCTCTCTCTCTCTCTTTGCGTTTCTTGTGAGCAAACAATTTTAGAGTTCAGGTGGGCTTGCTCAACAGCTCAAGTAAGTAACCCTTAAGTGGGCTTGGGCCTTGGGCTAGACATTTTTTGTTTTTTTCTAACTGGGCTAAACCAATTATCCTAAGAGGCTTTCTTGTGGGCTGCCCACGCTACAACCCGGTGCAACCTACTCTTAGATCCACCCCTGGTAATGAGTAAAATGTGGTATGGGTAGCATTTCTTGTGGTGTTGATAGAAGTAGCGTGGGTTTAGGTCAACTTTTCTCTTAGCGAGGTGGGAAAAGCCCGTCCCAATCGGTGCATTTGCCATCGATACTTGTGTTGACATAAATAATGATATATAGTAATGCAAAACAATATATAGAGACCAATTCCAAAACAAATTCTCTCTTTCTTTTTTGAAAATCAGTTACGATTAAGCATGCATATAATTGGGGGTAAAAATCATTTTGGTCCCCTCTAGCTTCAGGGTTTTTCATTTTAAACCATGTGTTTCAAAACGTAACAAAACAGACCCTGTAATTACAATAATTTCACTTAAAACCCAAATTACTGACAATCGTTTCTTGACTTAACGGCTGTGAGTAATTCATTTTGAGAAAATATCATTTTGGTCCCCCTCTACCTTCAGGGGTTTTCATTTTAAACCCTATGGTTACAATAATTTCAATTTAAACCCTGTGTTTCAAAACGTAACAAAACAGACCCTGTGGTTACAATAATTTCACTTTAAACCCAAATTTAGTAACGACCGTTATAGACTTAACGTCAAACTGGCTTTGACCCAATATTGATTGGTTTATTCTGTTCTCTCTCTTCCCTCACTTATCTCCCTCTAGCCGCATGCGGCTTCCCACTGCCAAACCGCCCGGGTACCCCACCTCCTGATTTTTCACGACAGGCTGAGATCTTAAGCGACCCAAGATGGGATTTTTAGGCAACCCAAGAGGCCATTACTCTAATCTCTCCCTTCACATTGGTGGCCTTCTACTCCTGTAGATTGTCGCCGCCACCCATGCAAGATCTTCCCAGCTCTCTCCGTCGCAAACCAAGACGCTGCTCCGCCTCCAGCGCATCCTCGAGTACCCGCCGACCCTCTCTATGGTCAACATGCTCTTCACCCAGCTGGTCCATGCATGGGATGCTTGTTTTGACAACTATGACTGTAATGGGGCGGCGAACGAGCTGACGGCGAGGTTGACGACGAGACGATCGTTTGGCGTTAAGTCCGTAACGACTGTTACTAAATTTGGGTTTAAAATGGAATTATTGTAATCATATGATTTAAAATGAAAACCCTTAAATTAGAGGGGACCAAAATGATATTTTCCCTTTTATTTTGAACACTGTGTTTCAACAAACGGCCGTTACTAAATATGAATTTAAAGTGAAATTATTGTAACTACAGGGTCTGTTTTGTTATGTTTTGAAATACAGAGTTTAAAATAAAAAATTCTGAAACCAGAGGGATCAAAAAGATTTTTACTCTGAAATTGGCGGTGGTCCACCACACCTTAACATACTCTGCGGACTCAACGAGGCGGTCGCATCGCCTTCCGAACCCTGTAGGCCATACCCAAGTGGAGTCGTAGAGACGAGCTGAGGGGATATTTAGTCTCTGGGAAGAAGATAGGTCGAGAGGCAGAGGAGCTGCGAGCTCCTTCCTGGTCGAGAGGCTATGGGTTCGCACGCAGTCGCCCCCCTCGCGCCGCCCCGGCCGCTTGCGGCCGCCGTCTCCCTCGGTTGCCCCCGCACTTCCGTTCGCGATGGACTCTTTCTCCTGCCCTTACCTGTTCCACCGCGAACTCGTAAGATGAGAGGTGTCGTCGCGATAAGATCCGCCGGCACCGCCGCTCCAGCGCCAGAGGCGGCGCCGTCGGGAGGGGGAGCGGTGGGGCCTGGCATACGGGAGGCGCTGGAAAGGTGCTTCGTCGGCACCCCGTCATCTTCGTCACCAGAGGCGAGGTCGGGGGTGGGGCTTTTGCCGGTGATGAAGAAGGACTACGGGGCTTACGGGGCGGTGACGCTGGAGAAGTCTAAGCTTGATTTAACGAAGAAGACCACCAAGTCCAGCGCCGAGGTATGTGGAGGGTCCTGCTTTCTCTCTTAGATTCTTTCTGATAATCCTTCGCAGGTTACCGTATTAGTTTCATCTCGAATTTAGTTTATGTTGAGAATTAAACCCTCCTTTGATTTTTGCCAATTTGTTGGTGAATTGTTATTTGGATATGCTGCGTTGTTGTGGGTTTCTCCCTTGTTTTATGTGCTAGAAGTAGTACATGTTAGGAAGCAAATGGGTGTCCTAAATTCTTGTGTGGTTGAAGCTACACATGAAGTAGTGGAATTTCAACTTAGTCGATTAGTTGGTTGAGATGTTTTGTCCATATTTAGCAAAAACTATAGGAAGTTCGCTGAGAAAGGACTTCATACTTGCTTCAGTGACTTAGTTAAGAGGAAGGGAATGACATGGATAGGAGACACTGAGAAGAGGTTTATAATTGACGAATCTAGAATGTTTAGGTTATTTATTTAGGAAATTTCATTCAGTAACAATCATGGCAGGGAACTGGAGTTTGGGATAGACTGCCGAAGTTAGCCCTATGGAAGATGTTTTACTGTAGGGGTCTCGTTTTCTCCATTAAAGGAGAACAGGCAGATGTATTTGTGGAGGACATACAGGTTCGTCACATGAGCTTCCAGGAGATGCTTTCTAGGGTTGATTGGTCAATCAATGTTTAGAAAGTGCTAGGCATCATATGGGCCAAGGCTTTGCTTATGCCTCTGTGCCACACAACTACCTTGAGTTCAAGATGCTTTACTATAAAGGACATGTATGCAACTTCATATTCGCGTATTGTTATGTATTTGTATGTATATACGATGTCTTTGTCTTCGTGTTTGCAATCTATCATTCTTTAATGTCAATAATATAACCACATTTACACTTGATGCTTTCTGTCATCTTTCATCTCGTATATATCCTTTTCCCATTCTGTAGCTCTCCATCAGTTGCTATTGGTGTAGCTGGAAGCCAAAACTACATTGGTACCTATGTTAGTCGCTCTTATTTTGACATAGCTGTTCCTGTGGTGTTGGCATTATCCCCAAGCAAGGGAGGAAGAGGAATAGAAAGTATTGAAGAGAAAAGGAGTTCCGAAAAGTAAGAGCAGAGATGCTAAGTGGAGCATCCTAGGGATTGTGAGTATATAGAACGCTCTCATGATATAGTCAGGTGCGACAATTGTTTTGGGTAACTGTCTTGTTTGAAGGCAGTAAATGGAAGGTCGGTATGATGATTAACAAAATGAGGTTTCATGAATGAATTGAAAGGTGTAACCATAGCCATGTTTGCTGGACATCATCATCAACCTGTTAAGGTTTTGAAGAATATTCAAAGGAGAAGGGAGAGTATTTGGGCATTTTCTGTTTGAAAAAAATGATTCATGTTAATTTTTTGAGCCTACTTTCATGTTGTACCTCCTAAACGATTCCATCTAGACATCACGAAATGGTTTGAAGAAAGGACCTATTGTTGTAGACATATAAGTTTATCAACTCTGTATAACTTTGTAAGAAACGAAACCATGGAAGAAGCAAGATCTTTCACTCTCGTCTTCATTTTTTTCCTTAGTCTGCTAAAGCCATTCCTCTTGCAGTAGATAGCAGGTCCACCTAACCTTTTGGGTCCTAATTTTAGTATGAACTTGGAACCCAAAGAGCCGTAAATGTGTGCTTGGAGCAGGACAGTTTAAATGTGCCGTGGTCATTTTTTCTTTTTGGGAGATTTGCCATTGTTTGTAGAAAGTCATGCTTGCTGTTTTTATTGGTTGAAGTCATTTTTCAAGTCTTTGTTTTGTCGATCAAGTCTTTTTATGTTATTATTTCCATCTTTCCTCTTCTCTCTTGGTCTATCCCTGTACGAACATTGTTAGAAGTCACGTGCTCGTATTTTTCTTGATTCAAAGTTTTGACCTATGGCAGTCATCTTTCGTATTGAGCTCGTGATCAAAGACATCACTTTTTTGAAACAATTAAAATTCTTTCGGTTTGAATTTAATTATGTATTGTTGCTGTTGTAAGGATTTGTCTAAGTTCTACAAAACCTTGAAATGCTGCAGCTAGCTACTGGTGGAGGTGGTGGAGATATTGGAAAGAGAAATAGTCATGGTGGGGGTGATGGAGGTGATGATGGTGGTGATGATGATGATTACTATGGTGACTTTGATGAAGGGGATGAAGGTGATGAAGGTGGATTATTTAGGAGGCGGCTTGTTCTTCAAGAGGTTGGAATTTGCAGTTTCTGTCTTCTATTTGCTGTGCACGCGTATGTATATGGGATCCAATGATTCTTAAGATATGCACCCTGTGCAGCTGTTTGACAGGAAATTTGTAGATGCTGTGCTGCAGGAGTGGTATAAATCCATGGTAAACTTGCCTGCAGGGCTTCGGCAGGCTTATGAAATGGTACTGCCATCTTTTTTTACTGATTTGTGTGTGTGTGTGTGTGTGTGTGCCATAACAGGATACTGAATAATACCTGCATTTCAGGGTTTAGTCAGCTCTGCACAAATGGTACGTTTTCTATCCATGAATGCGAGGCCGACAACATCTAGATTTATATCTCGAGCTCTTCCACAATCCCTATCTAGGGCTTTTATTGGAAGGTAATATACAGGATCTTGTTGTAAGGTGGAATGAATATAATACTTTTGCTCAAGATAAAATGTAATGTCTTTTGCACCTTCTTTTCCATATGGATGTAGTGTGCTGAGAATCATTATTTGTCTTCCTAGCCAATCTTGTTTAGCATAGGTAAGTATGCAACGTCATGTTGAGAGTGAAGTAGTATGTCTCGCAATGGATCTTTCTATTGAGCATAAATCAAGTGTAGGTTATTGCTATAAAGTATGAAGTGTAGCCTAAAATCTTGGATTCTTGTTGGAAAGGGTGACCAAATTGGGTTCTTGAAAGCAGCAAATATTTTAGATGGCAAAATTTTGATGCTGACAGTCTCTTATTTGCCGCTTCTAAAGAAAACGTGTCCTTGTATTTTTCTCTATTGTAGTTTTGGCAGGCAACATGTGCTTAACTTCATATAGGCGTCAAAGAATCTAGCCATATTTGTTGAAAGTTGAGGTTGCATTGATGTTTTCATTTCTGCACTTAAAAGGGTTAAAGTCATTGCTTTGATCACTTCTCACTTATGTTCCATCTGAAAAATAAGATTTGACTGTTAGTTTTCTTGCCAATCTGGTTAAAAGAATAAATGCTTTGTAGGATTTGCTCTAATATTATGCTGCTATCTTATTCGTTTTTACACATGGCGTAAGACTGGTTATGAATTTATCTAGTTTTTCCCTTCGGTTTTCAACCTTCTTGGATCTTTGCTGAAACCCCCAAAGCTATTCATCTTAGATTTTTTGTTTTTTGTTCATATCAAAAGCCGACACATACTAGTTCCTTGCCTGTTTTGTTGGAGTCCTGAGAAACTATTAATTTTTTTTTTCATGTATTTAAAGATAGGCCCACATATGAGATTGTGAATTCATCGCGATATAGTTAACAATGTGTGTGAGATCAGGATATGTGAAGTTCTTGCATTCATGTCCTAATATTGTCAACTTGAAATTCACGATTGAGATCTAGTAGTGATATTTCTTTTCAAATTCGGAGTATTAAATATTACTTCGTGCATTTATCCTGGCAAATGTGAGGAGGCAATCATTCCTGTTTTGTTTTGCCTTCCATTTGTATGTAACTTTTCCTCTATAATTGAATGAGTCAAGAGTCTCAGAAGAGTGACAAATACAATCAAGCAGTTCAGGAAGTAAAAGCAAGCAAGAATTTTATAACTCCTTATATTTGTGAATGCTTATTGAATAATTCAAGTGGTGTATTGATACGAGTCAATCCGACTTGACCAACTAGACTCGCGTCTAGAAGAGGACTCAAACGGGTTGAGCCTCTTTCTTAGTTTGACTTGGACTTCCCTAGTTCAAACTAGAGTTATTTAGTTAGGATTTATTAGTTTGAGTCTTTCATATTTAATTGAGTCTTAGTTGAGTTAGGAAGTTGTTATTTCTTCTTATCTAGTTGATAATTGAGTTTGTGTATGTAAGCTTTATTACTTGCTAATTAAGTAATGGGTTTTCTGGTTGGATTATGATTTAGTCGATGCCTCTATAAAAGGACCTTAGTAACTAGGTATGATGTATGCATGAACAATGAAGTATTGAGTAGATGAAAAAAAGTAGAGAGTAGTTTAGTAGTAGCTTCTCATAGAGTAATTATCATGGTTTGATCCTCCATCAGGGATTAAGAAGGCTTAATCCTCTAGTTAGGATTATTGCAGGGCTTAGTTCTCCATTGAGTATTATTCAAGGGTCGAGATCTCTTCCTTAAGAGTTTTTCTTCAACTGACGTTCACCGATCCACCTTTTTTCTCACCAGTCATCTCCTCCGCCCCTACCGGTATTTCCCTCACCTTCATCTTCATCTTCTCTCTCCACGTCCTTTTCTCTCTCCGTCATGTTAGCGCCCTTTGCCATGTCATCATCTTTTTCCTCCTCTCTTCTCTCTCGTGCCCGAGCCCTAGCATCACCGCTGACCCTCCTTCCCGGCCATCTCTGACCTCTCCCGTCGCTAGCCAAGGCCACAATTATCTTCCCCTATCTACTCCGACCATCCCTTTTCCGCCGCCTCCATCATCTCCGGCGCCTTCCCCGGCAATCCAACCTCCAAGCTCTGCCGCCCTTTCCTTGACCGGCCTCAACCTCACCCACTAAACCGACCTAAGCACCTCGCCGATCATCCTAAACCCTCTTCCGACCTCCCCCAGCCACTCCCGAGCCTCGCCGTCGTCCCCGACACCAATCCCCTCTAAACCCATCGCTGTCGACCTCTAGATCCCGTCGATCCAGTATCCCTCGAGCCGATCCGCTCCGTTGGATCGAATCCACGTTCTCCCACGACCCCACGACCAATCACCCGACCCCTGGCAACGTCTCCTCGCCGGCGATCCTCTGCCATCGGATCTTCCCTGCCACCCTTGACCAACTCAAGCCAGGTTTAATCGGTTCAGCCAAGCCACTTGACCCAATCCGAGCCAAATTCAATTCCTTAAGCCAATCAACCAATCAGACTTGACCCAGTCAAGTTCTATCCCAATCAGGCTTAGCCAAATTTGAATCAACTCAAGACAGACTTGATCCAGCTAGCTAGATTCAGCCAATCAAGTTCGATCAGACTCGATTCTAATCAATTGGAGTAGTAGAGACCCGATACGAGATGATTGCGAGTAGACCGCTCGTATCAGTACAATATCCTTTTCAATCAATTGAAATTCTATATCTAGTGAAATGAGGTTTTAATGTGTTGTATTTTTAATGTTGCATTTGTTTGGCCCTAGAATATGTATCTAGTTCTTTCTTTCAACTTGTAATAGTAACTTAGAAATTTTCTGACTTTAGCATTTTTATCTTGTATCCTTTTGTTTCCCATAGTTGCCCAAAATCCAAAACTCATTATTGGACCTTGTCAGAGGCAAATGTTGTTCTAATATGACATTGAACTTTTGGTCCTCTTCGTCTATGCTTTTCCCGAGAGTGGTGGATGTCTTCGGGTGATTTCTAATTGTATTCAGCTCTAGAACAAGCCAAATAGGTTCAGTTTCTACGAAGTCTCTCTTACCCTGGCCTGCTTTGGCCAGGAATCTCTCAGTTTCCATTCTTTTCTTTGTTGGGGCCTTCTCAAGTCAACATCAGGCTTAAACTTGTTTACATTCTGGCTAGTTTAGCTTGTTTGCTACTCTAGCCAAATAATAAAATCTTGAGCTCGAACTAGCTTGAAATTGAATTTAGCCAAACATGGTCTATGCATTCCCCAGCTCGAATTAAGCTCGAAAGTTGCTCGAATGAATGTGAGCCATGAATTACCAGCTTGAATGGAGTTCAAGCTCGGTTCCAGGTTGCTCATCATAATTCATGCCAGCACAAAAAAGAGGCCAGCTCGCTTGTGCTCGGCTTGCATACACCCCTATGGGGAAGTTGTTGAAAATCCTTCTTATAAAATTAAGTCCTTACAGCTTACCTATCCACATTCGTATCTGATCACTTCTATTATGCTTAAAAGTTGTCACATTATTAGTCTGATCACATAGATGATTCTGCTGGATTTAATGTTTTCATTTTCTTCAGCTTATATTCCATGATTGGCGCTCCTATATGGTTTTATCTTTTGCCATGCAGGATGCTTGCAGACCCAGCTTTCTTGTATAAACTACTACTAGAACAGGCAGCCACTATCAGTTGTTCTATATGGTGGGAATTCAAGAACCGCAAGGAAAGGTACCTGACTGATCAACATAAAAAGTAAGAAGACGAATACATATTAGTTGTTTATTAATATTCGTGGTGTCTATTGCTTTCAGGATCAAGAATGAATGGGATTTGGCACTTATCAATATTCTGACAGTATCAGCTTGCAATGCATTTATAGTGTGGTCACTTGCACCCTGCCGGTCTTATGGAAATACATTCCGTTTTGACTTGCAAAACACCATCCAGAAACTTCCAAATAATTTATTTGAAAAGAGCTACCCTTTAAGGGAATTCGATTTGCAGAAAAGAATCCACTCTTTCTTTTACAAAGCCGCCGAATTATGTCTTGTTGGATTGACAACTGGATCAGTACAAGGTGCTTTGTCAAAGTTCATATCCAAGAAAAAGGAGGGCAGGTCAGCTGAAACATCTTATTCTTTTTAAAATTGTCAACATTGACTGTTTGCGCTTCCATGATTTGATTTTAGCTCTATCTCGTGTGACAGGTTATCAGTAAGCATCCCAAATGTGAGTACAAATGCCCTTGGCTATGGTGCATTTTTCGGACTTTACGCAAACCTTCGTTATCAGCTATTATGTGGAATTGATAGAGCTATGTTCAACCACTTTGATGTTCTCGGTGTTGCGCTCTTCTTTACGACAGCATTCAGGTACGACACTACCCTATTAAGTACATCATCCCGTAGTTAGTTATGGAGTTTTTATACTAAAAGCTCGTTTGTCCTGCAATATGTTACAGTTCCTGAAGTCCATTTTGATGTTCTGTTACGAAATGTCGAAGATCTTCTGAATGTGCATGTCTTGAAGCCTAATAGGGGCTAGATGTTGCGCATGGTTTTTGTATTCACAGTTTATCTTCTCATAGATTTCACCTGTTGAACCCTAGCAATACGACTATCTCATTTGCTTCCATGCCCCACAAAAACATGATTTTTATCATGAAGCAATGTCACATGTATGGTCGGGTGAACTAGGAATCTTGATTGGAAATACGCTGATTGAATAAGTTATAAGATACAACAAAAATGTAAGATGCTAGGAAAATTTGATCAATAGTCTGCCATATCTATGTGATTTTACAGTTCAAAACTACAGAGTTAGGAAGAATAGAAGCGAAACTATGAAATTCCTGTTAACTCTGTCTTTCAGTGGTTGGGATATCCAGCGGACAAGACGTGCTCATGAGGACAAATTTTGCACACCTTATTGTGTAGTTACTGCACTCCGATATGTACCATGAGTAACACATTTTAAATCTGACTGATGTCGTTTCAATTTTCAATCCACAAACTTGTAAGTAGTAGTAATACAGGCTCAAGGTTGAAGTCAATTATTATTGGAAGTTGTGATTGTAGAGTGCTAATTGGGTTGTACAGGTTTAAGGAGCAAAATTATATGGTAGTATTTTGCATATATACCACTCGGAAAGCTCCTAATTGTGTGTTATCGTGCAATAGCAAATTGCAAAAAGCCCCCGCTAGCAAAGATGCCCTTGACTTTACTGAGAGTCTAATGCCATTGGGTTATCTCAAGTCAAATCTGCGTTAATAAGAAGACATCCTCATGATAATTTTTTCCTTAATGTGGATTGACCAAGTTCAGCCAATTAAATTGATCTGTATTTGACCTGGCCTGATATAAACACAAGTATAATTTGATAAATCGGACTGATGTTATAAACTTTTTGGTCACTTGGGATTCTTACAGGTTATTAGAATTTGATGAAGAACTCGGGAAATAGGAATTTTTAAGGCTATCTATGTTATATGTTGTTTTATGAGTATTTATGCGATTAGGAGCTTCTTGGTGGTACATACAAAAAAAACCCATTACATAAGTTCCTGTGATTTCTTAAGGATCTTTCTTTTTTTTTTTTGGTATTCTCTTCGGAGGTCATATTTGTTCCTTGTAATAGACACAAGCATGTTAGCTATGTTCATGTAACTCTTCAAGAAACTAGGAATAGGTGGAAAGAAAAATTGATCTAATGAAGTTTGTAGACTGTTTTAATAGCAATCGAGTTGTATAAGGCCATCATCTGCCTAGTGAAGCACAACAGAAATGATCTACTATAGATTCTCCACATCATGGATATGAATGAGGCAGAGGAATTTATAGGAAGTTGATTACATATTGAGCTTCGTGCCGATAGATACATATATGAAAGAAATACAGATCAAATTTGTGGAATCCTTCTGTTACAGAACCAAGCTGGGCTTCGACTTTGCATTCTGAAATCAAATCTAGTCAATTCTACCATCTCTGTGGCGTCTTCTGACATGCGAAGTTCCTTCTTCCTACAGATAAAGACATTTTTTGGACAGTGTTTCTTGTATTTTCACTAAAATTTTGATGCCGGTCATACACGTGGTTCTTTTGAGTTCTTTAGGCTTTGATAAAATTTTGATGCCAGTCATACATGTTCCTTCGCAATTTGGCATAAGAGTGTGTGTTGAATTCTTATTTCGCTGGTCTTAGCACCCATTCATTTACTGTTTTTCTGCCGTTGATGACGTGCAGTTATTTGGTATTTTGCAAGTGTTAAGTTTTTTCTTTCATGTGCAGAATTCTAAATGTTCAGATCAGTGAGGCATCCAGACTTGCTTGGCTTGGTGTGGAAGCAGACCCACTGCTTCATTCGGATAATCTGCTGAACTCTTACAACAGGCTTTCAGAAGCTGTTGAGAAGTCATCTCCAAACTGGTTCATATCTAAGGATGCTATAATCTCTGGCCTTGGGTTACTCGGAATGAAGCAAAGTAATGGAGAACCTGAAGCTACACTACCAAAGGCTCGTAGGAAAAGGATCGTCAGAAAGAAAGTTAGTACAAGTGCTGCATAGGGTCCGCAGCTTTATCACGTCGAAAGCAATTTTGTACGAGAGGAAGCTTCTGCATGTGGTTTACTGTCCAACATTCCAAGTGAGAGACAGCGGTCAGATTATTCTCACTGGCATTAGACAATGGATACTGAAATCAATGTCGAGTGCTGCTTTTTGTTCCATGGAGTTCTGCTCAGATTAAAGGAGTTTTTTTGTTCAGTTCTGCTTCTAACTTTTGCATTTGTACCTTCTATAGAAAAACATGAAATATCGAGAGGATTAGTTTATTCTTAATAACCCTTGCATCGTGTCAAACAGTTTTATAAATTCATATTTCTATGCATTCTTTTGATTAGAGACAAATTGTTGGAAATGTATTTGTCTCTACATTTTGACATATTTGAAGAAAAATTCTCTTCTAAACAATCTATTGCAACTTGCAAGTGATCGATTGATGGATTTTGCCTTGTTATTGGGCAGATGTGGCTGCTAGTTTTCTGTTTCTGGGAGCTTGCAAGATGATTGGTGTAGTGAGCCTTCGGGTGAAAGTTTTCAAAGAAATGTTTATGTAAATTGTTTCTATGGGCGAGAAGTATCCAAATCCAAACTAATGCTAAAGAAGACTAGAGAGGATTTAGTAATAAAAAAATGAAATGTTAATATTATAATGTTATGGTTACAGTACATCCACAAGTTTTTTTTAGTAGCTTTCATTTGTAAGTAATTATCTAGATAAATCATCTGCCTTTTTGGCTGGCTAATTTCAGCTTGTTCTTAACGTCCTGAAAGATAAAATAAAATAAAAAGATAAATTTGTCATGTCCATATTGAGGTACCATTTCAGATCCTGTAGTCCTCATTTCTTCTTTCTTGAGAATATCCTTGTTTTACATAACCTCATAAGGGAATTTTGAAAATGCACATGCTAATAAGGTAAACTCACAGTAAACCTGGCCATGAGCAATCACTAATTATCACAACTGGATTACTAGAAAAAGACCCAAAGTGAATTCAGGAAGCATAAACAAGCTATCGTCTATGAGAGGTCTCCAATCACACATTGAGATGCTAAACTTATTCTTAAGACTTATCTTACCTCCAGGCCTTCAAGCTGTTTGGCTGCTTTCACGTATTTCATTAGACTTTTGTTTATGAGCTTTTATGCGAGAGTTGAGGAGAAAACATTCATATTCATCATTATTATTATAAATCTTGATGTTGTCTTAACGAATTTGAAAAGGATACTTAACATGATCTTCTGCAGTTTAGTCCTGTAGCAAAAATTGAAATAATTTTAGTTAAGTTTAAACTTTAAACTTAAAACATCAAATCAGAACCGAGATTTGATCAACGAATACGTAGATGAACTTGGAAGATATTTTGCAAGGATCTCAGAACATTCCATTGGCACCACAACCTCAACAGCTTGTGTTTCTAGAAAGGAAAATGTACTCTATTAGCAGTTCATGCTATGATCAAGTTTGTGAGGTGTCGACGGACGAACTGACAACAAAAAGGATGATCACATAATGGCTTCCATCATAAGAATATAATTGCTCTCAGATCTGTTCAAATGTCATTCATTGACTCTCAAGATTGTTCTAGTAGATTCTCCAAGTACATGTTCAAGATGTACCTCCCTGTGGACTGCACATCAAGTCTCTTCTCACTTGGTTCATATTTACCCTTGCGGAGCTGATAACGGTGAGTAATTGCTGATATAGTGTAAGTTTGACCCTCTATAGTGACACTCTCCCCGTTGTGTACGTTCTGCTAATTAAAAAGCCAAAATCAGGGTAATGAATATAAATAAATCTGAAAAACAAATGTACATCGAAGAAATAATAAACTGGTGATCAGAAAGGAGATCTAGGAACAAATCCTCCTCGAGCATTTCATGCAAATGTTGGCATTGTTTCTTTATTCTGTAAACTTAGACAAACTTCACTTTTTGCATACATCATTAGTAAATGAATGAGAAACAAAATCTTTGGCTGCCGAGTGCACCAATCATCCTCTCTTAATCAAGTCCCCTCCCCTCTATTGCTCTTTTCAAGATCCCCTTGTACTTTAGAACTACAACAAGCTTGATAAGCTTCATTTCTCTGCTTCCCTCATACTAAAAAAGTTCAAGCTTGAGCTATATATACTTCTTGTATGCAATAATTGATCAGAACTTGTATTAGTCTTATTTGCTAAGTTAGGATTACTTAATCATATCCTCTTCATGTACAACGCAAGCAATGGAGCCCTTGGGGATGCTCGTTTTCTTAAGTTGGCTATAGGCTAAAGGGACGTTCCACCACAATTCAATATGCATGTTTCATGTGTGCCATGAGATCTATAGGAACTACAGATATTGTTAGAATTCTAAGGTTAGAGATTGTTATTTTGCTCTACTAGAACTACTAATCTAATGATGTTACTCATAGAGATTGTTCATAGCAACCGACTTATTACAGCCTATAGAGCACAAGTTAAGCACTAAGATTTCAAGATGGCCACAAGAGCCTGCATACTAATTCCATATGAAATGAACCATAAGCTACAAGCTTAATGGACACATTAACAGCCATATCCTGTGTCTCCACAAAAACACAAACCTTCTTTATCAGGTTTGATTCAAAGACAGTTCTTGGTCATTAGAATTAATTACTTCAGAAGGGTGACATTCATCCATATTTCAGCATTTGCTCGATAATATTAGCCTCAATCAAAGAACAAGCAAAAGTGAGGATGGAAATGGAATCATGGGTATGAATAATTTCAGGAAAGTAAATAAGATACCAAGGGGAGGAATCGGACGCCGAGGTCCCTTGGCGGCGGGGTGATGTCGACGACCTTATAAGGATAGCTGAGCTCCCTTTGATCCCTCTCTCTCTTCCTACTGCTGCACTCTACTCTTAGTCGACCTCGAGGCTGCTGCAGCCAACCCAATCCAAATGGCCAACGTAAGTTTTCCATCAACCATCATAATCAATGGGCACTATTGTGTTCTCTATATACGAACCTTGCAATGCGCTATGGCGTTCGGAGGAGCCATCGCCATTGTTGAATTGTTGGTAGAGGTTGGATGAGGAGGAGTCCGATGGCTCGTGCGAGCGAGCGCGCCGGGTGGGGGGTGCTGCTGGTCGGGAGAGGTGCCACACCGCACGCTCGTCTGGTCGGAGAGAGAGCAGAGGACGGACCCTATGGTGGTTTGTGAGGTGCTAGCAAACCAACGTGGCTGGCCAAACTTTGGATACTTCTTTTTTGGATTTCCTTTGGA
This sequence comes from Narthecium ossifragum, assembly GCA_963920575.1. Lineage (NCBI taxonomy): Eukaryota > Viridiplantae > Streptophyta > Magnoliopsida > Dioscoreales > Nartheciaceae > Narthecium > Narthecium ossifragum. Next base: position 15,361,221 of record OY986969.1, read on the forward strand.
TTCTCTTTGTCCATCATCAGTGGTTGGAATTGGATTTCGTTAATTTATCTCTCTACTCACTATGAAATAATTCTCGATGCTAGTTCTTTTCAATGGAATTTTTTTGACGATTTGTCAATAAGTCCTCAAAAAAAATATGATACGACTTAGAGTTCTTGATAACTTTCCTTCAATCGTTTACTATCTTCCGCTATTCAAAAGATCAAAATATGGCAAACCTTTTAGCATGTCTTGTACCTGCGTTATGAACCGACGACATACGAAAACTCTATCGGAGAACTGACTCAAATTCAGCACGATGGATCAGTTTGTGACTACCAGGTCCAGTTCGATCATGGCCTAGGTCGTGTCACACACCTTGCTAGAGACGTTGCACAGAGTTTGTTCAACAGTGGACTGAAGTTGGCGATCAGATACGACGTTCAATTCGCCAGATCAGCAACTATAGCAGAAGCCATAAGTTTCACCAAGGCGAAGCAGCACGCGATCCGGCACCGGCAAGGGCGAAACAGCACACGATCCGGCACGCCATGGCAAGGGCGACACCCCCGCCGAGCCGACCTGCCTCTGCCGCTCGTACCGTGCCCTTGAACTGGAGTACGAGCAAGGCTAGGATTTCCAATCATACTGGTACTAGGATTCCAAATCCTACTCCGAATAGGACTCCTTGTCTGACTCAGACTATGGCCAACCTGAAGCCAACACCGCTCTGCTCCCTCCGACCACGGCCCAGCCTTCTTTGGTCGCCATCTCCAATCCCATACCACAGTGGCTCGAACCGATCCGAGAAGATGCCAAGACCAATCCGGATATGCAGAAGCTTGTAAACGACATCCAAAATGGAGAAATTAAGGGACCTTGGACCGTTCACAATGGAGTCATCTTCCACAAAGATCACATCTTCTTGAGGAAGAACCCCCTAGTCATCCCTGAGATCTTGGCAACCATACACTCCAGCACACATGAAGGCTTCGTCAAGATGTGGCACCGAGTGTGAACCGCCTTCTACTGGAAAGGAGCTCATGCACGGATGAAGGACTTCATCCGCTAGCGACACAAGGCCAAGACCGTGAAGCCAGCCGGCCTACTCCAACCCCTACCGATTCCACATGCGGTTTGGATTGATGTTTCTATGAACTTCTTCGATGGACTTCCCTCTTCTAAAGGCTACACAGTGATTCTAGTAGTCATCGACAGATTGTCCAAGTATGCACACTTCGCTTCTCTACGGCATCCTTGCACGATGTACTCAGTGCCTCGAGTCTTCTTCGCCACCATGTTCAAACACCATGGCATGCCGATCAACATAATCTGTGCTCGAGATCCTACCTTCACTAGTAAAATCTGGCAGGAGATCTTCAGACTCAAGGGAGTAAAGTTCAGATTCTTCTCAGCATACCACCCCCTAGACCGATGGTCAAACTGAGGTAGTAAATCGATCCCTTGAGATGTACTTACGATGTTTTTCAGGTGATCGACCTTCAGAATGGGCTCAATCGCTGACCTGGGTGGAGTACACCTACAACACCAATTGGCACTCTAGCATCCAGAGGACACCCTATGAAGTGGTGGATGGGCGACCTCAACTGACCCTCCTTTCCTACGTACCGAGACTGCCAGATCAGCAGCTGTAGACCACTTCCTAGTTGAATGGGATCAAGTGATAGCAGATGTCAAGTCACGGTTAGCAGTCGCCCAGAACATGATGAAGTAGACCTATATTCGAGGATATTGCTCCATTGAGGTCCGGATCGACAAGATGGTGTACGTCAAGCTAAAGCGCCAATGACAAAAGTCTGTGGCCAAGCGTGAATGACAGAAGCTCACCACGAAGTTTTATAGGCCATACGAGGTACTGGAGCGTATAGGAGTTGTCGCCTACAACCTCCAGCTCCCATCAGATTCCAAAGTACGCCCCGTCTTCCATGTATCACTTCTAAAGAAGCATGTTGGAGCTGAGGCACCCGTCGTCACGAAGATTCCGAACCCCTTAGAAGATCAGCCCAAGCCGTATCCCCAGACTATCATCGACCATCGTCACCCTCCCCGTCAACCAGAAGAAGTTCTAGGACATTGGAAGGGCCATAGTCCAGGCGAAGCAACATGGGAGGTGTTCATTGACTTCTTGGATCGTTATCCCGACTTCAGTCTTGAGGACAAGGAACTTTTCGAAAGAGGAGGGGGTGATACGGTTGAGAACCAAGCTCAACCTAGGCTAGCTGAACCCACGCCCAACCATGGAGTGGGACCCACGTGCCAGGTGGATCTAGGCGGGTCCCTCGCAGGACTGGTCTCACCTCCTGGGAAGACTCGACCATGGACTTAGTCCCATACAAGGGTCGATCATTAGGGATTCCTGTTCCTTGTTGGTTTGATATCTTAGGTAGTTTTCTAGTTATTTATACTAGTTGAGTCCTAGTTATTATAAGTTATTTTCCTATTTAATTGAGTCCTAGTTATTATAAGTTATTTTGTTAGAGTCCTAGTGGGTTATAGCCTCATTAATTGAGGGACTTTGAGTCATAGTAGGAGAATCCTATTACCTGCTCATTAAGCAAATAGATCTTCCCAATTAGGATTAGGATAGAATTGAGGCCTATAAAAGGACCTATCAAGTAAAGAGTAGAGTAGTTAGTAGTAGATCTTAGGAGTAGAAGTAATATAGCTTCTACCTAAATACCACCCCATTTCCACCTCCTTCACTCTACCATAGACCTTGCTAGAGGGCGGCATTGTTGTGTTTTCCTCTTCCTTATGTGTGTCGTAGTGTAGTTTCCCTGCTGAGCTTAGTTGCTCATTCCAATCTGGATTGCGTTTTGCAGCTGCATGCGTATGCGTTAGCTCCTCTTCGATGGCCCCTACCGGACAGTTGGTTGGCGACGCGGCGGCGCCTGGCGGAGTTTGAGGAGCGGTGATCTTTCTGTCTTCAAAACCTCCATATAGTTAGCCTCCTACGGGAGTGTATAAATGTTTGTACATGATTTCCCCTCTTCGAGGTTTTGTAGACTTGTACCTTTGGATTTCTTAATCTTTGAGTTTGAGGTTTATGTTGATTTTAGAATTGTTAATTGAGAGTGTTTAATGATTGCTTAGGGAAACCAGTAGACTAGAGGGAACCCTCGTCAAAAGTTCCACAGTTAGTTAGGTTCCGGTTCGTGTCCCCGGCCCGGCTGGGCTTTCGCGAGTCAAAGCGTGACAGCTTGATATCAGAGCTTAGGCTGTAGGCCCCAAGGATAGGATCAGGATTCAGTTGAGATTGAGTGTGGGATGGGATAGTTATATGTCTAGAACATCCATCCATGAACCTTTGTGATGTGTTGTGCTTTCGTTTTATGTTTGTGCTGCTTGTTTTGTGGTTTCTGACGAGTGGACGCTTGTGTTGTCGTTAGTGATTGGGCATATGTCGGGAGCTTGAGGGCGGCCTTTGGTTGTTGGTCGGTGTGGGGCTTGACCTGGTTGACCCGCCCGACCGAGTAGGGAGATTTCTGTCAGGGCTGTTCGAGCTAGGCGGGCTGTGCCATCACCAGTGACGGTTTCGATCACATAGGAGGAGGTCTTTCTCGTCGAGGAGAGGGTCCTCGCTCCTGTCGATGTGTCGCGCCTCGACCCGCGAAAGCCCAACCGGGCCGGGCGACGCGAACCGGAACCTAACAAACGCGGAAGAAAAGCTGGCGAGGGTTCCCTCTAACCTATTGGCCTCCCTAACAGTTCACCAAAAACACCCTCAATTAAAACAACATTAATCAGCAAAACCTCGAACCACAGATTTAAACCTCAAGTGTTAATATACATATCCTCGGAGAGGGGAAGATTCGAATACAACATACTCCCGTAGGAGACTAACTAACATAAGGGTAAAAGCAGTAAATATCGCCACCTCTCAAAAGCCACCAGCCGTCGCCGCACCGCCAACCAACTGCCCGGTAGAGGCCACAGAGGAAGAACTGTCGCCTGCACCTGCAAAACGCAGCCCGGGTAGGAGTGAGCACTAAGCTCAGTAGGGATCTACACTACGACACACAGAAGGAAGAGGGAAACGCAACAGTGTCGCCCTTAAGTAGGACCTGGGTGTATACAGGGGTCCCATAACCCCACCGCGTGTCCCTGAGGTCCACGATCATGGTCTTCCAGCCTGGCTGGTCACATGTCAGGTCACACTCAGTAGCAGGAGATGACACTGCTAACTCTCAACAGGACACTGAACACTGTTTGGTGGGAAAAGACACCACTGAGTAGGTAACTCCTCTACTCAAGAGATTTAAGAATACCGGACACCGGCTACACCTCAGCATCCGACTCAAGGCCGACACAACCTCTACAATCATCAAGCCACAAGTGTACCAGTCATCTAAGCCTATCATCGAATCAACTGGACACCACAATTCAAACCGGGTCCAAACAACCCAACCCCGGTCCTAGGGCTAAATCCGAGCTTCCAGCCTCGGGACGGCGACCCAAAGATCACCCACGCCCTAACCAATGCAACTAATGCACAAGTCAACGATACATGCTATGACATACACAAACAGGAGGTAGGCATGCAACAGTATGTCAAGGGTAGCATACAGGTCAACCGGATCGCTGCAGCGGTACTACCAACCGCTGCCAGCCGATCCGCAGCGGGTCCCGGTATTATGACGGTACCGCGACCGTCAACCGCGGACTCCTGCAACGGGAAGTAACCCCGAAAACCTCTGATGAACAGTACACAATATAATATTATATTCTGAAATATAATATTATATTCAAACACCCAAAACCACTACTTAGGGGCTAATTGATACCGTTGATCCGACGTCCAAACGACGACGGATTCAAGATCCAACTTTTCCACCAGTAGGTGTATAGACCAGGATCAACATATCCAAAATTCATAATCATCCAACGATTGGATTAACGGGAAAACGCTAATCAAAAAATCGCTAATCAACTAACTTAACAATTAATTGCTGCAACGCAGCCCTCCAGTAAACAATTCATAAGAAATCATAGACAAATCTGAAAATTACGAAACAAGATGGAATGGAAACCTAACGAATAGGTCTACAACTATTATGTTTATGAAAATCCAAGATCATGTACACGCCTGCCGGAAAACTCGCCGCAAACCGGAATAAACCAGAAATCCGAGCTTAATCATGGAATAAACCTACTCAAATCTCAACCAAATAACATGAAACTTATATCAGTAATTCTAATAGGCATAAGGAATCCAAAAAAATAAGGATCAACAAGATCCAACGGCTAGATCTAGAGAAAACCCGAAATAAACATCAGTAGGTATAACCCTACCTAGCTGCGCTTTCCTCGGCTGATTCCCCGCGAATTGATCACCAACAAGCTTCCAAACCACTTCAGGGATTTTCCTCTCGTTGCCACAAATCCAACGAACCTTAGAACGCCAAAAAAGATGGTTGGAGGAGGGAGAACGGAGGTGATGAAGCTTGCTGCCGGAAACAGGGGAAGAGAAACAGAGCTTCGGGAGAGAAAGAAGGAAGGAAGAAGAAAGGAGGAGAAGGAGGAAGGGAAGGGGAAGAAATAGTGGGAAAAGGGGAAGGGGAAAGCCAGGGGAAGGGGGAAAAAGAGAGGGGAGGGGAGGGAAAGTCCTCCCCCTCTGAAAGGGGAGAGCGACGGCCAACGGCGGCCGTCCTCGCGAAGCAGAAAACCCACCGACTCGAAACCGATCGATCGCTCCAAGGAGCGATCGGTCGCTCCCAAGCCGCCAACAGCCCAAAGACCTTTTGCGCTAAGAGATCGATCTCCAAGCATGTCAGATCGATCTGGCTAGCTAGGCCATATCGATCACCTTAGCAATACAGATCAATCTCCTTCGCCCAGAAAGGCAAACTTGGGCTAAAACACAAGTCCAAGCTCAGATCTTCCGATCTCGGGTTCACTTAGCCATTCTAAACAAACACGAACATAGACAAGGTCAGTGTGTGCACACGCGGGTGTGAAACAAACCAACAAGGTGCAATTTACCAAATTGCCCTTGCGGTCTACAACGAGCCACAGGGGTAGAGGGACAGGTCCTCACACGATGGGCAGACCGCTGCAGCGGTCATGATGGATTTCCAACGGCTGAACCCGCCTAGGTTCAGTGGTGAGACTGGGGATCCAACTACTGCGAACGACTGGCTCAGGGAGTCACGCGCGTCTAGGACGCTCTCTTCATTGAGGATGACCGGATCCGGGTCACCCTCGAGGCGTTTCAGTTCCATGGAGACGCCCTTGACTGGTGGTGCACCGCCCAACATACCGGTGACGGAGGAGAGCAGTTGTGGGAAAAGTTCAGGGGCGTTGTTCTTAAACACGTACTTTTTGGAGAGTACATGTGATACCCTGTCCCACGAATACCAGTCCTTTCTGTAGGGTACTCGGTCTGTTCAGTTGTATTCCACCCGGTTCACACATCTGGTCCATTTTGCGGGGGTAGTGGCAGGAGATCCGACAGCTAGGGCACGGAAGTTTGAGTGGGAATTCTGGCTAGAGATCAGACGACAGACTTGCTCCCACCGCTACTGAACATACGCAACGGTTCTTAACTGTGCCTTAGTAGTGGAGGCGCAGTTGCAGGACGAGAGGTACCGGGCAGTTCCACCGACATTTTCTACTAGCCCACCGCAGAGACCCCAGAGCAAAGGGTGATTCGGTAGAGATCAGCTACGGCGCCCGCGACCCTTCTAACAGCAGTCACATCACCCACAACAGTTTCAGTCACAGTTGCCGAGTCCAGCGGGCCAGTTTCTCCTGATGACCGGACCGTCTGGGTAGGCTTCGTCAGATGGTGGCCAGGGTCAGTGCCCTGATGGCGCGTCAGTCACGTACTTCCAGTGCGGGCAGTTGGGACACTTCCGTAGAGAGTATCACCTGTGAGGAGTGCGAAACGTTATGCCGCAAGGTAGTAGAGGCGGAGGGTTCAGGGCTTGGCAGGGTAGCAGTGGTGGGCGTGGATCAGAGGCTGAACCGAGTCTCTCGAGAGGTGTACATGCCCGATGATGGCGTGTGTTTTCCCTCCCAAAGTATGAGTAGCCGGGCACCGTGCAGCTGTACCAGCCACCATAGCAGTACCAGCAGGGCGCGACAGAGCCATCCGTACTCAGAGGTATCTTTTAGATTTCTAGTTCCTTAGTCGATGTGCTGATAGATTATGGGGCGTCTCATTCCTATATTGCTAGCTTGTGTGTGGCATCATTAGGATTAGAGACGAGTTGGCTAGAGGTGGCACGATCAGTGGTGTGAGGACCCGTACCTCCAACCTGGTCCGACCTCGTCGGTCGAGGGTCTGGTTTGGTTGGGTTAGCTCAGTTGGTCTTGCTTCACGATCCCCTTTGATCGTTGCGGATCCGGGGGTAATTTGGTAAATTACCCTTGTCGGAGTTGGTTTCACACACGCGTTGTGCACACACGACCATGTGGTGATATATGTGCTTGATTAGATCATCAGGGGAATCCTAGATCGGAAGATCTAGATTAGATCAATGTTTGAGCTCATGGGATCAGATCTGGCCAATCGGACGACCGAGATCTCATCTTAAGTCATTAGTACTTAAGCTCCACTTAACTCTCCCGTTAGGGATTAAACCGCGATTGAGAGAGGGAGACCGAGGGAGAGCGGCGGCCCGATCTCGTGGAGAGAGAGAGGAGGAGAGGAACCAGCGGGGTTCCTCTCGTCGGAGGTGAGCGTGCGGCCGGAGAGGAGTCTGGTGACGGCGACCGCGGCAAGGAGGACGACATCAACGGCAACGGTGCTCGACGGCTGAGGAGTGGAACCAGCGAGGTGCTCAACCGCGACTGGAGGTGTCTGAGGCGCACGCCGGTGGTGCTTGCGGCCGGAGAAGAAGAAGAAGAAGATGGAGAAGGGATCCAGAGGTAGGGCTTCTTCCCTAAACTTGGTTTAGACTCTACTAGCTTAGAGTAGGATCGGTTTGATGTTTGCAAAGTTAGGATCATATCTTCCTTGCTTGATTTCATGGTCTTCGATGTGTGCTTCTACTCTCTTCTTTGTTGTTCTTGCATAGAGCTGTGGGCATGATGGATTATTGGAGCTGTGGTTTTGTTTCCTCCTTTTTCCCCTGTTTCGCCGGTGTCTCCTTCACCTTTTTCTTCTTTCCGGTGGCTCTTTCCCCTGTTTCCCTGATTGTCTTCCTTGCCATGCTATGCCCTGCCATGGATTGTTGCTTGGGTTGTTTGTGATCGACTGAATTGCCTGAGATGTGGGATTCCCTCTTTCCTTCCCCTGTCCTTTGGCCGGTTGGACGCCGGGGTTCCCCCAGCTTCCCTCCCTCCGGATTTGATCGATTTTTCCTCTGTTTCTCCTTGCTGATGGTGGTTGCTTGGCTTCGATTATCCTCTTCCCGGTGAAATCCCTCGAGGACTGGCTCCAAGCTACTATCAAGTTCAATTTCCTTCTTACTAGGCTTGCCTTCTGGTTGCCTCGATTCAACCGGGGTGCTAAGTTCTATAGGTGCTCGATGAAATGCCGCAGAGGGGTGTTGAACCACTGCTATGATGGACCTTCCTCTTCCTTCGTTGATGAAATGCCATGCTCGCTTTCTTATCTTGCCTGTCATGCTTACCTTCTGGCAGCTATGTCGTACTTATGATTATGCCATGCTCAAAAATGCTTTTGTCATGCTGCTTGCTAGACACTGTATCAGTACCGCTATACCTCACCCACAAGTTTGCTATGCCTCTGCTGCCCTAGCCTCCGCTATGCTTAGCTTCCTGTTGATGTGCTTGGTTTTCATGCATACTGCCATGTCCTTTCTCTGTCTCCTGTCTGCTCACTCAATGATGCAGTTAAGTCATGCTTGCTACGAAGAGTAATAGGATGAGTAGTTCCCTATGCTATTCTCAGCTTCTTCAGAACATCTGTCATGCTTCGTTCCTAATGTTGGTTTTCCTGTATTATTTAGATATTCCTGTATTTCATCGGGATTGTTGGATCTAAAATTGAGTCGGCTTGATTTTTAATGCATACATTTTTTGTTGGGTTTCTTGATTGAACATATATTGTCTCAAGTTGTGCCCATTAGTGACTTTATGCAAGTGTGTGGCTTAGATGTAGCTCTACGATTTAGTTCCATGCCAACTGATCATTGATCCTGTGCTAGATGCTAAATGCTAATCTTCAGTGCACTATGTTATGCTCTCAATCAATTCCGGGGATCTAATAAGAACCTCACAAATTCTCATATTCCCATGCTGGATATATATCTCACGCCTGGCTTGCAGAAATTCATCTTTTTACCGATCTGTGGATTAACCAAGGGGTGATAATCCTTGGAAATGTTTATATTAAATGGGCCGAGGTTGTGCCAGATGTTTAATCGGTTTCTTAATACTATGGAGATGCTTATATTGTGTGGGCCAGAGGTGCCCTGTGAATTGAATAGCTGGGGGTGTGCCCCATTGTACAATTTGCTGGTTGACGGCGGTGCATGCTATCGTAATGCCGGAATTTGGATTGAAACGTGGTAACATTGTAATAGCTTAGTTCTCTTTTATGTATTATACGATAAATTGTACATGCTTGATGAGATGTCATGTAGAGACACCTAGGCCTAGTTGTTTGAATAGGCTCATGCATGATGATTGCATTAGAGGCATTCATGCTAGGTGGTAGGCGATGGATTCGATCGCCGATCCGGGTTTCTCGGGTAGCCCGGATCTAGTCCTAGGACCAGGGTTTGGGGTAGTTGAGGATTAGGACGTGATTGTCATCGAATGATCATAATTGATATCATTTGAGGTTATTGTTATAGTCGACCATGTTGGATATTATTGTATTTGAGGTGTAGAGGTCGTGTCGGGTCTTCAAGGCCAAGCTTTAAGGATGGTTGTCGATATCCCTGACATGTGTGTCCCCGCGAGAGATGGTATGATTGGGCAGGGTGGTACCTGGACAGGAGCCCGCAGTCTTTGTTCCCTCTCGTCTGTTCTTGGGTGAGGGTGGGACCTGGATAGGAGCCCTCGGGAATCGACGGGGTTATAGGACCCCTTGGCATACCTTAGGCGTAGGCGGAGAACGACGCAGTTGCAGTTTTCCTCCCTTTCTGTGCGACGTAGAGTAGAACCCTACTGGGCATTGGTGCTCACCCTATGCAGGTCGATGTAGTTCCTTCTTTCAGGTGTTCCTTTTGAAGATGGCGCGGTATTTCGAGGAGATCGAGGACTTGGAGCGTTGACGAGTTCGTCAACAGATAATTTCCAGCTTTAATTTATGATGTCCAAATTGATGTATAAATCAAGGTATAACATGATGTATTCAAGAACAGAATTGTATTAGTATTAACTCAATTGTAATTGAGGAAGGTTGTCATATTATTGATGTAGACATTTGAGAAATGTAATAATTAGTTTTTTCATGTTATCATTGTACAAGTTGAATACAGGTTTCTCGTGTTTGATTTATAAGGGAGATTCTGCCAAACTTTTTTTTTTGTATACATAGGATGATTAAATGTTTCCAATTCATAACGGTTATATCTTTGTGCGCCAATTGATGATGTAAACAGGTTTAGGTGGTTCACGCTTCGATGTAGATGGGTTTTCTGGGTCGGGGCATGACAGTTTCATATCAGAGCAGGCTATAGATCCCAGGGATAGGATTAGGCTTGCGGTTGAGATTTTGAGTCTGGAATGAGATAATTCTAGGTCTAGAACATCCTTGCATAACTGTTTGCGAATGCGTGTGATGTGCATTAGTTAGGTTGATTGCTGTTGTGTTTTGGTTTTCGGATGTGTCGTGACGCCTCATGGGGAGGTGTGCACGTACACCGGCGCTGTCCGTTCCCTCGCCAAACAGTGTATCTCCCCCCGTGCTGGAGATGAGCGAGTAGGGAATAGGATGTGTGTCACCTTTATACTCTTGGAATCCCGAGAGGTGGACCCATTGTGGCCCAGAGGCGATGTTGGAGATCCTTCGACAGTAGAGGACTGATTGAATGAGGTGTCCCGGATCCCGAATGTCTCAGACATCTTGGAGTATCGCTTGTTTGGGAAGCCGTTGTTTCCTTGTCTTCCTAGGAAGCGATGTGTAGTGGTGCTTGTTGGGGCCACTAGGGACACTGTTGGTTGTGTGTTGAGAACAGTTCGCATACTGTTCTCTAGCCCCTACCTTTGGAAGGTGGTGTAGTTGGGAGTACCTTCCTCTATTTTTGGTACTCGCACCGCGTGGCAGCACGTGGGTTGGTTGGATCACCTGGCTTGGTATGCTGGAGTGACAGCGGGGGACGCCCTGGACTGTACTCTGGATACTGAGACAGATGACTTGAGGGTTGACACCAGACTGTTGGTTGGTGGTCGTGGTGAGTTTCAGGGTTGTCGTTCCTGCTTCTAGATAACGGCAGGGTAGCCGTTGGTAGAGGCAGTGGTTTCAGCATCAGCGACAGCCGTGGCAGTAGCAGCGTCGTGCCAGTGCTTTGAGAGGTAGCCTGGACCACCAGACTGAGAGGGAACCCACAGGGTGCTCGAATGCTAGCCGCCGAGAGCCTTTTCCGTCGACGGTACTGCTTGCGAGGGGCGCGAGACGCTTACCGTAGAGCAGTCGGGCGTGACGCACGGCGTGGGGCAGAGCAGTGGGTTGACACCTCAGCTGGGACAGGTACTTGTGGCAGACGCGGGAATTCAGATTCCAGATAGAGCCTTGCCGGAGACGAGGCAGCGACCGGTTTTACCGGAGTTTCACGCACTTCTGGGCAGAGAGCAGCTTCAATAGCAACCCATTTCAGAGTCGCCTTCTTTCAGATTTGAACTTGTAGTTTCAGCCTTCAGCTCTTGGAGTGTCTTGCGGCTCGTGGTTTCCTTCTGGCACTGGGTGTTCTCCCTTGTGACTCGTCCCCGTGCAGCCGTGTTGGTTTGGGACTGGAGTCGAGTGTGGTTTTGAGAGTAGTCACTGATTTGGGACAAGAGCTTGGGTTGGTTGTTCTTGTCGGGGCGTTTTCTAGAGGTTGGAGACCTCTAGGTGTCGGTCGCCCATGTGTGGGACACGTTGGGAGTCGACGGCTTCCTTGGTTTGCGTCAGTTGGTCGCATACCGAGTTGTGCTTCTTTGGTCGTGGGAAGGTGTCGTGGGTACACCTAACGGCGTTTTCTTGCTCTCGTTGAAGGTTGCGGGTTGGAGCGCCTTCTGGTTGTCGAGAGCTGAGGTTGTTCACCGGTCTGTGATGAACTCCTTTTTGTTTTGAGGGTGCTCAGGAGTGCAGGTTTCCCTCGTGTTGTTGTTTGTGCAGCTGTCCTTTTGAGGAGCTTCCAGGATTTTCCACCTTCGCAAGATTGCTGAGCTTGGACTCGAGGTTCGTTTGGGGTAAATCGGCCAGTGTCTTCAGTGAACGTGTCGCAGAGACCTCAGGGCCGAGTCGGCCGGGCTGTATTTGGGGTAGAGGCGGCCGTCAAGGACGTGTGTTCGCTCTTTCGGACTGTGAGCAGCTGGACCACGTGCAGCAGTTTCTGTCGTCTCAGCAGTTTCAGCAGTCACATCAGTAAGTTGTTCCCGAACCTTCTGTTCTCTGACGAGTACGTGCCCGTTGCAGTGCATCGTCGAGGTACTCGTCAGCTCAGAGTTCTGTCGACCTTCTTGTAAGTTGGACTTCGCACCAGCTACAATCATATAAAGATTCGGGATTGCGACATCCCGATGACAACTTTCCGTATGAGATACAGATTGTGTCAGCGGTAGAAAAATTATTTGATCCAGCTGAGCTTGAAGCAGATGTGTGACGGCAGAGATCGAAGATTGCACTCGCAATTCAGTAGAGGCATCTTCAGGACCGCATGACCGTTGACTAGAGTGACCAGGAGACTGGAGCTCTTGTCTTAAAGTCACTACGTCAGTGCCTTTAAGGGTGATAGCAATTGGTAGTTGCTAGAAAGGTCTCTACCTTTCGGGTGTATCACATTTTAGCTTAGGCTAATGCCATAGTTCTTACCTTGAACAGATGGGCCAGACAAATTAGAATAACTTTAGCGGCAGTGACAACCTGCCAGTGGCGCAGGTGGAGGCAGTTATCCAGTTCAGACATCACCTACCATTCCAGACGTCATCAGACAGTTCTCAAAGAGATTATTACAGATCAGACAAAGACTCATGACGACATGGAGCGACGACGACACCAAGCCTACAAAGATTTCTGGCGGCATTAGCAGATAGTTGATTGTGCTGCAGAGGTCAGAAGCAGAGTTCGTTCCTTATAACCTGACCTGTCAGGAGGTGGAGGCGGAATGTAGACAGGTAACAGACTGGTTACGAACCTTTCTAGTGTCAGAGTGGATATCATAACATGACGGACTTCATCATCATCGTACAGAGGATGCCGAGAGGACTTTATATGATTTGGGTCATTATAGCCTGATTGGCCAAATCAACATATATATTGTCTATGAGTACGGATACTGCAGAGCAGTTTAGCAGGTCTCATGTCAGAGAGGTGAACATGTTGCAGGATGTTTCAGCTTCCATCGTGTCAGGTCGTGATCCAGATTCACGAGCAGGCTTTAGTTCTGTTCTCAAGAGCCCATGATCACTTCGTTAAAATTCTACACAATATCTCACCTACTGACAGAGAGACGGTCAGAGAGGACGACTCAGGTCTCAGATGAAGCGTGTATTGTTGATGCAGATATCAGCTGACAAGATCACATTCCATGGTGGAGTTCTTTTGATACAGCAGTTGACAGTTCAGCATTGGCATCACACTGTTTGGGGCATAGTACGACATTCCATATTGATTTCCAGCTTATTGGCCATAGCTTGCAGAGGCTTCATCCACCGACTCAGACATCATCACCCAATCTTCAGAAGATCAGCAAAGATCAGGTCAGAGTTGACAAAAGATTTGCACAGATCAAATGTGATCACCGTTTGAGTTTGCAATTGATGACAGAGTGCTCTTGAGGATGGCCCAGGTGGAGATCCAGGTAGGTTGGTCAAGGAAGAATCAATGCCGGGGTGTTTGCTATTTGAGATTTTAGTTCATGGTGGCGAGAATGTTTCAGGTTTACCTCATTCCATACCTACCAATTTTGCTTCCTACCATTACGTGTTCGAGTTGAAGAGGCACTGCCCAGATTCAATGCATCTCCGTAGCTTCGACAGAGTAGAGTTTGAGGTAGACAGATTACACATAGGTGTTTGGGGGTGACTTGGGAGCACTGGAGGCATATGTGCAGTTTGTCCCAACTTTTCTCACCCGAGGCGTTTCTCTATCTTGGGTGGCTGTTGCGGGCGTGGTGCTCGGGGGTGTGTTGCGGGTGTTGATGCCCGGTGCCTTGTGTGGTTGCTCGGGTTGCGAGCTTGCTAACCTTTCTTCTCTTGTGCAGGTGTGCTTGTTTCTGCTTATTGTTTCCGACCCTACTCGTATCGAATTTCGGGACGAAATTCCTTTAAGGGTGATAGGTTGTGAGGACCCGTACCTCCAACCTGGTCCGACTGCGTCGGTCGAGGGTCTGGTTCGGTTGGGTTAGCTCAGTTGGCCTTGCTTCATGATCCCCTTTGATCGTTGCGGCTCCAGGGATAATTTGGTAAATTACCCTTGGCGGAGTTGGTTTCACACACGCGTTGTGCACACACGGCTATGTGGTGATGTATGTGCTTGATTAGATCATCAGGGGAATCCTAGATCGAAAGATCTGGATTAGATCAAGGTTTGAGCTCATGGGATCAGATCTGGCCGATCGGACGGCCGAGATATCATCTTAAGTCATTAGTAGTTAAGCTCCACTTAACTCTCCCGTTAGGGATTAAACCGCGATTGAGAGAGGGAGATCGAGGGAGAGCGACGGCCCGATCTCGTGGAGAGAGAGAGGAGGAGAGGAACCAGCGGGGTTCCTCTCGTCGGAGGTGAGGGTGCGGCCGGAGAGGAGTCTGGTGACGGCGACCGCGGCAAGGAGGACGACATCAAAGGCAACGGTGCTCGACGGCTGAGGAGTGGAACCAGCGGAGGTGCTCAACCGCGACTGGAGGAGTCTGAGGCGTATGCCGGCGGTGCTTGCGACCGGAGAAGAAGAAGAAGAAGATGGAGAAGTGATCCAGAGGTAGGGCTTCTTCCCTAAACTTGGTTTAGACTCTACTAGCTTAGAGTAGGATCGGTTTGATGTTTGCAAAGTTAGGATCATGTCTTCCTTGCTTGATTTCATGGTTTTCGATGTGTGCTTCTACTCTCTTCTTTGTTGTTCTTGCATAGAGGTGTGGGCGTGATGGACTATTGGAGCTGTGGTTTTGTTTCCTCCTTTTTCCCCTGTTTCTCTGGCGTCTCCTTCACCTTTTTCTTCTTTCCGGTGGCTCTTTCCCCTGTTTCCCTGATTGTCTTCCTTGCCATGCTATGCCCTGCCATGGATTGTTGATTGGGTTGTTTGTGATCGATTGAATTGCCTGAGATGTGGGATTCCCTCTTTCCTTCCCCTGTCCTTTGGCCGGTTGGACGCCGGGGTTCCCCCAGCTTCCCTCCCTCCGGATTTGATCAATTTTTCCTCTGTTTCTCCTTGCTGATGGTGGTTGCTTGGCTTCGATTATCCTCTTCCCGGTGAAATCCCTCGAGGACTGGCTCCAAGCTACTATCAAGTTCAATTTCCTTCTTACTAGGCTTGCCTTCTGGTTGCCTCGATTCAACCGGGGTGCTAAGTTCTATAGGTGCTCGATGAAATGCCGCAGAGGGGTGTTGAACCACTGCTATGATGGACCTTCCTCTTCCTTCGTTGATGAAATGCCATGCTCGCTTTCTTATCTTGCCTGTCATGCTTACCTTCTGGCAGCTATGTCGTACTTATGATTATGCCATGCTCAAAAATGCTTTTGTCATGCTGCTTGCTAGACACTGTATCAGTACCTCTATACCTCACCCACATGTCCTTTCTCTGTCTCCTGTCTGCTCACTCGATGATGCAGTTAAGTCATGCTTGCTACGAAGTGTAATAGGATGAGTAGTTCCCTATGCTATTCTCAGCTTCTTCAGAACATCTGTCATGCTTCGTTCCTAATGTTGGTTTTCCTGTATTATTTAGATATTCCTGTATTTCATCGGGATTGTTGGATCTAAAATTGAGTCGGCTTGATCTTTAATGCATACATTTTTCGTTGGGTTTCTTGATTGAACATATTTTGTCTCAAGCTGTGCACATTAGTGACTTTATGCAAGTGTGTGGCTTAGATGTAGCTCTACGATTTAGTTCCATGCCAACTGATCATTGATCCTGTGCTAGATGCTAAATGCTAATCTTCACTGCACTATGGTATGCTCTCAATCAATTCCGGGGATCTAATACTAACCTCACAAATTCTCATATTCCCATGCTGGATATATATCTCACGCTTGCCTTGCAGAAATTCATCTTTTTACCGATCTGTGGATTAACCAAGGGGTGATAATCCTTGGAAATGTTTATATTAAATGGGCCGAGGTTGTGCCAGATGTTTAATCGGTTTCTTAATACTATGGAGATGCTTATATTGTGTGGGCCAGAGGTGCCCTGTGAATTGAATAGCTGGGGGTGTGCCCCATTGTACAATTTGCTGGTTGACGGCGGTGCATGCCGTCGTAATGCCAGAATTTGGACTGAAACGTGGTAGCATTGTAATAGCTTAGTTCTCTTTTATGTATTATACGATAAATTGTACATGCTTGATGAGATGTCATGTAGAGACACCTAGGCCTAGTTGTTTGAATAGGCTCATGCATGATGATTGCATTAGAGGCATTCAGGCTAGGTGGTAGGTGATGGATTCGATCGCTGATCCGGGGTTCTCGGGTAGCCCGGATCTAGTCCTAGGACCGGGGTTTGGGGTAGTTGAGGATTAGGACGTGATTGTCATCGAATGATCATAATTGATATGATTTGAGGTTATTGTTATAGTCGACCATGTTGGATATTATTGTATTTGTGGTGTAGAGGTCGTGTCGGGCCTCCAAGGCCAAGCGCTAAGGATGGTTGTCGATATCCCGGCCATGTGTGTCCCCGCGAGAGATGGTATGACTGGGCAGGGTGGTACCTGGACAGGAGCCCGCAGTCTTTGTTTCCTCTCGTCTGTTCTTGGGTGAGGGTGGAACCTGGCTAGGAGCCCTCGGGAATCGACGAGGTTATGGGACCCCTTGGCATACCTTAGGCGTAGGCGGAGAACGACGCAGTTGCAGTTTTCCTCCCTTTCTGTGCAACGTAGATTAGAACCCTACTGGGTATTGTTGCTCACCCTACCTGGGCTGCATCGGCGATGCAGGTCGATGCAGTTCCTTCTTTCAGGTGTTCCTTTTGAAGATGGCGCGGTATTTCGAGGAGATCGAGGACTTGGAGCGTTGAGGAGTTCGGCAACAGATAATTTCCAGCTTTAATATATGATGTCCAAATTGATGTATAAATCAAGTTATAACATGATGTATTCAAGAACAGAATTGTATTAGTATTAACTCAATTGTAATTGAGGAAGGTTGTCATATTATTGATGTAGATGATACGAGGTCGAACCGAGCCATTCCAAGAAGGGACCCACGTCCTTGCTTGGATGGGCCCACGCCAAGGAGTTGGCTGCACCCAAGTCCCTTTGGGCGTTCTAAGCTCAGCCGGCCAAAGGAATCCTATTCCTAGCTGGTTTGCTTACTTAGATGATTTCCTAGTTAGTAGTTATCTTGATTGAGTCAGTTTCCTAGTTTGAGTTCAGTTTATGATTTGCTTTATTAGTTCTTATTAAGAGTCCTAGTAATCAGGAAGTTTGAGTTATGATTGAGTCTTAGTAGGAAAGTATGGTTACTTGCTGATTAAAGCAAGGTAGTTCTTTAGTTGGAGTAGAACTCTCTTGAGGCCTCTATAAAAGGACCTCTATAGCTTGTATTAGGTCATGGACGAATTTATGAGAGTTATTATTTAGTAGAGATAAATCCTAGGAGTAGAAGTAATATAGGAGTAGCTGTAATCTAGTTTCATCATAATCCACCAGCCACCTTCATCTCTCTCTACAGCCGGTCCTTCTCCATCACCGGTCTCCTTCTCCGCTGCCGTCCACTCCTTCGCCACTATCATCACCGCCGCTACTAGCCACCTCCGCCGTCCAACCCCAAGTCCCCGGCGTCCCCTTGGCTGCCGTGCTTCCCTTCACCACGTTCTCAAAGGCTTGGATCTCCAAGAGAAGCCAGCCAACCCTAGAGGAGCTACAAGGTATCCCTCTTCTCATCCGTCTCCTCCTCTAGTCTTCGCCTTCCTCGTCGAATACCTAGGGTCCTTCTCCTAAAACCCTAAAGGTATCTCTCGACCTAGCCATAGATTTGGCTAAAGAGGATCTGAGATAAGGCAAGAGACCCGGTACGAAAGCCCTTGAGAAGGTGCATCGTATCAGTAGACATTTGAGAAATGTAATAATTAATTTTTCCATGTTATCATTGTACAAGTTGAAGTTGAAAAATTATACAGTGTACAGGTTTCTCGTGTTTGAATTATAAGGGAGATTCTGCCAATTTTTTTTTTTTTTGTATACACAGGAGGATTAAATGTTTCCAATTCATAGCGGTTATATCTTTGTGCCCCAATTGATGATGTAAACAGGTTTAGGTGGTTTAGGCTATGATCTGAATGGGTTTTCTGGGTCGGGGCGTGACAAGTGGAGTCTCCGATCAGCGGGTTAGTTAGGGTAGATTTTGTCTACCGATCGTGTTCGTTGGATGGAGGTTGGAGGCCTCCGTGTCTTTCTAGATCTGCCGGTACTAGACATGACAGGCTTGGATGTGATACTCGGTATGGACTAGTTAGCAGCATACTGAGCCGTCATCGACTGTGGTTCCCGGAGGGTGGTCGCTTGGACACCCGACATGACATGGTTTGTGTTGTTGGGGGATCGGTTCTCAGCTTTCAGCCTTGATGGTTAGCCTGTCCCTGTTTCGTTCTGAGGGAGTGTAGCATAGGAGTTTTCCCAAGATCATGTGCGTCTTTGCAGACGTGTTCTCGAGGTGTTGTCGGGGCTTCCACCGCCCAAAGAGGTCAATTTTGAAATCGACCTAGTACCAGGTACCGCACCGATCTGTCTCCCAGCTTTCGGGATGGCACCAACGGAGCAGAGCGAGTTGAGGACCCATTTGGATGAGCTTACTAGCATAGGCTTCATCCATCCCAGCATGTCTCCCTTGGGGGCGACATTGTTGTTCGCAAAGAAGAAGGATGGTACTCAACTTTGCATAGACTATAGGCAACTCAACAAGGTGGTGGTGAGGAATAGGTATTCAATGTCGCTGATCGACGACCTCTTCGACAAGTTACGTGGATCTTCAGTCTTCTCAAAGATTGACCTAGGCACAGGCTACCACCAGTTGAGGGTTCGGGATTGGAACATCCCGAAGATGGCTTTCCGGACTCAGTACGGCCTGTACGAGTTCGTGGTGATGCCGTTTGGGCTAACGAACATATCAGCAACATTTATGGATCTGATGCAGAGGATCTTCCGACCGTTCCTAGACCAGTTCTTGGTGGTGTTTCATCGACGACATTCTGATCTATTCTCGCTCAGAGGAGGAGCACGGGCGACACTTTGCGACAATGTTGCAGCTACTTCGGGAGCATCGGCTATATGCCAAGGCTTCCAAATGAGAGTTTTGTGTAGCACAGGTGGGACTCCTTAGGCACGTGGTATCAGCCGCAAGGATCTCAGTTGACCCTGCCAAGGTCAAGGTAGTGGTACAGTGGCAGAGACTGAGGACAGTGTTCGAGGTCCGTAGTTTCCTAGGCTTAGCGGGATACTACAGACGGTTCATGCGAGACTTCTCTAGAGTTATCGGACCGATAACCAGACTGACACAGAAGGCCATCCGATTCATGTGGAATGATGCTTGTGAGCGATTCTTTGTGGAGCTGAGGACGAGGTTGACCAGTGCCTCGGTGTTGATCGTCCCCGAGTGAGGCGTGGGTTACATTGCGACGCTTGCGGTGAGGGTTTGGTATGTGTCCTCACGCAAGAGGGACACGTAGTGGCCTATGATTCTCATCAGCTGAAGAACCATTAGAGGAGCTACCCGACCCATGACTTGGAGCTAGCAATAGTGGACTTCGCCCTGAAGACATGACGGCATTACCTCTATGGTGAGAAGTTTTCTGTCTTCTCGGACCATAAGAGTTTGAGGCACGTTTTCACCCAACGTGATCTAACCCTGAGGCAGCGACGTTGGATGGAGCTACTGGAGGACTACGATTTCGAGTTGCATTACCATCCTGCTAAGGCAAACGTCGTAGCGGACGCACTGAGTAGATAGGAGAGAGAGACAAGAGCAGCAGTAGCAGGGTTATCAGCGGGGCAGTGGCAGGCATTAGAGACAGTGGGCCAGTTGGAGCTCGAGTTCGAGGATTAGAGTTCTAGTTGTATCCTCTATACAGTGCCGAGTATGCTTGCGTTTCTAGCCAGGGTGATAGAGGCGTAGCGTACTCAAGGAGTTGCGTCATCAGCAAGCACAGAGGGCATAGGCGGAGACTGGATAGTATCGTCAGACGGAGTGCTACGATTCTGAGCCAGAGTAGCCGTTCTGGCAGATCCAGTTCTGTGAGAGGACGTCCTAGGAGAGTTTCATAACTCTCATTTTGAAGTTCATCCCGGGAGCACCAAAATGCTGGTGGTGCTGGGCAGGACAAGTCTCTGCCGGGCAACCACACCCTCTTCCCAAGGATGAAACAAAGACACTGGTTGCACCCTCAATACATGGTTCGAAGCCGACACGACCTCTAAATCATCGATCAACATATATTCAAGTCATCTAAGCCGATCATCAAGAATGACAGAATACTACCATCCAACCTGGACCAAGCTACCCGCCACGGTCCTAGAGCTAAATCCAAGCTACCCGAAAGCCTCGGATCGGCGATGAACCCATCACCCACGCCCTATCCTTATGCATCTAATGCACAATAAAAAAATGTATGCTATGATCATGCGCAATAAGAAGTAAGCATGCAACAGTATGATAAATTAATAAACAAGTCCAACTGGATTGCTGCAGCGATACCACCGACCGCTACTAGCCAATCCGCAGCGGGTCCTAGCATTACGATGGTACCACGACCATCAACCGCGGACTCCTGCAAGGGAAAGCAACCCCAAAAACTTAGATGAACATATAATATTATAATATTATATGTTTTGAACATATAATATTATTTAAACATCAAAATCCTCTAATTAGAGGCTAAGCGACCTCGTCGATCCGACGCCCAAACGACGTCGGATTCGAGATCCAACTTAGAAAAATGTAGGAAAACATACTGGGATCAACATATCCAATATCAGGAAACATCCGACAGCTCGATTACCGGGAAAACGCTAATCAAATCCGTTAACTTCACTAATTACCTTTAATTGTTGCAACACAACCCATTCGTAGGAAAATCATAACAATTCATAGGAAAATCAGATAATTATGAAACGGGTTGAAACTGAGAGTAGATCCAAAGATCGTCAACTCTCATGTTCGTCATAAATCAAGATCATGCATGTACAGACCGGAAAACACGCGGTAAACCGGTTATTCTTCAGGAACAAAGCAACCGGAAAACTCCGAGGTTAAACATGCGACAGTCCTACTAAAATCTCAATCAAATCATATGAAACTTAAAACAGTAATTAAGCTAACCGAGATGCACACAACAACACTTAGAACACCCATATCTACCGGCTAGATTAAACCCAACTTAAACCCATGTAGGCAGAAACCTACCGAGCTACATAAACCTCAGCTGAATCCCCGCTATACGAGCACTGAACCGGCTTTAAACCAAGCCAAGGATCTTCCTCTCGCTACCACGATTCCAACGAGCCCTTAAGCACCCAAAATGATGGCCGGAGAAGGGAGAACGGAAGGGAAGAAGGTGGTTGCCGATAATAGGGGAAACATGAAGGCTACAAATCACAACTAGTCATTTTTTCAGAAACTTCAACTGTTTTACACGAACAACACACCTTGTTAGGCACCTTTCCCGGTTACTAAGTATGAAACCCTTTTTGCATATATATATGTTTTTTTTTTCAATTGCATACTTTCATGTAATATAGCATAAGATCATAAATCTATCATAGTATAAATCTTAGAATCTAATCTCAACTCATCAACATGTGGAAGTGAACATGTGCATTAGGATATGTGAAGTCATCCTTAATTCATAGGAAAAGTGTTGAAGTATAGAAATAATATCATGCATAGCAAAAATTTAACTATCTCTTATATTACACATGAGAATCAGAATAAATCATAAAATATATCTCTAATTCAAACATCTTTCATCAATAAATATCATAATTTCATTCTCATGACATAGCTCAAGGGTGCATAATATCGATTATCAGAAAAAATATATGAGCATGAAATTTATGAATGCTACCCCCAACTTAAATGTAATTGTCCCCAATTACACGAAGTCATAAAAATAAATCAAGGAATAAAGGGTAGAGATAACGATAATAAACGCCACAACAATAGATTTCGATGTCTTCGAATTTAAGTTTAGGCATCGTCATCATTGAATAAATACTTCCTTCCCCATCATAACCTGTCACAAAAATATATACCTTTCCAAAAAGATCAAATATAACTAATAAAAGTCCAAAAAGGTATTGGAATCATAGAAAATTTCGACATAGTCTCTTTTGTATTTTCATGATATATTGATCTGTACAAACATTCACCACACAAAAATATAACATGTACAGATAAATAGTAAAGGAGATAATACATCTAAAATTATCTTCTAGATTTCACAGATAAGGAAAGAAAGAACCAAAATATCCAAGCAGAGCACCAAATTATTCGTAATCCGCAGTATTGTTCTTCTCATCCACAGTCTGCAGCCCGCAGCAAGATCAAATTCGAAATTAGCGGACATAGAGAAAAGTGAACACCCGTGAATGTTCTGAATGATCTGGATGGCCTAGATGGCTGATTATGGTCCAGATCAACAATCTGTACCTTCGACTTGAAAATATGAGCTTTGGAGCACCTGGATTACGTCCAAGAAGAATCAGACGGCTGAAAGCTCGCCGGAGATAGATCGACGGTGAAACATCGTTGTCGGATGACGGGAACAGTACAGGAAGAATCGTTGTAAGTGGTGGAACAGCGGTGGTCGGCGATGTGGAGTTCACCAGAGTTGGGTTCCGACTATCCAGGAAACAAGTGGGCTTTTTGATGGTGGTGGAAGAATAGTCATAGCCTAAGGAAGCTTTTGGAGGTGGTTTAAGGTTACGGGACGCCCTGGAAGAGGGGATCGACAATGTCCAGCAGAAGCGGAGGGGCTCACCGACATCAGAGGAGGTGTGCTTGAGGCCGATGGATGGGTCGCTTGGAGAGGGGGATCAATGGTGGCGGTGTTGGCGATGGTTTGGAGGGACGGGGGTGGCTGGAGGGGTGGCGATGGGTGGTGGGTGGTAACGGTTGGGGGACGAGTTGATCAAGCCGATCGAGTCGGGACGTGATACGAGCGGTCTACTCATAATCCTCTCGTATCGGGTCTCTACTGCTCCAATCGATCAGAATTGGCCTGATCGGACTTGATTTGAGTCCAATTGGTTGAATCTGGTTTATTTGGATCGGATCTGGCTTGAGCTGACTGGATAGGACTTGACTGGGTTGGGCTGGATTGGTTGGTTGGCTCAAGAAATTGAATCTGGCTCGGATGAATTGGGCTAAGTGGCTTGGCTGAACCAGTTTAAGTTGGCTGAGCCAATTTGGTCAAGGTTGGCTGTGATGATCCGATGGTTGAGGAGTCGCCGGTGTAGATCGCCGGCGTAGGGGCGGCGGCAGCGGTCTGGGTCTTGGTAGGAAGGGTCGCGGGTCGATGGGGAAGATATCCACCGGAGTGGATCGGTCGGATAGACGCCGGAGTGACGGGATTTGGAGGTCGACGGCACGGGTTTGGGTTCACCGGCGTCGGGGACGACGGGGAGCTCGGCAGGAGGCTTGGAAATGGTTATGGAAGGTCAGGATCTGGTCTACGGAGGCCGGGGATGGGGTTTAAGAAGGTTTGGGGTGAGAACGGGGTCGGACAGGGGGTTGACAAAGATGGGGACGGAGGTCTGGTTGCCGGGGAAGGCGCCGGAGAGGACGAAGGAGGAAGTGGAGGTGCTGACCGGGGTCGTGGGGCTTGGGGGAAGAGGATGGTCGGTTTAGGTGGTAGCGGGGGTGGCCGGAGAGTAGAGAACGGCGGTAGGCTAGGGTTGCAGCACGAGAGAGAAGGGAAGAAGACGATGAACAGTAATGGTGACGTGGCGCTGACGTGGTGGAGAGAGAAACACTGGTGGAAGCGGTGCCGGCTGCGGAGAAGATGACCGACGAGGAAGAAGGTGGATCTATGGTTGATATCTGGTGGAATCTACATTACCTCTACTCCTATGATATTCTACTCCTATGATATTCTATAAACTATTCTTAATAATTTTATTCATCATTCCTCCGTACCTAATACAAACTAATGAGGTCCCTTTTATAGAGACCTTGACAGAGTCCTAATCTAACTAAAAACCCCCTTGCTTAATTAGCAAGTAATAATGCTTTTAAACTCAACTCAACTTTCTAACTCAAATGGACTCTTAATTAATTCATAACAATCAAATATTAACTAGGACTCAATAAAATATAAAAGACTAATGATAAATCCTAATCAAATACTCTAGTTTGAACTAGAGAAGTCCAAGTCAAACTAGGAAAGAGGCTGAATTAGTTTGGTTCCTCTTCTGGGTTCAGGTCCAGTTGGTCGATTCGGATCGACTCGTATCAGGACGAGAAACAGTGTGGGACGAGAGAGAAAATCCGGCGGAAATAAGGAAAAAAATAAGAAAAAGGTGGAGAAAAATTCCAGGAAAATATTCAAAAAATCCTAAAAATAAGAAAAAAATCCTAAAAATTAAAAAGAACTCCTAAAAACTGGGTTGCCTCCCAGCAAGCGCGTAATTTTACGTCTTTCGCGAGACGTCCCTAAACCAAATTTAGGAGGTCGATGATTCCATGTGAAGAAATACATGGCCAGTATCATGGTGAAGATATACATACATGCTTCATCAAAGAAGAAAAAGAAGTCCTTAGCAAATAAAGTGTACATATGACGAGAACGTTTAAAATGGATGATAGAAGTAGACATGGTCTTCACTCATATCAGGGTTCTTCTCCCCGCAACGTTCAACTAATGTGGTTAGTGCATAATGTAGAGGCTTAAACTGAGGTTTTTGATAGGGAATCTCACTAACATGCTCAACCTCATTATGATCAATGCAAGTGGGCACCACATCATCATTCAACACATCATGTAAAACAGACAATTTAACACAACAATCCTCATCATCTCTATCAATAAATTGGGCTTCTATAGCATGATCGAAATACATACAAGGCCCTGCTTCATTAGGTATGCATTCATTAATATCGCATTCAAGAATATTATTCACCGGCCAGCAAAATATCATCAATAGTTGCATAATTCGGCAAAGCATTAGAACATATCTCAAGATGACATGTATTATTCTCATTAAAAATATAAGCATCACGAACATTGTCATCACAAACAACAAAAATAGAATCATTACCATCATTCTCAACTACATCATCATATGAATCGACCATGCAAGCTAGTTGTTCAATTTGTATCTGTAAATTCTTAATTGATTGAGAATTAGAATTAACGTTGTTTGCTATCAAAGCAATTTTGCTATTGAGCTTAGTCATGCATTCAGTTATGTTAGCCTTAATGTTTGCATTCATGTTTGCAAGTGCACTCATGATTGTGTCCAACATCGGTTCAGAGGGTGCTTGTGGAGGAGGATATTGCTGTTCAAAACAAGGTTTAATATTTGAGCCGGTGTTTCTATATTCCATGGTTGAACATTAGGAGGATGGTAACCTTGAACTTGCCAACTAGGGTATGTATGATTTTTAAAATTCCGATTATAAGTATATGAATGTGAATTATATGTTAGATTTGAGAAATCATAGGTGTCATTATTGTAAACGGGTCCATAACCAAAAAGGATAATCGTCATTCGATATGGCACCCGGTGACATATAAAAATTGGTCATGCATCAAAATCATAGACCAAAAAGAGAAAAAGAAAATAGAAGATTCGGAGGAGAGAATAAAACCACGGAATATCATAGTTGAATGAAAAGTTGCAGGTTAGGAGACTTACCTGACACGTAGACGATTGATCGGCTGGAAGGCAGATCAATCGGTCATCAAGCGATTGATCGGTGCTATGGGCGATCGATCATCCGTCGAGGCTGGGCAAGGGTTCTAATCCGAGAAAATTCCACTTCAAGCTGTAATCATTCCGAGAATTGTCAGATAAATCCTAAAAGGTGTAAAATAAAGAAAAGGAAAAATAAGAAAGATAAACCCTAACTAGGTAAAGAAGAAAAAAAAATCAAGATAAAATCAATCAATCTACCAAAAGTAATTCCCCAGCAACGGCATCAAAAATTAATGTGTTGCGAACGTGTCATTAAAACATTGCAAACTCAATCAAATATGAAATTTATAATCCTTATTCAATCACTACAATTCTAGGTAGAATAGCGGTGAAGTCCAAAGTCGAACCACAGTGAATTTACCAGGAAAGATTGAAATCAATTCTCAAAACTCTAAAACTAAGCAGAAGAAGCAATGATAAGTTTGAATTAACTTAAAACTATCTAAGGAAAGCAATAAAAGATGATCAATTCGAATCAATGGATAGGTGACTTAGAAATTACTCAATCCGCCCTAGTTTCGCCTTCAATCTTCTCTAGTTATCCTCTTGTTCTATTCTCTAAACATTATGCATCCATAGCTTCTTAGCCTTACATGTATCCCTAAAAGAAAGTAAGTGTTTTCCAAAGGCACACTTTATCTTTGATTAGCATAGCTTATCTTCGGGGTAACCTTAGCAAAACCTATCGTCACTAAGCATAAACTATCTCATCGGGTATTCACAAACCACATGAAAACCATCCTATGAATCTCTACAATCAATGTAGGACTAAAAGTACATCAAGGAACTCTGTTCCCTCAACTCTATTAAAATTAAAATCAAATCCATAAGATCATGTCTTGAGAATATTACAAGAGTCAAACCAAAGAAGATAGAAAACTACGCTATGGTTTCATGAGTAATCCTAAGTACGATAATTAGCAACTCATATTTTGGATGAACGTCATCGGCTTGGAATAGGAAGCAGTCACCATTCGCATCTTATCCGTCTTTTTTTTCCTTCTCCAAAGATAGTCGAAAAGATGATTATTTTCGGATGAATAACCCTATTTATAGGAGAACTCCTGAAATTAGAGTTTGACTTGAGCTGGACTTCAATTACAACTCGGATTTCCTGAATTAATTCTGGTAGTCTTATTCTGAGTGCAACTGGGTCCAATCCGTTCAGAATTGGAAACTTTTTCCAACACGAACGTTGTATATTAGGACGGTGTCTGTCATATCCTGAATATTTCATAATATTTGAACTTATCGGGAATATTTGATGAATATTCTTCTAAACATCGACAAACCAGTTTTTCAGCAGCTGCATATGTTTATCTTCTTCAAACATGGTATCAATTCATCAGGAGTCTCACAAAGTATCTCATATGAACATCGTAGCTCTTGAAGTCTTCTATCACGTACTAAATTTCCAAAATATTTGAATTTATACAGAATTTCTGGAGAATATTCTCCTGACAGGCGACGAAGCAGTCTTTATCACATAAATTCATCTATTTAGCAGAATTTTTTGTATTTCTTTTCAAATCATGATTAAACCTAAAATCAACTAATAAACTATTAAATACAACTACTATAGGCCTAACAAAGGTAATTTAAGGGGTATGAAGGTCCAAGAGGGGGGGTGAATTGGACCATCTTCGAAAAACTAGATTAATGGAAAAATCAGGTAGGAGAGATCTAACATCTTAAATGCTTGTAGATGAGATGAAAGTACAAGTCATACAACACGCAAGAATAAATGAGAGAGGTTAGAGAGATTGCACCGATTTTATAGTGGTTCGACCCAACTCTTTGTCTACGTATACTTATGCCAATGTCCTCCTTGAGGTTCCACTACTTGCAAATCATTACAAGATTTTTCTCCAAGCTTCTGGGTGTTTGGTAACCTTACAATCACTCCCAACAACAGTTGGATGGCTCTCAATTTACTTCACACTCGAAGATGGTTTACAAAGGTTTAGGCTCAAGGGAGATGAGTAGAAAACTCTTTCTAAAACTTGCACAAATGATCTCAGAAATATCAATAATAGTTATGACAAGTTTACACAAGAAAACTACCTATACTTGGCCTTCAACCAGCTCCAAAACAAGCTCCAATGGCTCCCTGCAACTCTCCAATGACTAGTTTTTTACTCTGAGCGTTGCTGGTGATCGACCCCTACATCGTCTGTCACAACATGCGCCAGGTACAAAAACTCAGCCTTCTTTAGCCATGGTCGATTCACCTATCGACTGTGAGATCATCCACGAGCCTCTGTTGGTAAAAGCTTACACCTGGGTCAATGCTCCGATCGACTGTCTCATCTTCAATTTCCATCATCATATTCCACGGTTGACCACCGCATCGTCCGTGAGGCTACAACATTTAAAACCACAAATATCGAAACTCCACGGTCGACCGGTCCATCGACCGTGAGGCTCTGTCAAGAAAATGGCTTCCTAGGGTCGATGCTCCGATGAACCGCGAGCCAACATTTCATATGGCTAAGTTTGGTGCATCCACCGTGCAACCCCGCGATCGATCCATGGATCTGCGACGGTCGATCCATGCATCGACCGTCAGTAGAATAATTTCTCACATATTGAATTTAAGGCTTTCAATTAAAGGGGTAATAAATATTAAACATATATTTTATCATTTAATGTAAATTGGCATCATCAAAACAAGATTAGGATCGACAATCTCCCCCTTTTTGATGATGACGACCCTTTTAAATATGATGATAAAATATTTAGCCTCCCCCTGAATCTATGCATCCATTACTTTCACGAAAAGTGTTCTAAAGTGAATTCTAAAGATGCATACAAGTCATATATCTCTAAAATGATATGAAAAGTTCTATTTAAGATATCAGGACAAGATAACTCAGAGTTTAGCATATTCATTTTTTTAAAACAAGTATATTTCAACTTTCATGAAGTGATACATATGAAAATATTAGATCAACAAAGTAACTAACAACATCCAACAAC
Source organism: Narthecium ossifragum (assembly GCA_963920575.1). Taxonomy (NCBI): domain Eukaryota; kingdom Viridiplantae; phylum Streptophyta; class Magnoliopsida; order Dioscoreales; family Nartheciaceae; genus Narthecium; species Narthecium ossifragum. Next base: position 15,390,387 of record OY986969.1, read on the forward strand.
TTTGTATTTAATTCATAAGATTCCAACACTTTGCATTACAAAACCTTCATTTCGAAACATGATTTTCAAAATATAAAATACAAGAGTTAAAATATGAAAATGTAGGAATGAGCTTTAGGATCAATCATGTAGACTAGTGGGAGGAGTAGGTGGGACTTTGTCCTTGAAATAGGTGAAGATGTCTTCAAGTTGCTTGGACACCTTCTCTTGATTTGCTTTGAACTCAGTTTTGATTTCATCAAACTATTGGGCTCGACTTACTTCCATCCTTCCCAGTCTTGCTTCTAGCTCATCAAGTCGTTGTGTCGTGGTGCGAAAAGCGTGGCTATGGGAGGATTCACCTTGATGTGCTTGAAATCTAGGTTCTCCTTCCTCTTCCCCTATATTTTCCTCATCCTGTTCTCCTTCCTCTTCCCCTATATTTTCCTCATCTTGTTCTCCATCCTCATCACTACTAATATTAGAAACAATAAGGCCTAAGGCTCGCTTGGCGGTCATCATCCTTTTATAGGTAGATTTATTGAAGGGTTGAGAAAGGGTTGTTCTCTCATCAATGGCTAGGTGGAGGGTAAGGGCTTGGAAAATTTTGGTTAGTAGTCCTCCAAAAGGTAGTGATTGCCTAGCCGTAAGGTTAAGCATCTCCTTGATAATGATATAACCTAACTTTAGAGGCTTCTTCCTAACCATACATGAAAGAACATAGGCATGAATGGGTTTCAAGTGATCATGGTGGCCAAACTTGGGAAAAAGATTTGTTCCTAGAAAGTGGACAAGCTCCCTATAGTTTTGGTGTAGGTCAATTAATTTTATATGAAATTTATCAACTTGACTAGGTCTAAGGATTTGTAATGAGTCACTAAATATTCATCATTAAACCCCTTAACTTATCTTTGTTGGCCTGAGAGTGTTTGCATTTGATAGTTTGTTAGTTGATTTTAGGTTTAATAAAGATTCAAGTTGGAAAATACATAAAAAGGTTAATATGCTGAAAATACACTGCTCCGTTGTCAGCTTGAAAAGAATTCATCATAAATTCTAGAAAATCCCTAAATTCTCTAAAGTTTGAGTACTACTAGAAGATATCAAGATGAACAACTTTCATGTTGAAAGCTTTGCTAAATTTCGTACAGAAATGCCAGGATTATCAAGATAAAGTTGGCTCGAAAAAGCACTTCTGGACGATTGATCGTCCAAACGGATGATCCATCGGTCGTCCAAACGGACGATCAATCGGTGAATAATGTCGATCACTCGCTCATACGGACGATCGATCAGTCAGGTGGAAACTTAATTTCAGAAACATCAAATCTATGGCTTCCATAACCAAGATGAGTGGCTAGTTCGTTGACTTAGGGATCTCATGAAACTTTAGTGTAGCTTCTTTTTATTCTCTAGTTTGATACTTGTAATCTTTTGCTAGACATAATCTTATAGATATGGATTTATTGCTAATAGAGTTGAGGGAATAGAGTTCCTTGACGTATATTGAGGCCTACTTGATTTTGGTGATTGATGGTAGAAATTTATAAGATAGTTTTGATGTGGTTTGTGAATAACCGATGAGATATTTTATGCTTAGTGACGATAGGTTGTGCTAAGATTACCCCAAAAACAATCTATGCTAATCGAAGATAAAATATGCCTTTAGAAAACACTTACGTTCTTTTAGGGATTCATGTAAACTGAAGAAGCTATGAATCTATAATGTTTAGATAAGAAAAGAAGAGGATAACTAGAGAATACAGGAAGTGAAACTAAAGTGGATTGAGTAATCCCTAGGTTTTCTCATTGATCTATCTTAAATCCCTTTTTACATTGCTTTCATAGTTAGTTTTCATTAAATAATTCTAAAACAACCCAAATCAATCCTTCTTCGTTTTTGGATTAGAGTTTCGAGATTTAATTCTGATTGTTGCTTGTTAGTCAAAGTTTTCCCTGAGGTCCGACCCCGTATTTCACCATTATTCTATCCCATAGTTTAGTATTTTGAATAAGGGTTTATAAATTTTATATTTTATTGAGTTTGCATCTGATTTAACAACGCGTTTGCGAGCGATCGATTTTTGACGCCGTTGCCGGGGATATTTTTGATTTTCAATGAAAGCATTGATTTCTCTTTACTCTTTTCTGAGCCTAGTTAGAGTTTTATTTTTATCTATTTTATTTTCAGCTTTTCTTAGGAATTTTTGTTACCAACTTTCGGAATTTCTGCAGTTTGAAATTGATAGTTCGTGACGAGAAAGATCTACATTCTTCAGACGAATGATCGATCGAGAATACGACCGATGAATCGTCTTGAAACCGATCGATCGACCACTTAGCCGATCAATCATCCACTTGTCAGCAGAGGAACGGATTTTTCCTAAAGGAAGGAAACATCTTGCTTGCTGCCTGAAACGCTCAGTAAGACTTGAATCCGACTGTCCAGGGACTACACAGCCAGGTAAGTCTTCTAACTTACTACTATTCATTTCGGCTGTGGTATTCCGTGATTTTCTCCTCTCCTTTGAATATTTTATTTTCTTCTTATTTTTCTTTTTGGCATGTGATCTTGTATGCAAGGCAGACGATCCCTAAAAATCCCTTTGGAACCTTTGGATTTAAAAATAGAGGCCACACTCAGAACAACTAGAACCTTAGGGCAGAAATCTTTAAGTAACTATTAGGAAGCCTTAAGTAACTTGCAATCTTGTCAAGAGACCGTTGTTACAATGGCTTAAAATGAGGAACTTGTCATAGACCATAATGCTAATATTGGTACGGGAGTTAATAATAATATCAATAGACAAGTCTCAATTAGAAATCACTTCCTACCTAGACCTTATACCTATGCTTCTTGTATTAACCCACATGCCATTAATGCTACACATTATGAGATTAAGCCTAATTGGATTACAGCTTTACCTTCTTTTTATGGGCGTGAGAATGAGGACCCCTATGGACACATTGCTAGCTTTCTTGAAATTCTTTCCATGTTAAAACTCCAGTATTTTAATGATGATGCCTTTAGACTCAAGCTTTTCCCTTTTTCTTTGAAAGACAAGACTAAACATTGGCTCCAAACCTTAGCTCCAAATTCGATTTTAACCTGGGATCAACTTCAGGATGCTTTTCTTAAAAAATATTTCCCTATCATTAAAACTCAAAATTATCGTACCATGATTATCTCCTTTAAGCAAAATGAAGATGAGATGTTTCATGAAGCTTGGGAAAAATTTAAGGATCTTTTTAGAGAGTGTCCCCATCATGAGATACCTGAGTGGCAGTTAGCCCATTCATTCTATAATGGTCTTCATGATCGTTATAGGATGATGGTTGAAGCATGCTGCGGGGGTGGTGTTCTTAGTAAGCCATGAACTGCTCTTTGGGAAATGTATGACAACATTGCTGAAAATTCACAACACAATGCCTCAATTTCTAGGAGTCGGTCTACCACTGTTCGTAATTTTTAGGGAATTCATGAAATTTCTGAATTCCAAAGTCTCTCCGCACAAATAGCCCTCCTAACTAAAGATTTAAACCAGTTGAAAATAAGTCAGTCTCTTGCTCAACAATTGCTTAACTCTTCAATTGAGACATGTGCCCTTTGCCTTAGTTATGATGATTCCATAATTGACTGTCATTTAGCTCCCAAATTCCCTGACTTTGTTCATGAACATGTTCATGTAACTTATGGTTTTTCCAAACCTCAGAACAACCTTTATTCTAATACCTACAATCAAGGTTAGAGAAATCATCCTAATTTTAGTTGGAAGTCACAATAATCAAGTACTTTTCAAGGACAAAACAATATAGTTAAGCCTTATGCTTTCAAGTACCCATCAAAACCTTCTATAAATCCAAACCCTGGGTATCCTACACAATCAACTTCAGCCCCTCCAACCCAAACCACTTCTGAACCCACTTTGAATTTCATCCATTCTACCATAACTGCCATGAATGAAAATCTTAGTTGAATAATGACAAGTGAAATTTCCAAAATACAAAATTATATGTCTAGAATAGAGAACCAATGCAATTCTAATACTCAATCCATTGCTAAACATGAAAATTCATTGGGCCAACTTTCCAACACCTTGTCTAAAAGAGAGGAAGGACACTTGCCAAGTCAACCTGTCACCAACCCTAGAGGCCAGCACTATGCAGAAAGGCAAAACATTGAGAGTGCTAAGGCCATTGTGACCCTTAGAAGTGGTAAAATAGTAGATAATCAAATAGGTGAACCTGTTAGTATGGACGATCGATCGGTCATCCCGCCGATCGATCGTCCAATCCGAGATGACTCTTTTCTTCCACCTGATTATGATCCAGCTGATTCTAGAGAGCCTGATCCAGCTAAATATATTCCTAAATTGCCTTTTCCTGCAGGCTTTAATGATTCTTCTTCAACCATAAAATCCCAAAAAACTGCCGAAGAAATCCTTAAAACCTTTAAGCAAGTCAACATCAACATACCCTTGCTTGATACCATCAGACAGATTCCTTCTTATGCCAAATTTTTTAAGGATATGTGTACCCATAAATGCCAGGCCAAATCCAAAGTGTTTAAAAAGATCTTCCTTACCGAGCAAGTCAGTTCGATTTTGAAACATGATACAACTCCCAAACTAAAAGATCCTGGAACCCCCACCATACCTTGCTGTATAGGAGACTATCATATACATGGTGCCCTTCTTGATTTAGGTACCAGTGTAAACCTTATGCCCTATTACCTTTAAAAGGAATTTGGTATGGGAGAGCTTAAAGAGACACCAGTAATTCTGCAATTAGCTGATATATCCATTAAGACTCCTAGAGGTATATTAGAAGACGTTTTAGTTAAGGTGGACAATTTCTTCTTTCCTGTTGACTTTGTTGTCTTGGATATGGAGCCTGTTGTCCACTGCAAAAAGATTGTATAGGACTTCCCTTTTTGGCCACTGCTAATGCCTACATAAATTGTCGAACTGGTGTGATGGATGATTCTTTTGGTCACATGCATGTTAAATTGAATATTTTTAAAACTGCATGTTTGCGTGAGCCTAATGATGATGAATGTTTTAATGTTGATACATTGACTGAATGTGTAGATGCTAGATCATATGCTACGATTTCTGATGAAAGATCTGATATTTTGAAAGATTATGAATCTGATATTGATGTTGAGAATGCTTTGGACACTGCACAATCAATAGATGACATTGAAACACACAACTCGGCTCGACTGATCGATCGTCCAGAGAACCGATCAATCGGCCTAGAATCGATCGATCAGCTAGATGGTCGATCAATCGGTTAGTGCACAACGGATACAAAAAATGTTTCTTGGTTGGTTGAACCCCTTCCACCGCTCTCTTCTACACCTGCACCTTCTTCACTGGAAGGACCACCTGATTTAGAATTAAAACCACTGCCTAAAACTCTAAGATATGTTTTCCTAGGCTCAGATTCCTCTCTTCTCGTTATCATCTCTTCTTCCCTTTCGAACGATCAAGAGAGTCAACTTTTAGAGGTTCTGAAACTCCATAGGAAGGTCAGTGGCCGATCTGAAAGGCATCGACCCTTCAATTCGCATGCATAGAATTCATCTCGAGGATGAGTCAAAAATAGTTAGGGAAATGCAACGTCGCCTCAATCCAAATATGAAAGAGGTGGTGAAGAAAGAGGTAGTGAAACTTCTAGATCCAGGAATTATCTACCCAATTTCTGATAGTCAGTAAGTCAGCCTTACACAAGTAGTTTCTAAGAAATCAGGCCTAATAGTTGTAGAAAATGAGACCGGTGAGCAGATCCCGACGCGCCAGACTACTGGATTGCGTGTGTGCATTGGTTATAGGAAACTTAATGCCTTGACTAGGAAAGATCATTTTCCCTTATCTTTAATTGATCAAATCTTGGAAAGACTTTCTGGTTAGAGTTATTATTATTTTCTAGATGGATCCTCAAGGTAAAGAGAAAACTACTTTCACATGTCCTTTTAGTACTTTCACTTATCGCAGGATGCCTTTTGGTCTTTGTAATGCACCAGTGATTTATTAAAGGTGTATGATAGCCATCTTCTCTGATATGACGGATAAATTTATGGAAGTCTTTATGGATTTTTTTTTGTTTTTAGAAATTCTTTTGAATCCTATTTAGACAATCTTTCTAAAGCTCTTGACCGATGCGTAGAAACAAATATTGTTCTAAGTTGGGAAAAGAGTCATTTTATGGTTGAGGAATTAATTGTCTTAGGTCACATTGTTTCTAAATGTGGGATAGAGGTTGATAGAGCTAAAGTTGAGTTAATTGCCAAACTACCTCCACCTTCATTTATGCGTCAGATTCGCACTTTTCTAGGTCATGCTGGATTCTACCATCGATTCATCAAATATTTTTCTAAAATATCACGACCCTTGTGTGAATTACTAGTCAAGGATGTCCCTTTTGTGTTCGATGATGCATGTTTGACTCCTTTTACGACCATTCGTGATTTATTGTCTAGCGCACCTATAGTTCATGCACCTGATTATTCTCTACCTTTTGATCTTATGTGTGATGCTTCTGATTCTACCATAGGAGCTGGTTTAGGACAACGAGTAAACAAACTCCCACATGTGATTTATTATGCCAGTAGGAACCTCTCTGAATCCCAATTGAATTATACAACCATTGAGAAGGAATTATTAGCCATCATATTTGCATTGGAAAAGTTCCATCCCTACCTCCTAGATTCCAAAATCCTTATCTATACTGATCATACTGCTCAACAATATCTTTTAGCTAAAAAGGATGCCAAACCTAGACTGATTCGATGGATCTTTCTTTTGCAAGAATTTGATCTAGAGATTAGGGATAAGAAAGGCTCAGAACATGTAGTTGTTGACCACTTGTCTCGCCTTCCTTTAGAACGTATTCTTGATAACACTCCTGTTGATACGTCCTTTCAAGATGAGCATCTCTTTCAGGTGACTCGACTTTCACAGCCTTCGTATGTACATATAGTGAATTATCTTGTTTCAGGCAAGCTTCCCGATCCATGATCTAAAAATGCTAAACATAGATCCTTTTCTCAGATTGAATATTATATTTAGACCTAAGTTATTTAAACATTGTTCTGATCAAGTCATTAGAAGATGTGTGCCTGAGTTAGAAGTTCATGACATTCTCACTATCTGTCATACACATGCATGTGGTGGTCATTTCTCAGGGAAGAAAACCACCGCTAAAGTTCTACAAAGTGGATTTTATTGGCCTATAATTTTTAAGGATTCTCAGAAAACTAGCAAAATCTATCGTAGGAATGAGATGCCTCAGACCCTGATTTTAATTGCCGATATTTTTTATATATGAGGTATCGATTTTATGGAACCCTTTCCACCTTCCTTTGGTTTTCAGTATATCATTGTAGTTGTTGACTATGTATCTAAATGAGTAGAAGCCATAGCAAACAAGTCGAATGATCATAAAGTCGTGATTAAATTTCTTCAAAGTAACATCTTTTCTCGATTTGGTTGTCCCCGTGCAATTATTAGCGATGGTGGTTCTCATTTTAATAATCAGTACTTTGATTCTCTTCTTAGAAAATACTCTATCACACATAACGTAGCTACTCCCTATCATCCTCAGACTAGTGGACAGGTAGAACTTTCTAATAGGGAAATAAAGTGCATATTAGAGAAAACTGTTCGTATTGATCGCACAGATTGGGCCACTAAGCTAGATGATGCACTTTCAGCTTATTGGACAGCTTATAAAACACCTATTCGTATGTCTCCATATCGGTTAGTGTTTGGAAAACCATGTCATCTGCCAGTTGAATTAGAACATCGAGCTATGTAGGCCATTAAAATACTGAACACCGATAGTAATGTTTATGTGAACTTGAGGAAATTCGCAATGAAGCATATTTGAATTCCAAAATTTATAAAAACAGAAGAAAAGCCTAAATTGCGTCTTTTCCCAGGAAAATTACGATCACGATGGACTAGACCTTTTATTATAAATAAAGTATTTCCGCACGACCGTATAGAAATTAGAAATCCACAAACAAATGAAGTTTTCACTGTTAATGGACATAAATTAAAACATTATTTGGAGGACATTGCTCATGGGCGATGTGATTGAGTCTGTCGAATTGACGGATCCGTACTATAACTGATCCTTTTAGGCTCGTCTAGCGAAAGACGTAAAATTACACGCTTGCTGGGAGGCAACCGAGAAATTTTTAAGACTTTTCCTGGCTTTTTCGAATTTTTCTTAATTCTTAGGATTTTTCTATTTTTTCACATTTCTCCCTGAATTTTCTTATTTTTACCCGATTTTTCTCTCTGCTCCCGCTTCGTTCCTTTATCGCGGCTCGTCGTCCGGGATCATCGGCTAGTCCCCGAGCCATTACACATCGCTGCCCGCTGCCACCTCTCCGGCTGCCCTCATCCTTCCAAACCAGTGCCAAAACCTCCGTCAACCTTCCACCTCTTCATTCCTGTGCTCCTCTTCCCTCGAAACCTTCTCCTCCGACGCCGGTGAGCCCCTCGACCATCGTCGACATCTTCATCCACGGCCACCCGCTGCCCTGAAACCCCTCCAAAAGCTTCCTTGGGTCACCATGAACCCTCCGGCACCATCAAAACTCTTGCTTGCCTCCAGGATCATCGGTTTCAAACTCCGACGAAACCACTTCTCCAACAACCTTCAATCCGCCGCCTGGAAGCTGATTATATCTTCTAACCCTGGCCATGGCAACCTCTCCGATCTACCACATGGGGACCTCCATTCTTCGATCAGAGCTCACCGGAGAACTCCTCCGACATCCATGATTCTTCCTGTACCTTCCATGTCCTCCGGCGAAGCTGTTTTGCCGTTGATCACCTCCGGCGAGCCTCCAACCATCTGATTGCTGATGGACGCGTTCCAGGTGCTACATAGCTTCGAATTCCGATCGGATAGTATCGATCTTCAATCAAGATGATATTATGGATGTTGACTATTTTTGGTGTTGTGCATGGATGACATGATTTATTTTAATGTTTTCATCTATACATTTTAAATCTTATGTGGATTTATGTGGTTGAATGATTGTACAGGATCCATGTTCAATATATACAAAGGAGACTCTGCCGACATATTTATTGATTCTTATGCCTTTTTGCTATTCTTGCTATATTTTCCATTATATTTTATTTGACCTTTTGGAAAGGAACATTTATGGTAGGTTTTCCTTTGGCCATTATTCATGGATGAATATTTATGCAGAATATAGATCGATCGGAGGGTTATTTTGCTTTCCTTATATATATGTCTCTCATGTTTTATGGTGATTTTTATGGCTTTATTCTTTTAGTATTTTCTAGAGACATGAATTTCGTAAGTGGTGATGTTTCGATTGTGTAGGCAATGTGGTCATTATAATGCAGGAGACAACTATTTATGGCATGATATTATGGTGATCTCTACCCTTTATTGCTTGCTTTATTTTATGACTTAGTGTAATTGGGGACAATTACATATAAGTTGGGGGGTAGATTGTAGGAATTTAATTCTTATTATATTTAGAAAGCCAAATATTATACATCCCTTGGAATATGTCAAAAGGATGAAATTATGATCTGATTTGACAATGATGCTTGTTTTAGAAATTTATCTTATGAATTATTCTGATACTTGTATGTCATATAAGGGATAGTAAATTTTGCTATTCATGACACTATTTCTATACTTTAACACTTTAGCATGATTTAGAGATAGCTTGACATATCCTAATGCACATGTTCACGTTCACATATTAAAGAGTTAAGATTAGATTCTAAACATGATACTATAATAGATTTATAGTTTTATATCATGTCACAGAAAATACATGAATACATGCAATTATCTGACGTAAATAAAATAAAATAAAAAGGGTTTTCAACTTAGTAACCGGATAGTGTGCCTAACCAGCATGGTGTTCGCATAAAACAGTTGAAATTCCTAGAGAAACAAAAGGGGTTTCATACTTATTGACCGGGCAAGGTGCCTAACAAGGTGTGTTGTTCGCGTAAAACAGTTGAAATTCCTGCAGAAAAAAAAGAAAGAAAAAATGAATAAAAGCAGAGATTGCTATGTGATAAGTGGAAAATATGTGCTTAGATATAATTGATACTTTGAAGCATGTGAAACTCAATTCAGACATAGGAATGTTAAAGTTGTTTTTAATCATGATTAAATCTGTTGAAGTGTTGGAAATATGTTATGACATATTTTGATTTACTATGTTCTTATGTAACTATGAGTTGAAGGGTGTATTCAGGGATATGATTTCTATTGCATGCATTAGAGTTGATGAGTATTATGATTGATTTCTAATGATATATTCAAGGGAATGTATAGATGTTTATGGGTGTCATCCCTGAACACCCTCAGGAAACTATAACTCCTCCATTGGGGTAACCCAGCGGTTTAAAGGCTTGTTGCATATGCTAAGTGCACTCGTGAAACCTACGAAAGTGGCTAGTTAGATTTATTGTTTTATTTTTATCTTTTCTTTACTCGAGGACTAGCAAAGTGTAACTTGGGGGGTGTGATGAGTCACTAATTATTCATGATTGAACCCCTTAACTTATCTTTGTTAGTCCGAGAGTGTTTGTATTTGATAGTTTGTTAGTTGATTTTAGGTTTAATGAAGATTCAAGTTGGAAAATACAGAAAAAGCTTAATATGCTGAAAATACGCTGCTCCGCTGTCAGTTTGAAAAGAATTCATCATAAATTTTTGAAAATCCTGAAATTTCCAAAATTTGGAGCACTACTAGAAGACATCAACATGAACAACTTTCTTGTTGGAAGCTTTGCCAAATTCCATATAAAAACTCAAGAATTATCAAGATGAAATTGGCTAGGAAAGGCACTGTTGGACGACCAATCAGCCAAACAGACGATCAATCGGTGAATAGTGCCGATCAATTAGTCATACGGGCAATCGATCGATCGGGCGAAAACCTAATTTCACAAACATTAAAAATGGAGTCCTACTTGATGTGTTACTACTTGGGCTGAGTCTATCGCTATCTAAAGAGCTTTTCTGGCCGAAAATTGAGGGGTCCTATAGAGAGAAAAGGGAGGATTAGGATTTCTGAAGACGGAGGAGTTAATGCGTGGATCCCAATTGTTCTTCATCAAATCTATGGCTTCGATCACCAAGATGAGTGGCCAGTTCCTTTACTTAGAGATCTCATGAAGCTTTAGTGTAACTTCTTTGTATTTTGTAGTTTGATACCTGTAATCTTTTGCTAGACATAATCTTATAGATATGGATTTATTGTTAATAGAGTTGAGGCAACAGAGTTCCTTAACGTATATTGTCACGCCCCGCCCCGGGATATACCAACCCAGACCACGGGACGAGAGGAAAACCCTGCTCCATACTAATACAATTTAATCAACCTGTTCTCAATCATCATAACTCAAGCCATTCCAATTTCACTATGTTCATTCCCACATATAATCAATTAAATCCAAGTACAAAAACTCCAAGGATTAATTACAAACTTCATAATCCGAATATATGAATTAAATCACCACTTATTCTCAATAGTTTCCACCAATAAAATCTTCTAATGAATTAAATGGAAGTGGATAAATGAAATCGTTATTGAATCCTCCAAAGACCTCATGCTCGCTCTCCATCATGGTCCGGGCGACGACCCAGCCAACCGTGGGCACAGCTCGCTCTCCACCACAGTCTGAGACATTACCCTGCCAACTTTGGGCATAGCTAGATTGGCGTCGAGCAGCAGAAATTAGGCTACCTTTCAATAGCCACTAAGACTAAGGTTCCAAGGAATTAATTAATTCGCGATCAATAACAATTTACTTCTCTCATCCAAATTTGATTTAATAATCATTCTCCTAAAACCCCAATCGATCACGGGGACCACGTCCACTTGTAGCCTCGATCGCAAGTTCCTAGACCCGACCCCGGCCTAGACTCATCTAGATCCGAGTTACTCGAAACCTCGGATGGGTGATTTCCTCAATCACCCTAACCTATTCATGTAGTACATTCTTATACAAGATTTAACTTGAACATAATAAAACATTAATACACGTTCAACAATCCGAGCAATAGAGAATAGTTGGCATACCAAACATAACCATATTATAACAAGCACATACAACCATGAGCTTTACAAGAGTGATATTCAGCTACATGTAAATAAGCAATTTCACACAACTTTACTTGCACACTAAAACTTAGTCATAACTGACACATCACAGACAGCATACACCTTCAATAGGGAAAGATCAAACAAGAATCCAAAATTCAATCAAACAATACGTGCTGTCACCTCAAACACGAATAAGCAATTCCATATCACATTCATTGCACAACAACAGTTGGTTTCAAGTATGCCTTCTGGATAATCCACCTACCTTAGACAGGAGAACAGGAACCCACAACAGCAGCCCCCAAAGCCACCCGATCCAAGCAACTACAACTATACAGCTTCCTCTATTAAAATCAAAGCAGATATCCCATTCAGTCATTGATCAACAAGCCACAAGCAACGAAAACTCTTCATGAATTGAAAAGATGAACAAAGGAATCAAGCTCGACCAAAGCTGCTAGGGCATAGAAGAAATTTCTCCAACACCTTATATGAGGACCTGCCCCTCTACCCCTATGGCGCGTTGTAGACCGCAAGGACAATTTGGTAAATTATGCATTGTTGGTTTATTTCACACCCACGTGTGCACACACAGGCTTTGTTTGGTGTTAGTGTTTGATTAGAATGGTTAGGTGGACCCGGGATCGAAGGATCCGAGCTTGGGCTTGTGTTTAGCCTAAGTTTGCCTTTCTGGGCAAAGCAGATCGATCTTCCTTGCTAAGGAGATCGATCTTCCTTGCTAAGGGGATCGATCTTCCTTGGAAAGAGATCGATCCCTCTGTGCCAGAAAGTCCTGGTGGTAACTCTTGCGAGGACGGCCGCCGTTGGCCGTCGCTCTCCCTTGTCAGAGGGAGAGAGGACTTTCTCTCCTCTCCTCCCCCTTTTCCCCTCCTTCCCCGGCTTTCTCCCTCCCTTTTCCTTCCTCTTCTCCTTCTCTTCTTCTTCCTTCTTTCTTCTTCTTCCGCGGTTCTGTTTTTCCCCTATTTCCGGCAGCCACCTTCTTCTCTTCTATTCTCCCTCCTCCGGCCACCGTTTTGGGCGTTCCAAGGCTCGTTGGATTCGTGGCGACTTGAGGAAGATCCCTAGTGTGGTTTGAAACCTTGTTGGTGACTGATTTTGCGGGGAATCAACCAAGGATTGTGATGAACATAAGCGTTGTAGATCTTTGACTCTACTCTCAAACCCAACTGAATTCGTAATTTTCTCATTTTCCTACGATTTGTTATGATGATCGTACTGGAGGGCTGCGTTGCAGCAAGTAATTGGTAAGTTAGTTTAATTAGCGGTTTTGATTAGTGTTGTCCCGTTAATCTAGCCGTTGGATGTTTCTGGATTTTGGATATATTGATTCCGGCATGTTGGTCTACTGGAATCTAAGTTGAATCTCGAATCCGACGTCGTTTGGACGTCGGATCGATGGGGTCAATTAGCTCTAGGTAGAGAACTTTTTGGTGTTTTAAATAATATTATATGCTCGAAACATATAATATTATATTTTACTATTCATCGTCGTTTTCGGGGTTGCTTCCCGTTGCAGGAGTCCGCGGTTGATGGTCGGAGTACCGTCGTAATGCCGAGACCCGCTGCGGATCGGCTGGCAACGGTTGGTGGTACCGCTGCAGCGATCCGGTCAGACTTGTATGCTGTTTTAACATACTGTTGCATGCTTATCTCCTATCTGTGTATGTTCATAGCATGCATTATCTGTTGTGCATTAGTTCCATTGGTTAGGGCGTGGGTGATCTGTGGGTCGCCATCCCGAGGCTGGAAGCTCGGACTTAGCCCTAGGACCGGGGTTGGGTAGTTTGGACCCGGTTCGAATTGTGGTGTCCAGTCAAACTTGATGATAGGCCTAGATGACTGGTACACCTATTGCTTTATGATTGTAGAGGTCATGTCGGCCTCGAGTCGGATCTGAGGTGTACCCGGTGTCCGGTGTTCTTAACTCTTGAGTAGTGGAGTTGCATACTCAGTGGTGTCTCTTCCCACCAAACAGTGTTCTGTGTCCTGTTGAGAGTCAGCAGTGTTGTTTCCTGCTACTGAGTGTGACCTGACATGTGACCAGCCCGGCTGGAAGACCATGATCGTGGGCATCAGGAACACACGGTGGGGTTATGGGACCCCTGTATACACCCAGGTCTTACTTGAGGGCGACACTGTTGCGTTTCCCTCTTCCTTTTGTGTGTCGTAGTGTAGAACCCTAATGAGCATTATGCTCACTCCGACCCGGGCTGCGTTTTGTAGGTGCAGGCGTTAGCTTCTCTTTGGTGGCCCCTACCGGGCAGTTGGTTGGCGATCTTTACTGCTTTTAACCTATGTTAGATAATCTCCTACGGGAGTAATGTTGTATTCGACTCTTCCCCTCTCCGAGGATATGTTTACTAATTTCGCCTTTGGGTTTGTAATCTGTGGTTCGAGGTTTGATTATTTAATTATCTTTTAAATTGAGGGTGTTTTGATGAATTGTTAGGGAGACCAATAGGTTAGAGGGAACCCTCGCCAATAATTTTCCGTGGTTTGTTAGGTTTCGATTCGCGTCGCCCAGCCCGGTTGGGCTTTCGTGAGTCGGGGCGCGACACCTTACATGCCAACTCAGTAGACAGCCAATCTCAAAAGAAAAGAACCAGCAAAAGAAAGAAACCAGGGAAGGGGAGAAGGAATTGATTTCTTTGTTCATACTGACAGAACAAAGCCACAGCTCATAAACCAACACTTGATCACCAAGCATCAAGGACAATTCCACTTCAATCGAGCAACAACTCAAAGAGTAGTAAAGAAGCAAATCATCGAGTACCTAGCATGCATGCTAAGAAAGAAAACCATTTCAACAGAGAGAAAGCCAACAACACCCTATGCCCACGAACAAAGCATCCTTTGGTTCAGCTGCAAATAGAGGCAACAACATAAACCGCCACAGCCCTGCAATGATCCGACAACAAACCAAACAAAGAAGAACAATTGATCCAAAAGAAATCCAACACTCGCAGTCACCCAATCGACTGAGCACCAGAATAAAAGAAATCGCCGATCGATTGAACCAATAAAAACATCAATCCGTAACAAAGCTAGGAGGAAGTCGAGAACTCAAAAAAAATGCATTCGATCTACTCAAGATCAACAATCCAGCAATCAAAAGAATACCCAACCAAACGATCAAGAGAAGCTCGTCGGAGAAGAACACGTTGAGGAAGAAAGGAATAGAGGTTTCTAACCTTCAACCGGTGAAGATTCTCCCCGCCGCCGGCGACGATCTCGGCGTTGTCAATCACTTGCGTCGGGCGCCGTTGTCTCTCTCTCGCGAACGGCGGCTGGAGAAAAGAAAAAAACCCAAAGAGGTTTGGGGTTAAGATAACCTATTATAGATATTAGTTTTAGGGCTTATTAATGATGATTTTACTAAAAACCCCCTACGAAGAATGGTATTAGCATTAAAGTCCTCAGTTTACGTCTAGGTCCTCACATATATTGAGGCCTACTTGATTTTGATGATTGATGGTAGAGATCTACAAGATACTTTTGATGTGGTTTGTGAATAACCGATGAGATATTTTATGCTTAGTGACGATAGGTTGTGCTAAGTTTACCCTGAAGATAATCTATGCTAATTGAAGATAAAATATGTCTTTGGAAAATACTTACCTTCTTTTAGTGATTCATGTAAGCTTAAGAAACTATGAATCTATAATGTCTAGATAAGAAAATAAGAGGATAACTAGAGAATTCAGGAAGTGAAACTAAAGTGGATTGAGTAATCCCAAGGTTTTCTCATTAATCTATCTTAAGTCCCTTTTTACATTGCTTTCTTAGTTAGTTTTCATTAAATAATTCTAAAATAACCCAAATCAATCCTTCTTCGCTTTAGGATTAGAGTTTGGACATTTAATTCTGATTGTTCCCTGTTAGTCAAAGTTTTCCCTGAGAACCGACCCCGTATTTCACCATTATTCTACCCCATAGTTTAGTATTTTGAATAAGGGTTTATAAATTTTATATTTGATTGAGTTTGCATCTGATTTTCCGATGCGTTTGAGAGCAATCAATTTTCCTTCTCCCTTGCTTAAACTGATCAACTCTTTGAAAATCCTCATATGAAGTAAAATATGTGCACTCTCCTCGATTTGGTTCATGTAGAATCTCATTCAACCATTCTATTGTAATCTTGATTTCATTGCCATAAATATAGCAAATAATGACCACATATCTTTCATCATCAATATCTTCAGTAATATTGCAATAAAAATATCAAATTATTTCTGGATACATATGTTTGGGCATCTCTAAGAATTTCTTCCAACCCATATCAGTGAAAAACATTTCAACTACATGTTCCTTTCCTATGGGCAACTGAAGGACTCTACTCGAAACCATAAATTTGTCCTTAAACTCATGCCAAGAGTTATACCTATCCTTGTCTAGGAAGAAGTACTCATCAAAGGAAGGAATGGATGAGGACCCTCGAAGTGAGCCTTTAACCTTCTTTGGGACGCTCAATTCTGTAGCTTTCTTCTTCCTCTTCTCAGCTTGAGTCGGAGCCTAGCCTAGAGTTGAGGAGGTTTGGCATTCTTGGTGCGAGGCATGGTGCGCGGCTAAGTTAGGGTTTTGAGAGCAGAGGCACGAAGGATGAAGGAGAGGAGTAGGGCAAGGTCAAACTACAGGAGAAGATAGATGTTGGATCCGTGGCCGTCGACCCTCAAAAGTTGGCGCTCGATCGTCGTGCACAATTTCTGTATAATAAAAATCTCACGGTCGATCCTCAGAAGTCGGCGGTCGGCAATAAAACGTGATATATGAAAACAAAAGTGTGCTCACGGTCGACCGTCTGGAAGTCTAGATCGACGTCAGTTCCAGAAAATGAATTTTGAAATTCAATTAAAAAATCATTTTTAAATCAAAACATCACAAAATTTTGCATAAACGTGTAACTAAATATTATGAGCTAAAAACAACTCATCATCAATCATGAAAATCACTCAATTAACCAAAATTTAGCACTCTAGTATGATATGGTATAAAAATGAGATAAAGAAACAACTCACCATACCTTTTACTTTTAGCTTTTCATTTTGAACATCCATTGAACATCCCAAGCTTTCTTAGTAGATATAGGAACATGTCTTCACTAAAGGTTTGGTTAGAATATCCGCAATTTGAAGCTCGGTGCTAACAAATTCAAGTGCAATATCTCCTTTTTGTGTGTGATAACGAAGCAAATGGTGTTAAATTTCTATGTGCTTTGTTATAAAATGTAGGATGTGATTCTTGGATAAGCTTATGGCACTAGTGTTGTCACATCTAATAGGGATTTTGCCTACATATATTGTCACGCCCCGACCCGCGTAGGCCCAACCGGGCCGGGCGACGCGAAGCGGAACCTAACCTACTGCGGAAATTTGGTGAGGTTTCCCTCTAATCGTAGTGGTTACCCTAGCAATTCACAATCATCCTGCATTAACAAATATTACAAACCCAAAGACTGAAACTGATATAATATTACAAATCCACAAACAAGGAAATTATACATATTACAATCGTAGTGCTTACCCTAGCAATTCACAATCACAGTCGATGATGACCCGGTATGCTGCCAACCAGTCCAAGCGACCACCTCCAACGAGCAATATCGGCAGACCCGGTCTACCATGACTCTGCCGCTGCCTTCTGGTACTGTTGAACGGTGTCCTGATGCTCAATAACTGGGAGGGCAAACACCTGCCCCCGCTGGCTGCCTCCACCCTTGGAGCAGCTCGGTCCAGCCCCTGACCTACGCCCACCACTGTTCCCCTGCCAAGCACTGGGCCCTCCGCCTCTATTGCCCTGCGGCACAGCGCCCCGCGCTCCTCGCAAGGAATAGTCTCAACGTGTCGCGCCCCGACCCGCGAAAGCCCAACCGGGCCGGGCGACGTGAACCGGAACCTACAAAACGCGGAAGAAAAGCTGGCGAGGGTTCCCTCTAACCTAATGGTCTCCCTAACAGTTCACCAAAAGCACCCCCAATTAAAAACAACAATTAACAACATCGAACCACAGATTTAAAACTCAAAGTGTTTAAAATACATATCCTCGGAGAGGAAAAGATTCGAATACAACATTACTACCGTAGGAGACTAACTAACATAAGGTAAAAGCAGTAAATATCGTCACCTCTCAAAAACCACCAGGCGCCGCCGCACCGCCGACCAACTGCCTGGTAGGGGCCACAAAAGGAGAACTGACGCCTGCACCAGCAAAACGCAGCCCGGGTAGGTGTGAGCACTAAGCTCAGTAGGGATCTACACTACGACACACAGAAGGAAGAGGGAAACGCAACAGTGTCGCCCTGAAGTAGAACCTAGGTGTATACAGGGGTCTCATAACCCCACCGCGTGTCCCTGAGGCCCATGATCAATGTCTTCCAGCCGGGCTGGTCACATGTCACGTCACACCCAGTAGCAGGAAACGACACTGCTGACTCTCAACAGGACACTTAACACTGTTTGATGGGAAGAGACACCACTGAGTAGGCAATTCCTCTACTCAAGAGTTTTAGGAACACCGGACACCGGCTACACCTCAGATCCGACTCAAGGCCGACACGACCTCTACAATCATCAAGCAATAAGTGCACCAGTCATCTAGGCCTATCATCAAGTTTGACTGGGCACTACAATTCAAACCGGGTCCAAACCACCCAACTCCGGTCCTAGGGCTAAGTCCGAGCTTCCAGCCTCGGGACGGCGACCCAAAGATCACCCACGCCCTAACCAATGCAACTAGTGCACAAAACAACAATGCATGCTATGACATACACAATCAGGAGATAGGCATGCAACAGTATGTCAAGGGTAGCATACAAGTCAACCGGATCGCTGCAGCGGTACTACCAACCGCTGCCAGCCGATCAGCAGCGGGTCCCGGCATTAAGACGGTACCGCGACCGTCGACCGCGGACTCTTGCAACGGGAAGCAAACCCAAAAACGATGATGAACAGTAAACAATATAGTATTATATTCCTAAAATATAATATTATAAATAAAAACACTCAAAGCCTCTACTTAGGGGCTAATTGATCCCGTCGATCCAGCATCCAAACGACGTCGGATTCAAGATCCAACTAAGCCATCAGTAGGTGTATATACCAGGATCAACATACGCAAAATCCATAATCATCCAACGGTTAGATTAACGGGAAAACACTAAACAAAACCGTTAATCAAACTAACTTACCAATTAATTTCTGCAACGCAGCCCTCCAGTAAACAATTCATAATAAATCGTAGGAAACTTGGAAAATTATGAAATCAGTGGGGTTAGAGAGTAGACTCAAAGATCTACAACTCTCATGTTCAGCACAACCCAAGATCATGTACGTGCCGGCCGGCAAACACGCCGCAAGCCGACTGTTCTTCAAGAACAGCAGAAAACAGAGAATCCGAACATAATCATGCATTACACCTACTAATATCTAAAACAAAGACCATAAAACTCATATCAAAAATTCTACTAGGCATAAGGAATCCAACAAGACAAAGATCAACAAGATCCAACGACTAGATCTAAAGAAACCCAAAGAAGAACACAGTAGGTAGAAGAACCTACCAAAGAACGCTAATCCCGGTTGATCCCTCGCAACCAGTCACCAACAAGCCTCCAAACCACACCAGGAGCCTTCCTCTCGTTGCCACGGATCCAACGAGCCTTAGAACACCCAATTTGATGGTCGGAGGAGGGAGAACGGATGAGGGGAAGGTGGCTGCCGGAAAAACAGGGGAAGAGCAACGTCGGGAGAGAAGGAAAGAGGAAGGAAGAAGAAGGAGGAAGGGGAAGGAGAAAAGGAGGAAAGGGGGAGGGGACAGCCGGGAAAGAGGGGGAAAAGGCGAAGGAGGGGAGGGAAAGTCCTCCCCTTCTGACAAGAGAGAGCGACGGCCAGCGGCGGTCGTCCTCGCGAAGCAGAAAAGCCACCGACGCGAGTCCGATCGATCGCTCCAAGGAGCGATCGGTTGCTCGCACCCCAGATCGATCCCAACACCAAGTCGGATCGATCCGAGTGGGTCAAAACCCACCGACTCGCTCACGAGTCCGATCGATCGTTCCAAGGAGCGATCGATCGCTCAAGGGTCGTCAGCTGCCCAAAGGCCAGCTTCCGCGCGCCCGAGCGGGGATCTTCCGATCCCGGGTCCACCTAGCCATTCTAAACAAGCACTAACACAAACAAGGCCAGTGTATGCACACGCGGGTATGAAACAAACCAACAAGGCGCAATTTACCAAATTGCCCTTGCGGTCTACAACGAGCCACAGGGGTAGAGGGACAGATCCTCACACTACGGTAGTGCCCCAGCTGCCCGCACAGGAAGCACGTGACTGACGAAGCCTGCCCAAATGGCCCGACTGTCCGGAGAAACCGGCTTGCTGAACTCGGCAATTGCTGCTGGGACTGCTGCTGGTTCTGCGACTGCTGCTGGAAGTGTCGCCGACGCCGCTTTTGGCCTCTGCCGAATCCCCCTATGAACTGGGGCCTCTACTGTGTGCTAGTAGGGAATGCCGGTGGAACTGCCAGGCACCTCTCGTCTCGCAACTGCGCCTCTACTGCTAAGGCGCAGTCCATAACTGCTGAGTATGCCTGGAAACGGTATGAACTGGTCCGTTGCCTGATCTCTGACCGAAGCCCCTGCTCAAACTGACGTGCCCTGGCCACTAGACCTGCTGACCCACCACTAAACCTAGAGGGGTCCAGCCGCAGAAAGTCCAATAAGACCGTCGCAGCGGTCTGCCCGTCGACAGGATCAGGGGTCTCCTTCTCGGCGAGGAAGACCTCCGCCGGCGCGACCGAAACCTCCGCTGGCGATGGTGCAGTCCGTCTAGCTCTGACCTCCCTGACAGGTGCTACCTTGTCTGGTCGGGCGGGTCGACCAGGTCGTGCCCCACCTCGACCAACAACCGAAGGTTGGCCTCGAGCTCCCGACATCTACGCGATCACCAACGACAAACGAGCATTCATACGTCAAAACGGCAAAACAAACAACACAACATAAAGCGGAAGACATAACACATCCCTAGAAGAGCCTGCACGGATGTTCTAGACAAAGAACTAACCCATTCCACGCTCAATCTCAAACGAATCTTGATCCTAACACCCTGGGATCTACAGCCTATGCTCTGATACCAAGTTGTCGCGCCCCGACCCGC
This sequence comes from Narthecium ossifragum, assembly GCA_963920575.1. Taxonomy (NCBI): domain Eukaryota; kingdom Viridiplantae; phylum Streptophyta; class Magnoliopsida; order Dioscoreales; family Nartheciaceae; genus Narthecium; species Narthecium ossifragum. Next base: position 15,411,658 of record OY986969.1, read on the forward strand.
GTAGGCCCAACCGGGCCGGGCGACGCGAAGTGGAACCTAACCTACTGCTGAAATTTGACGAGGTTTCCCTCTAATCGTAGTGGTTCCCTAGCAATTCACAATCATCATGTTTTAACAAATATTACAAACCCAAAGACTGAAACTGATATAATATTACAAATCCTCAAACAGTGAAATTATACATTTATCACTCCCATAGGAGACTATCTATACAAAAAGGGGTACAACAGATCGCCGCTCCTCAAGCACCGCCAGACGCCGCCACGTCACCAAACACCGGCTCAGTAGGGGCGACCGAAGAGGAGCTAGCGCCAGCACCTGCAAAATACAGCCCGGGTAGGAGTGAGCACTAAGCTCAGCAGGGACACTACACTATGACACTCACAAGGGAGGGAACACAACAGTGTCGCCCTCAAGCAAGACTTGGGTGTGCAGCAAGAGTCCCATAACCCTTCGCCGGTGTCCCTAAAAGGAGGCCTCACTCATGTTCCCCAGCCGAACTGGTCACATACTGGGTCGCCCTCAGTGAGGCAGGAAAACGACACTGCCATCTCACTAGCAGGAAAATGACAGTGCTAGGCGGGCAACCAACACCGCTGAGTAGGCACTACCTCTACCAAAGAGACAGTGAACCGGACACCGGTTGCACCCACAACATTTGGCTCGAGGCCGACACGACCTCTAAACATCGAACAACATGTATTCAGGTCATCTAACCCTATCATCGAAATAGACTGAATACTACAAATCGAGTCCTGGACCAAGCTACCCACAACGGTCCTAGAGTTAGATCCGGCCTACCCGAAAGCCCCGGATCGGCAACATCCTACAAAGATGCAACTAATGCACAACACAATGCATGCTATGGACATGCGCAGGATAATACATGTAAGCATGCACCAATATGTAATGATATACAATAACAAGGTCTGGCACGGCACCCTGCCGGCCTGGGGTGGTGAACAGATAAATAAGGTCTAGGGACTGCTGCAGTGGTACCACCACCAACTGCCAGCAGTCCACCTCAAAACCTACACTGGGAAGCAGCCCCGCAAACAACAGCTCACATATATCACAGATAAAGCCCTCGGCACACGCCGGCATGAGAGGCTAAGGAAAGCTGTAGGGCTACTCGCCAGTTTATTCTAAACATCCCGGGAGTCATCACTCCCCCGGTTCACCACTGCCCCTATTATAGGGCTAACATGATTAAACATATGTACAAGGTATAAGGCGGTAAGGAAAACCGGCATACCAAGCCCCGCGGGGAAAAGCCATGAAAAATCCTCTCTGCTACTAAAGGATCGATCTTTTCCTAAGAAAAGATCGATCTTTTAAGTAACAGTGAGCCTTCCCTCACTGTCGAGCAAAAGAGATCGATCCTTCCTCTCAGAAAGATCGATCTTTCTCGAGACAGAGGGCACCCTTCTGGTCACGCCAAGAAATATCGATCCTTCCTCCCAGGAAGATCGATCCTTCTCGCGATGTAGGGTAACCATGCTACCCCAGACCCAAGATAGATCTTCTCCAAGCAGAGGATCGATCCTTCATCGGGTGTAGCATGACCAACCCAGAGGGATCGATCCGGATGGGTTCTCCGGCGTACTTCCGACGAGAAATACCGCCGGAAAGTACATCCAAACTTAACGAAACTCTGGGATATGATAGATCAAGAACCCACGAGTCCAAAACCGGTGAAAACACGAGAAGCAAACATGCATATTAAGAGATCTAAGTAAAAGAACATAATCAAACCGGAAAACCCAAAAACCCGGAAAGATTGTAGGTAGGAATCCCAACCTAAGCAAAAGCAGCTTAAATCCAAGCAGCTAGGCCTTAGATCATCCTCAAACGCCTTCAAAAACCGCAAGATCTGAGCTCAGATCTCCGGATTTCAAAAGGATTCAAGGATGAAAGTCTCGTCTGCTTTATAGGCAAACGAACCGACTTATAAATGATCGATCTTTCACTAGGCAAACATCGATCCTTCATGACGATCGCACTTGACTTTCTGGCACCAAAAAGATCGATCTTCTAGCAAGGAAGGATCGATCCTTTAGGTGCAGAAAGCTAGACTTGGGCTAGAACTTAAGCCCAAGCCCGGATCTTTCGATCCCGGGTCCCACTAACCATTCTAGCCAAACATTACCACAAACATGGTCAGTGTGTGCACACGCGGGTGTGAAACAAGCCGACAAGGCGCAATTTACCAAATTGCCCTTGCAGTCCACGACGAGCCACAGGAGTAGAGGGACGGGTCCTCACATATATGTTGTAATCTACCAATTGCATTTTCATCCAAAGTAATTATGCACAACAACTACCCGCCGTGATGTATTCCACTTCGATGGTGGATAAAGAAACTGAATTTTGCTTCTTGTATGTGATGCGGGAATTATTTTCACACATCTTCTTAAGATTGATTGTCAGATTCAAGTGTTTTGCATCATTCCTTGCTCTTTTATCAAGAATTTTAGGTGACTTCTGCATTTACTTAATTCTTGGGAATTTTTGGATATTTGCAGGTATTTAGATATTGAATCATTTGAACTTTGGCTAATGGGAAGAAGCAGAATTCGGGCTAGGCTTGGTGAACATATCTTATATGGGTTGGTCTAGTCAAAACAGAACGTTGTTTGGTCTTTGGGGTCTAAATAGAACTACAGACCTCAGTTTTCAGTGTTCTTTGGGCTCGTTGGAAAGCTAAGAATGTGATCTAAAACTTTGGTGAAGAGCCTGAAAACCAATTCTACCGTATCGAGGTCCAAATCACAGCAGAAAGACAGAAATCTGGATCTGCCCAGAAATTGCTGTAGCCCAGAACCTGTCTCGGTGTTTGGCCTATATCTGGAGCTGTATAATTCAGAAAAATACAAGACACGATCGGTTAGAAAGATAAGATCAAGACCTAAAACTCTGGTGAAGGACTTAACTTCAAATCTGGTTGTTAAGATAGCATAAATCTGACCGGAAGTTAGGGCACGAAATCAGTGAGATTATTCAGCAAATATGGAAAGACAGGGCTTTGATTGAGAGAACGGCCAGAGAAAAGGAGAGAGAACGGCCAGAGAAAAGGAGCAGAGAACGGCCAGAGAAAGAGGAGCAGAGAACGGCCAGAGAAGGGAGGAGAGAAAGAAAAGGACGACCAGAGAAAGAAGCAGGACGAGCAGAGAAAGAGGAGGACGACCAGAAGAAGAGGATCAGAGTTTTCATTCTATTGTCTTCATCCTAGTTCTGATTGACGATGTGTATTTATGAAACATTGGTTTTCTTTCTATCAACCATGAATACCTAGTTTTCTTATTCTATGGTTTGGATGTAGTCATTGAGTTTCTGATTTGAATTGAGTTGGGTTGTTTAGAATATTCTTGTTAGTTGCAATTTGATGAAATCGTTTCTTTTTCTTGCAAGTTACTGGCCATGACTTGTATGTTTCAGATGTTGAACGAAGTAACGAAAGTTGAAGTTTAACATTAGTTCGTGGTTTCATCAAACCTTGGTAGTATATGTTAGAAATAAACATATGACAAGGTGATTTTTGTTCAAGGATTCCTAAGAGCCCAATGAATCTAAATTAATTCATGTGATCACAAAAGTAGACATAGAATTAATTTAGGTATTTCAGTTATACCTTGAAAGAGGATTTCACATTAAAAAAAGGAATTCAGTCATGATAATTAACAAAGTTCTATTTTCAGCAACCAGATTAAAATTCATTAAAGAGATTCAATCGATGAAATCCAAATCCTAGAAACCTTTCATACTCTTCTATTTAATATTTATTTGCTTTTAGTTCAGATTTGTCAGTGTTATATCTCGTTTGGATTGCTTAGATAATATAAGAAATTGGATACATTGGTACTTGAATCATCCTCCTTGTGGAAACGATACTCTTTTTGCCCTATTCTACTTGTCACGAACCATGCACTTGTGGTAGAGTCTAGGGAACATCAGTATGACCAAGAAAGTGACATGTACCACTTGTACTTTTTCTATCAAGCCTACATCCGGCAAAATCCGCATCGGAGTAGCCAATTAGATCAAAAAATGATCTTCTTGGATACCAAAAACCATAGTTCCTATTAGATATCAAAAGATCCTTTTGACCGCAACCAAATGGGATTCCTTATGACAAGATTGATATCTAGCACAAATGCAAATACTAAACATGATGTCCGGTCTACTAGCGGTCAAATAGAGTAAAGAACCAATCATCCATCTATAAAGTGTTTGATCAATGGGTTTCCCATCTTCATCCTTGTCTAATTTGAGTATTGTACACATAGGGGTTCTATAAATTTTGGATTGGAAAAAATCATACTTTTTGAGTTGGTCTCTAGTGTATTTGGCTTGACTAACAAAGATCCCGCCTCGAGTTTGCATGATTTCAAAACTAAGAAATTAATTTAGTTCACCCATCAAACTCATTTCAAATTCATTTTGATTGTAAGAGGCAAATTCTTCACAAAGTTTTTCATTAGAAGATCCGAAGATTATATCAGTCACATAAATTTGAACTAATAAAAGGTCCTCTCCTTTTGATTTTGTAAAAAATGTAGTATCAATCTTTCCTCTATAAAAATCATTATCCATCAAGAATTTGCTAAGCCTTTCATACCAAGCTCTAGGAGCTTGTTTCAATCTATATAAGGCTTTACTGAGCTTGAATACATGATCCTCTAACTTGTGATCCTCAAAACCGGGGGGTTGTTCAACATAGACTTCTTCCTTCAAGAAACCATTCAAAAATGCACTTTTGACATCCATTTGATATAATTTGAAATCTTTGTAAGATGCAAAAGTTAGAAGTAGTCTTATTAACTCAAGTCTAGCTACCGGTGCAAAAGTCTCATCAAAATCAATTCATTCTTGTTGATTGAAGCATTTTGCGATAAGTCTAGCTTTATTCCTTGTGATTATTCACGATTCATTCATTTATTTCTAAACACCCATTTAGTGTCAATGACGGGATGATCACTCGGTCTACGTACCAAGTTCCAAACTTCATTTCTTTCAAATTGATTTAGCTCTTCTTGCATTGCTAAGATCCCAATGATCATCCTCTAGTACTTTCTCAATTGTTTTGGGCTCAATTTGAGATAGGAAGGCTAGATTGGCACATGCATTGATTTAGTAGATGGTAGAATCTTTTGATAAACGAACCTATAATCATTTCATCAAATGTAGCATGCATTAATTCTTCAACCACCAAGGTCCTTTTATTGAAGATTCTATAACTTTTGCTTCTCTCCCAATATCCAAGAAAAACTCCTTCATCGGATCTAGCATCAAATTTTCTAAGATTATCCTTGCCGTTGTTCAAGACAAAGCACTTGCTACCAAAGACTCTAAAGTAACTAATATTCGGAATTCTTCCTTTCCAAAGCTCATAGGGGGTTTTCTTCAAAATGGGTCTCAATGTTACTCTATTGATCACATGACAAGAAGTATTAATCGCTTCGGCTCAAAAGTACTTAGGAAGATTATTCTCACATAATAAAGTTCTAACCATATCTTGTAGGGACTGATTTTTCCTTTCGACAACACCATTTTGTTGAGTGGTTCTAGGTGATGAGAAGTTATGGAAAATCCCGTTGTCATTGCAAAACTTTTCTAAATGGGAGTTCTTGAATTTTCTTCCATGACCACTTCTAATGCATGTAATGAGAATACCTTTCTCATTTTGAACTCTTCTACAAAAGTTGGTGAGTTCCTCAAAGATTTCATCTTTGTGTGCAAGGAAAATCACCCAAGTGTATCTAGTGTAATCATCTACTAGTACAAAGCCATATGAGCTACCACCTAAACTTGTAGGTTTGGTTGGTCCAAAAAGGTCCATGTGAATGAGTTCTAATGATCTTGTGGTGGAAACTACATCTTTAGGCTTGAAAAAGGATTTTACTTGCTTTCCTCTTTGACATGCATTACAAATCTTATCTATCTCGAATTTGATCTGGGGAAGTCCAAGAACAAGGTCTTATCATTTAAATCCATGTGAGCATGTCTAAGTCTCCTATGTCACAACTAAGAATTATCATTTAAAGCACTAAGGCATATGCTATCATGACAAACAAGATCATTAAGATAAAATGTATAAACGTTACCATCACGATGACCAACTAGCATTATTTTATCACTAATAGCATTTTTAACATAGCACTTTGAATTTTCAAAAATGACTTTGTTACCTTTATCACACAATTGACAAATATTTAGTAAGTTGTGCTTCAAGCCTTCTACTAACAAAACATTCTCAATTTTTGTGGAGGAAGTTTTACCAATATTACAAATTCCGATAATTTTTCCTTTGCCATTATCTCCAAAAGTCACAACTCTTCCATCCTTGGCTTGGAATGTGGAGAGCATGCATCTGGCACCGATCATGTGTCTTGAGCATCCGCTATCAAGGAACCACCGTTTGGATTTTGAATTGGTCTTGATCTTGGATCTCAAGCACTCCTACAAATCAAACTCAAGTCTTAATTTTTCGAACCCAAATCTTTTTGGGTCCTTTAGCATTAGGTCTAGAAATATAACTATATGTAGCATGCTTAGGTGTGAGGACCTATCCCTCTACCCCTGTGGCTCGCTGTAGACCGCAAGGGCAATTTGGTAAATTGCGCCTTGTTGGTTTGTTTCACACCCGCGTGTGCACACACCGGCCTTGTTTGTGTTAATGCTTGTTTAGACTAGCTAGGTGGACCCGGGATCGGAAGATCCCAGCTCGGGCGCGCGGGAGCTTGCCTTTGTGCAGCTGACGACCCTTGAGCGATCGATCGCTCCTTGGAGCGACCGGTCAGACTCGTGAGCGAGTCGGTGGGTTTTGATCCAAGGCGAGAACGATCGATCGCTCCTTGGAGCGACCGATCGGACTCGCGTCGGTGGCTTTTTCTGCTTCGCGAGGACGGCCACCGCTGGCCATCGCTCTCCTCTGTCAGAGGGGGGGAGCACTTTCCCTCCCCTCTCCTCTCTTTTTCCCCCTTCCCCCGGCTTTCCCCTTCCCCTTTCCCTCCTTTTCTTCCCCTCCTCTTCCTCCTTCTCCTCCTTTCTTCTTCCTCCTTTCTTCTCTCGAGAGCCCTGTTTTTCCCCTGTTTTCTGGCAGCCACTTCCTCACCTCCGTTCTCCCTCCTTCGGCCATCTTTTTCGGCTTTCTAAGGCTCGTTGGATTCGTGGCAACGAGAGGAAGATCCCTGAAGTGGTTTGGTGGCTTGTTGGTGATCAAATCGCGGGGAATCAGCCGAGAAAGCGCAGCTAGGTAGGGTTATACCTACTGTGTTTATTTCGGGTTTTCTCTAGATTTAGCCGTTGGATCTTGTTGATCCTTGTTTTGTTGGACTCCTTATACCTGTTAGAATTATTTGGTTGAGATTTGAGTAGGTTTATTCCATGATTAAGCTCGGATTTCTGGTTTTCTGCTGTTCTTGAAGAACAGCTGGCTTGCGGCGAGTTTTTCGGCCGGCGTCTACATGATCTTGGCTTTCCTTAAACATAAGAGTTGTAGATCTATTCGTTAGCTTTCCATTCCATCTTGTTTCATAGTTTTTTGATTTTTCTACGAGTTCTTATGAATTGTTTGCTGGAGGGCTGCGTTGCAGCAATTAATGGGTAAGTTAGTTTGATTAATGATTTTGATTAGCATTTTCCCGTTAATTCAACCGTTGGATGATGATGAAATTTGGATATATTGATCCGGGTATATACACTTACTGGTGGCAAAGTTCGATCTTGAATCCGACGTCGTTTGGATGTCGGATCGACAAGATCAAATAGCCCCTAAGTAGAGGTTTTGGGTGTTTGAATATAATATTATATTTCGGAATATAATATTATATTGTTTACTGTTCATCAGCGGTTTTCGGGGTTGCTTCCCGTTGTAGGAGTTCTCGGTTGACGGTCGTGGTATCGTCGTAATGCCGGGACCTGCTACGGATCGGCTGGCAGCGGTTGGTAGTACCGCTGCAGCCATCCAATAGACTTATACGATACTTGACATACTGTTGCATGCTCTGCTTCTTATCTGTGTATGCCATAGCATGCATTGTTGTTGTATGCATTAGTTGCATTGGTTAGGGCGTGGGTGATCTTTGGGTCGCCGTTCCAAGGCTGGAAGCTCGGACTTAGCCCTGGGACTGGGGTTGGGTAGTTTGGACCCGGTTGGAATTGTGGTGTCCAATCGATTTCATGATAGGCTTAGATGACTGGTACACTGGTTACTTGATGATTGTAGAGGTCGTGTCGACCTTGAGTCGGATGCTGAGGTGTAGCCGGTGTTCCACTGTGTTGACTCTTGAGTGGTGGAGACGGCCTCCTCAGCGGTGCCATTTCCCGCCTGCAGTGCCGGTTACCTGCATGTAAGTCAGCAGTGTTTGTTGAGCTTACTGTGTGCAGCTCCTGGGCACCATGGACACGCGGTGGGGTTATGGGACCCCTGTATACACCCAGATCCTACTTGAGGGCGACACTCTTGCGTTTCCCTCTTCCTTCTGTGTGTCGTAGTGTAGATCCCTACTGAGCTTAGTGCTCACTCCTACCCGGGCTGCGTTTTGCAGGTGCAGGCGTCAGTTCCTCTTTTGTGGCCCCTACCGGGCAGTTGGTTGGCGGTGCGGCGGCGCCAGGTGGAGTCTGAGAGGTGGTGATCCTTTACAGCTTTTATCCTATGTTAGATAGTCTCCTACGGGAGCAATGTTGTATTTGAACTCCCCCCTCTCCGAGGATATGTATATTAAACCTTTTTGAGTTTTAAATCTGTGGTTCGAGGCTTCATTATTATATTGTCTTTTAATTGGGGGTGCTTTTGGTGAACTGTTAGGGAGACCAATAGGTTAGAGGGAACCCTCGCTAGCTTTTCTTTCGCGGTTGTTAGGTTCCGGTTCGCGTCGCCCGGCCCGGTTGGGCTTTCGCGGGTCGGGGCGCGACATTAGGTGTCCAGAAGGTTTTAGCACTAGCATGTCTCATGAGATAGCAACTAGGTGCAATGTGTCCTACCTTGCAACAATAATGACAAGTGGGTGTCTGTGCTATCTTAGGAGGATGAGAAGGAGCTTTAACAAAGTTAGTCTTCTTTTGGTTGTTCATGTTCCTAGGGTTATAGCCAATTCCTTCCTTGTTTAAGGAGCTCCTTTGGCTATCAAGGATCTCATCTAGCTTGTCTCTACTCTTCATGAATTTAGATAGAGTGAGATCTCTCTTGGATTTCCTCAAGTAGATGAGTTTCTTTTGCATATCATAGTTTGTGTTGTCCAATATGGTGAGCTCAAATTGAGTGTCCTTGAGTTCCGTCTCAAGTATGTCAATCGTGTCACAAGAGTTGTTGTTTAGCATGCATTTGTTTTCCTTTTCTAAGGTATCAATCCTATGCATGGCATCTAATTTTTCCTCTTCTACTTTCTTCAAGCCCTTACATGTAGCATAGTATTTCTTTTTAAGGAACTTGAAATACTTAACTAATGCATGGTAAGCATCAAATAGTTCATCAAATGCAAGCTCATCTTCTACCTCATTTTCCTCTTCTTCCTCATCTCCTCGTGCCATCAAGCATATGTTGGCAACCTCTTGTTCCTCTTCATCGGATGAGGTCTCCACATCGCTTTCTCCACAAGTTTCCATTATTGCTTTCTTTTTCTTGAACTCCTTCTTTGTAGACTTCTTGAGTTGAGGACACTCATTCTTGAAGTGCCCGGGCTTCCTACACTCATAGCATATAACATCGTTAGAGTTAGAAGAAGTAGCATTGTATTTTTCACCTTTGGAGAACTTCTTCTTGAAGAATTTCTTTCCTTGTTGACACTTGAAGATCTTTTGGATTCTTCTTGATATCATCACCAATTCTTCATCATCGTCTCCTTCACTTGAATCCGATGACTCTTTGTTTGATGACTTGAATGCAACGACCTTTTTCTTCTTGTCTCCTTGGTCGTTACTTCTCTTCAAGTTCATCTCATAAGTCATGAGTGAACCCATATGCTCATCAATTGATAACTTGGATAGTTCTTTGGCTTCTTCGATCGCCGTTACTTTACTATCTCATGACTTTGGTAGACACCTAAGTATCTTTCTCACAATTTCATCGTTAGTATAAACTCTTCCAAGAGATTTAAGCACATTTAATATGTTAGTAAAACATGTAAACATCTTACTAATGGTTTCATCATTATTCATGCAAAAGAGTTCATACTCATGTATAAGTATTCTGATACGAGTCGATTCGACTCGACCAACTGAACCCGAGCCCAGAAGAGGACCGAAACTGATTTAGCCTCTTTTCTAGTTTGACTTGGACTTCCCTAGTTCAAACTAGAGTATTTAATTAGGATTTATTATTAATCTTTTATATTTAATTGAGTCCTAGTTGATATTTGATTGTTATGAATTAATTAAGAGTCCTATTTGAATTAGGAAGTTATTGTTAGAAGTTGAGTTTGAGTATGGAAGCCTTATTACTTGCTAATAAAGCAAGGGGGTTTTTTAGTTGGATTAGGACTCAGTCGAGGCCTCTATAAAAAGACCTCAATAGCTAGGTATGATGTATGGAAGAATGATGAGTAAAGTTTATGAATAAAGTAGAGTAGTTAAGTAGGATATCATAGGAGTAGAAGTAATATAGTTTCCACCAAAAATCCACCATCGATCCTCCTTCTTCCCTGCTGATCGCCTTCTCCGCAACCGGTACCGCCTCCACCGATATTTCTCTCTCCACCACATCAGTGCCACATCACCACTCTCTCTCCTCGTCGTCACCCACCTCAGCATCATCTTCCCCATCATCTCTTCTTTCCCGTGCCCGAGCCTCATCGCCGATCAATCTCCGTCCAGCCTCTCCGGCCGTCCCCGTCACCAACCAAGCCCACCATATTCTCCCCTGCAACCCCAAGACCCTTCCTTCACCGTCCCCACTGCCGATCGTCTTCTCCAACAATCTCCCCAGCGTCCCCAACTCCATAGTCGCCACCGACAACCCGTGTCCGACCTCAACCTCACACCAAAACCACCCTAAACTCCTCACCGAACCCCATTAGCCCTTCTCCCAAAGCTTCCCAACATCCTAAGCCATCCACGAGCCTCCATCGTCGTCTCCGACGCCGATCTCCTCTAAACCCACCACCGACCATGCCATATCCCGTCGATCTAGCCCTTCCTTGGCCGATCCATTCCGGTGGACGTCTTCTTGATGTCGCTTAAATGTGTCACGCACAGCGGTCGCGGTGCAGTACATCATAAGAGAGGTCGAACCCACAAAGAGACAGACAGGAAATATCCAAAACGCAAATAACAATGAATTGAAGACAAACACGAACTTGAGAAGTAACTAAATTAAATCAAAGGATTTAATGATAATGTAAGGTTAACTAGAGATATCAGGATTTTGATAAGGCTAGGCTTCAGGAATCACCTCACTCGGATTTAAGTACTTCTCTTCTCAATGGTTCATATGATACTCAGTTAAGGGATTCACATCCCAATCACCTTAACCGGAAGATATGGAACTATAAACCTAACAAAATATATAGATGTCTCTTCCTACGATTGATTCTTCCCTATTATAATTCTAAGTTCATCCAATCCAAACCTAAGAATATATTATACCGGCTGTCACTACAGGCAACATATAGCAAAAGTTCATCGGGACAAAACCCTAACTCTATCTAACAAGATCTCTAAGAATACACAATACCAACTCTCACAATCGGCAATGCATAGCAAAGATTTCACGGGATAGAGCCCCAACCTTGTCTTACTAGATCCATAAGAATACACAATACTAGTTGTCACTACAGGCAATGCATAGCAAAGGTCTCGTGAGACTTGGTAGGAGAATCAAAGGAGATAACTATGGGATTATAAGATCATGAAAGAAGCATGATTGGATTCATAATATTAATCATCCACATAGAAACCTATAATCTGAAAATAATCTTTGAAGATTCAATACATAGGAAAGAGTTTAACAATCGGTTGGAGAAGAAGCCCTAGTCCTCGCTAGATCATCCGTCCGTCATGCCCGTGGATTACTCGGCCATGGATGGAGATTCCTTCATCTTCTTCCTTTGGAAAACCTTCAGAAAAGAGCCTCCAAAAACGTCCAAGAACCCTCTAACAATCTCCCCAAGAAGTCTATTTATAGGCTCTTGTGAAACCCAAACTCGGATTAGATCTCAGCCCTTGATCTTTCCCGCAGCGCCAAAAGAGATCGATCCCCCTTTGAAAAGAGATCGATCTTCTTCCTTCCGTGAACTCGGGATCTAGATTTTGCCCGACCAAGATCGATCTCCTTTACAAACGGATCGATCTTCTTCCCACGGATGCTGGCGTTTCCATGTTCGGATCGATCTCTTTTGGAAAGAAGATAGATCCCTTTATTTCGGATTCAGCTTTTACTCTCCAGCGGCTAGTTTTTTACTCTGCGCGTTGCTGGCGGTCGACCCCTACATCGTCCGTCACATCGTCCGGCAGGTACAAAAACTCAGCCTTCTTGAGCCACGGTCAATCCACCTATCGACCGTGAGATCGTCCATGAGCCTATGTTAGGAAAAGCTTGCTCCAGGGTCAATGCTCCAATCGACCGTCGCATCTTCAATTTCCATCATCATATTCCACGGTCGATCGCCGCATCGTCCGTTAGGCTCAACATTTAAAACCACAATATCCAAACTCCACGGTCAACCGGTCCATCGACCATCGCATCGACCATGAGGCTCTATCAAGAAAATGGTTGTTCGACAATAAAATCGAGATTTCGGGGGTACGAGATTTCTATTTTATTATGATCAAAAGTTTGAATTACATGGTGGGATTTGTGGGAACAACACTCCTGAGTTCTCAAAATCATAAGCTGCAGATCCACTTTTCCTTGGGAACTGCATACCGATGATGAAATTGGCAATCCATCAATTACAACCCAAAAGGGAAAACCTCTGATTAAGGATTCGGGCCCTAAAGTCCTGTTACATCTGAAATAAAAAAAATAAGAAGAGGAAGAAGAAAGGAAATAAAAGGATCTTGGGAGAAGGCTTAGGCCTTCGACCCGCACCTTTGTTGCCGATGAATAACCCTTGAATCTCCTCCTTTGAACTTTTGGATTGATGACACGATCTTCAAGGAAATAATTTTCCTTCTCCTATCTCTCGGTGTCTTCTCTATGGCTTTTGAGTTCTAGAACTCAGTTGCAGCAGGATCCCTTTCTTTTAGAAGAATAAGGAGTCTCCTTCCACCGGCCTCTGTCTCCAACAGCCTCTATATGTGTTAGGATCTCTATGTGTTTACCCTTTAAACCTTCACCTCTACCCCTATTTATATGTGAAGATTAGGATTAGTTGAGGCTGATTTTTGAAATGTGGTTAGGGATTTGATGGTTAAGAGGTTGGGATTTGGGTGGTTAAGATCTTGGGTGTTAGGGAGTTGGGATCTATTTGAATTCGATATTTGAATTTGAACTTGATTTTGAATTTGAATTTTGAATTTCACATATTTGTTCAAATTTCAAGTATTTGAACATGTTGTAATTTACCTTAACGCCCTTAGACAATTGGTAAGTGTAAATTCCCAATAGGGTGCGGCTATCCGCACCACCGTTTCGACTCAACACACCACATTTACTCTACACACCCCAGCCCAAGTTTGAAAACCCCAGGTTTCACTCAACACACCACACAAAATAAATGTACTTACCAAAACTACCCTCAAACCCCACACCACACTAAACCCTAAACCCTAAACAAAACCCAAAATACCTTCACTACCCCTCACCCCACTCCAGCCCCTACCTTCTTCCCCTCTTCTACCGAGACTTCCTCCCTCCCTCTTCTACCGAAGCCTCTCCCTCTCTTCACTCTCCCGACCATCTCCCTCCACCTTCCCAACGCCCTCTCCCGAACGTTGCCAGCCTCCCTACACCCGCGGCAGAGCCTCGCCGGCGTGCAATCCACGCCTCCGTTGAGTCCGTCGAGTGAGAACCGTCGAGTGAGGTGAGGGGACAAGTGAGTTTTTCATTTCTTGTTGCATGAAATGCATTTTCTTTGCATATATAGCATTGGTTTTGCAGCATTGTTCTCCGAATGCGTTTTTTTCCAAGGTTTTCAAATTTTTCCAATGGGTTCCGACCTTTCAGTTTTATACGTATCAATCGGTACAAGACAACCGAACGATTCTCTATAATATCGGTACATAATCACCGATATTATAGGATTGTTGATTGGTACATAGGTACCGATCAATACGTTTGTTGCTGTATGGAAAAGACCTTGTTCGGTATCAAGGTACCGATATTCTTTGGAAACTATCGGTAACGTACTACCGATATGTATGCTCTATTACCGGTACTTAGGTACCGTTAATAACGTTTAATTGCCGGTATATGGATACCGAAACACTCTACTAATCTTTGCATTTCTTTTTCAAAATAGTTAAATGGTTCGTCCAAGGGGAAAAGCACCCGCCGGAGCCTCTTCATCTTCGGCGGCCTCGACATCTTCATCGGCCCGCGTTGACCGGCCGACGGCCTCAGCTAGGAGGAGGTGAGCGGTACCTGAGGAGATTCCAGAGGAGATCCCAGAGGATGCCTTGATGGTTGTTGGCCCTGGTGAAGAGGAAGAGGTGTCTGACGACGAGGCACCCATCCCTAGTGGGCCTATTGACCGGTCGGTTTTGACGGAGTTCAAAACACACGTGGCATATCGGATATGGGCTGGAGCGGTAAAAAAAGGCTGAGTATTTTTTTATATCATGCCGTGTTTATATCAAAGTCTGCTCACTTTTCCCCTTCTCAACGTAGGAGCGTGGGCCACTAAAAATTTATGCGCATGGGCTGTCCACTTCGAAATGGGACGGCATCGAACGGCAAGACTTTAAGAATGCCGTGGAGGCCACCGGTCTAGCAAATCTGACGGTGTGTTCTTACAAGAGTATCAGCAGTGCCCTGGTGTCGGCGTTCGTCGAGAGGTGGCATCCGGAGACGAACACGCTCCACCTGCCCTGTGGAGAGATGACGATAACTTTGGGTGACGTTAGCCGTATACTGGGCATCCCCGTCGCCGGTAGGCCGCTTGAAGAGTGCAAGCTGAAAGTCTCCCAGCTGAAAGCGCTTATGAAGGTCCATTTGGGAGTCAGTGAAGCAGAGGCCGCGAGCCAGTTGGATTGGAGAGGGCTGTCAGTCAGTATGACCTGGCTGAGGAGAGAGTGCACTCTCCGCAAGGTTGGCCTGGAGTGCTCTGTCAAGGCATACATTATGTATCTGCTCGGTTGCACCCTTTTTTGCGACAAGTCGGGGTCGAAGGTTCACGTGTCCTGCCTTTCTGCCCTCACGGACTTGGATACCGTGTGTGAGTATGCGTGGGGTGCCGCCGGCCTCGTCTACCTCTATCGCCTGCTTGGCTCTGCCAGTCGATAGGGGACAAGGGCAATTGGCGGATACTTGACTCTGGTGGAGGTACGTACTTTTAAAACATATGCTTTGTGATATAATACCACTAATTGTGACTAACCCACATTTTTTAAATCAAGATATATGATCACCTCCCGATAATTATAAAGCCACAGCCCGACCCAGAATACACGGTTGACGTGCCGACTGCTCTTGCGTGGCTGGATCACAAAGATCTAGGTCAGGATCCGGAAATGGCTCTGCTACAATGGCGCGCACAGATTGATTCCCAGAGTAGATATCAGGCGAGTTGTAATCTTTGTCTGACTCCGTGTTGAATTTTGTAATATATTCAGTAGTGATCAAATTTTGATTCCCTTACTATGAGTATGGTTGCAGGTTGTGTGGGACCCATACGTCAGACATAGAGGAGGACCCTTCCCTCGTGATGATATTAGCTTTGTCCTCGGCACCATAAGCAGTGGGGAGCACGTCGAGCCGTACCATCCTGATCGGGTGCTTCGACAATTCGGGATCGTACAGACCAGTCCCGCCGCCCCACTAAGGCCAACCCACTTCCACATGGGAGCCAAGGAGACTGCCCGAGGGTACAAGAGGGCCTTTTCTCGTCTCCTTCGCTCCAGCATTCGTCAGTCCAAGCACTGACGAACAGTTCTTTGAAGCCATCCAGCCACGATTCCCGAACATATTTAGAAGCTGCTGGGTAACCACAAAAAGATGTCTCTAGTGTCTCCAAGTGTTTCTTGTACTCCTCCTCGGTAGATGCAGTTACAACAAATTTCCACATTGTCATAAACAAGTCGGCTTTATCTGCAGTTTCGAAAATGTGTTTGCAGCTGAGCTCTACGTTCTTTTAGATATGCCATCTACATAGCATGCTTTTGGACTCTGGAAAGACCGAGCTGATAGCGTTCATCAAAGCCAGTTCTCGGTCTGTCACCACAACGCGTGGCATTGGGCATCCTTCCAACAATGTCCTTAATATTTTCAAAGCCCATGTGTACCTGTCCTCCTTCTCACACTCCATGTAGGCAAAAGCTGCGGCGAATGTCATATTCGTCGACGTGACGCCAACAATCTCTAGCAGTGGAAGTCGATATCTATTGGTCTTGTAGGTGCAATCCATAATCAACACCTCGGGAAATGCACGGACTAAATCAATAGACACAGGGTGTGCCCAGAATACGTCCCTCACAGCGTCTGTGTCTTCTCGAACCGTATGATACTCAACGTATCCAAACTCATTTAGATGCTTCAATAGTTGCTGCATCTCTGATCTCCCAGCCTTTTCAATCACCCTATTCCTTTGGCGTACATTGTAGATGGTCTTCATGGTGGATACGTTTTCAGGATCTTGTTGCTTTATTGTGTTCAGGATTTGCCGTGGCTTCACTAGGTTTGCTGACATCGTAACCACCATATCATTTTGTTCAGCAGATAATCTTCCCGCGAACGAGTGACCCTCGAGGTGATCCGCATGGGAGTGATTGTGGACTCCGCAAAGAACTCTTAGCATCCAATCATCATCAGATACAAGCTTCACACCCTGAAGCTTGAAAGGACATCCACACTTCTTCGTCCCGGAGTCGACGGATTTTTTCTTTCCATTGGCAAATTTTTTCTTCCCGCTATCATCTTTCTTCACAGTTTTCTGATACTCTCCACTGCGCTCACATGCCAAGATAATCCTCGGCTTTCTACCACACCCCCCGACCACTGAATTCTTTGTCACAATCACCAGCCCATTCTGGCTCCCAACTGTCTGTACCGATTGGATAAGTGCTTGTCGACTTTGAAATATCTATAATCAAACAATAAGAATTATGTTAATGAAGTTTAGACCTAGTTGTCGTCCGACAACATATAGTGATTAAACAACATATCGTACTGGTCGTGAATTCCAAGATGTAGTCGTGAGTAATTATAGCTCCTACACCGCTCGCATCAGTAGAAACATTCTCCTGAATGTAAGCAAAGAGTTAATAAGCCAGGTAGCCAACACTGTGTTCACATCGGTACCATGGTACCGGTATACTAACGTATTATTCGGTACCATTTTACCTGTATATAAAGCTATAGTTTCGGTGGATACGTACCGGTATACATAGCATACTAATCGGTACTATGTTACCGGTACATGAAGCCAACGTATCGGGTTCTACATACCGATACGTTGACGTTTTCTGTCGGTCTGATACTACCGATCAAAACGCGATCCGGGAAGGACAAAAAAAAAACAAGAGAAGAGGAAATGTACATTTTTTGAGCGCCTTGTCTCGTCTCCTTCGCTCCAGCATTCGTCTTCTCCATCCATTTCGACCTAACACACCTTGGATTGACAATGTATAATGGGGAGGGCTTGTGTGAGTTGAAAACCTAAGGTTGGAGGAGATGGTTTGGAGTATAATGTGAATGTGTAGGAGGATAAGAAAGAAGATAGAATAACTTGAAGACCTAGGGCTTGGAGGGAGGGGGAGTGAGTAACTTGAAGATCTAGGGCTTGGAGGGAGGATATGGTTAGGGATTGGAGGTGAAAATTCGATAGTAAGAGAAGGAGAAGATGATGGTTAGAGGTAGGAGAAGATGTGGTGTTGTGGTGTATTGAGAAATAAATCTTATGGTAGATTAGGTTTTGTGGTGTATTGTATTTCAGAAGGTTATTTTGAACATATCACCAATGGGTCTTTTGGGTATGAAAAATGATGTAGTGTGTTGAGTCGAAACGGTGGTGCGGATAGCCGCACCCTTCCCAATACCCCTGTTATAGATCATTTGTCTCTTGACCGAAATGCCCCTAGAGCGAGTAGGAATGCTCACATATATGTTGGGCCATTGTACCCCTGGAGGTTTAAAATGACCAAAATACCCTCGACCCCTGTAGCTTGTATAGGATGTCGTCAAAGCTTTAAGAAGGCTGAAATGTGGGTGAAATTACCAAAATACCCTTTTGGTACATTAGTTGGTGTAGAGTCCATATATGTTTTGCACAAAAATGCCTTTAAAATAAATGATACTTTAAAGGGTGGAAACAATATCTGTCATGTATGTTTGTGACAAACGTGTATTTGGAGCAAATGAGCAAAATACCCATGGGGGATAAATGACCAAAGATGCCCTTTTTATATGTCCCTGGTTTATGTAGGATGCCTTCAAAACCATTAAGAACTAATTTACAATGTTCTAGGTGGGTCAAGCCTATATTTTGCTAGAATGACCAAAATACCCCCCTAGAAGGTAAATTTTACCGCAATTCCCTTTATGCTTCCGGTTTGTATAAGATGTTATAAAACCCATATAGGGATATTTCTCAGATATTGTACAGATCCTGAACACGTATTTTGGTCAAAATTTCCAAAATACCCCTTGGCGGGTAAAATTACCAAAATGCCCCTGAGTCCTTCTAACTTAAGTAGGATGTTTATTCGAATCATGTCAAAGGCCCAATGGGTTATAAGGGAGAGTCTAAGCATATAGTTTGCTTAAATCCCCAAAATGCCCTTGATGTGCTAAAATTACTAAAATGCCCCTATATCGACTTAGCTTTTTGTAGGATGTTGTAAAAGCTATATAGGGTTATGATAGGATATTTATAGAGTTCGGACATGTATTTTGTCCTGAGTTCTTAAAATACCCTTGGGCGGGTAAAATTACTGGAACGCGCTTTGCGCTCCTGATTTGTGTAGGATACTTTGAAAACCATGGAGGGTCACATAGAGAGCAGTGTATGTGTGCTCTGTGTGTGTTTGAACTTGTATATCTGATAACGTGCTTTCGAGGAATGTCTAAGGCGAGTAGGGGTAATTTCATAAATACCCTCAAATTTGACCTTAGTCAAAATTGGTGTCTACAATGGCTTTTTAGGGTCGATGCTCCGATCGATCGCGAGCTAACATTTCATATGACTAAGTTTTATGCATCCACCATACAACCCAGCGGTCGATCCATGGATCGACCGTCGCATTCCCACCGTCATCCATGGATGGACCGTCAGTTCAATAATTTCTCAAATATTGAATTTAAGGCTTTCAATTAAAGAGTTAATAAATATTAAACATATATTTAATCATTTAATATAAATTGGCATCATCAAAACAAGATTAGGATCAACAAGTTAGTTAGAGAAAGCTAGAATTGATTTCAACCATCTGTTTCGATCTTTCCTGATCGAACTCTGATCTCCTGATCGAGCCCCGATCTCTCGATCGAGAGCGCACTTAGGGTTTACTCAATCACATATATCAACCCAAGGCCGTGTGTGCACTATGTGGGTGTAAAACTGACCGACAAAGCGCAATTTTTACCAAATTACCCTTGTGGTCCAAAATCAACTATGCGATCGACCAATCGCACCCAACGCAGAAATAGACCAATAATACATGACCCCCGACCTGCGCAGTCTAGTCAGGTTAGATGAACGGGTCCTCACAAGTATAATTTAAGATAATCATAGGACCGAAGATAATCTATGCCAAGTTTAATTTTTCCGTTGGGAACATTAACTTTCTTTTAGGGATTTATATGAGCTTATAGCCATATGATCCATAATTTTGAGAAAAGGAACAACATGATAACTAGAGAAGATTAATAACGAAACTAGGGTGAATTGAGTAATTCCTAAGTAACTACTTCATTGATTCGAATCAATTAACCTTTTTATTTCTTTTCTTATTTAGTTTCCATAATTAAAATCCATCTTTGATTCCTTTTGCTTAGATTTAGGGTTTTGAGTATTGATATCATCTCTATGATCGTTTTCCCTTGGATTGATTTCATACTTCACTGCTATTTTACCCTGTTGTATAGTATTAAAAAAAGATTATAAATTTAATATTTGATTGAGTCTGTAATATTTTAACGACGCG
The DNA here is from genome assembly GCA_963920575.1 of Narthecium ossifragum. NCBI lineage: Eukaryota > Viridiplantae > Streptophyta > Magnoliopsida > Dioscoreales > Nartheciaceae > Narthecium > Narthecium ossifragum. The sequence continues at coordinate 15,431,896 of OY986969.1, forward strand.
TTCGCAGCACATGACAGTCTAATATAGACTAAAAATCCTTATCATGAAAAAAGAATCATTAAATTGACCGACCCTTCAATCACACTGAATAACATCCCTTTCCTACTATCCTGATTTCAACAAACCAAACACGAAGATATGGGCATCTCTCACCTCACATGCAATGATGCAATGACCCCCTTGATGCTCCGAACTTCCACAGCATGATACTACCACTTCACCAGGTTCATGCTCCCCGCCACCATCACATGCATGATATTGCCTAGTGACCCAAAACACTATCTAGGGACACCCCACCGGCCCCTAGAAACCCCTTAAAGACACCACAACATGTTCCTACAAATATTCCCTCCCTCTCCCTGATCACTGACTCCCAGGTTCCTATCCCCATCCACGCGCTAACTACCATCATTCTAACTCATAATATTTTTCTGTATTTATGTGTATATATAATTTTTTCCAAACAGATTAATTACCCCTCTATCATAAAAAGTGGGGGTAATTTGAATGTCAGCGGGGGTTCAGATCCCCGGCCAAAGAAAGACCCAGCGCTCTAGCATATATCCTCATGTTGTCCTATCAAGCATAGCGAGGGTATTCACCCGACATACCGGGTCTCGATGAACAGATTTGTACACAACACCTCAAATCTTACAGCTATACTACAAATCTCACGTATTTAGCGAAAAGACCCGTGAGAAACCTACTTTTCACTTCATTCAACTTGACACTATATAAGTTAGTTAGGGGTGACAATTCGGATTCACGGGTCGGATATTGACCCGTTTAATAAAGACCAAACCTGAACCCGACCCGTTTAATAAACGGGTCAGGTTTATCAACCCGAACCCGACCCATTTATAAACAAGTCAACCCGACCCGACCCATTTAACCCGTTTAATAAATGGGTCGGGTCGGGTCGACCCGTTTAACAACAATCAAGCAACAAATTATCAACTAATTAATAAAATTATTAAGCAATAAAATTACAACTTGTTTCAATTACATCCAAATCATCTAACCTAAATAATAAACTTACAACTTGTTTTAATTTTCCTTGATGAGATGATATCACATTCAATTAGCTCTAAAAGTTTAAGTGATATTAAAATTAAACGGGTTAAACGGGTCGACCCGCCTAACCCGTGGGTCGACCCGACCCGATCCATTTATTCACGAGTCGTAAACAGGTCGACCCGTTTATGACCCGAACCAATAACACCAAGCCCAAACCCGTTTATTTCGGGTCGGGTCGGGTCGGGTCGGATCGGGTTCGCGGGTTATGATTCGAATTGCCACCCCTAATACAAGTGGATGTTTGAAAGGATCTATGCCTATTTAACAACCTTAATGATGAGTTACATGCCAAACAAAAAAAAAAGGAAGAAAAAAAGTACAAAGCGACCCTACGAATGAAATGATACGTAGAAGAGCATCCCATCAAGGGCAGCCGACCATGGAGTTTGCATATGGCCCGCTAATCAAGCAAATAAGCGAGTTGCCAACCCCATGTGTCGCCCCTCTCATCTCTCCCTACAAACTCGCCTTAAGACACTCCCATCTAACTCCTATATTTTCTAATCCCTATCTTCTCAAAAGCACTCAACTCTTTTGAAGCAAATTAAAGTAGACCTCCCAAAGCCACCCCTTTACCAATTCTTTTATGCATGGCCGGCTTGTCTTTTAATGATGTCTCCCCTGTTTGCAGAGCACGCCTCCAAAGCTGCCAACAACCCTCTATAAAAACTCCCATTCCTCATAGTCTTGTCTTCCAACTTGTATTCAAACATCTTGTAGAGAAAGAGAAGCTAGGGGCCAATTAATTAAAGATGATGAAGCTGAGATCAAAGAGACTGTTCAGGAGCAGCTCAAAGGTCGGGGCCGTAGCCCGGAACGGCGGAGGAGGAGGCTGCATCGGTGGTGAGATCGAGTGGGAGCTGCGGCCCGGCGGGATGCTGGTGCAGAAGAGGAAGAGCGTTACGGATGAAGAGATCATCAAAGTGAGGGTCTCCACTGGGTCTCATCTGCATGATGTCTCCATTAGAGCTACTTCCACATTTGGTAAGTCATTAAGCTAATTTCTTAGACTGTAATATAGATATATAGACATACATCTTTTCCTATCGGCTTACGTTTTTTATTTTGGTTGACGGTAAACTTAGCAACTATATACAATCTTTCAAGTTGCATGTGTCACATCATCTGCTGATAGGATTCCTTTACATGTGCCTTTTTCATGCATATAGAAATGAAATCTGATAAATGTTGGTATTAATGTTGGGTACTTTTTGTATGGTTATGTAGAGGAGTTGAAGGTGGTGCTGGCTTTGGTGACTGGATTAGAGCCAAAGGCACAGAGGGTGCTGTTCCGGGGGAAGGAGAGGGAGGATGGTGATCACCTACACATGGTGGGAGTGAAGGATGGGGAGAAGGTCTTGCTGCTGGAGGACCCTGCCATCAAGGATAGGAAGCTGAGAGCCATGGCAACAAGAAGCCAAGTCATGGGGGCTACCCCTTGTCCTACTGTTATTAAGGTGTAGGGAGGGCTATGTATGTGCCTTTGGTTGCTTCCATGACTTTACTAACAATATGGAGGAGAAGATTGTGAGGCTAGCGAGCCATGGCTATAGGTTCATGAATCATCCTCTTGTTTGGACTGCCAAAAAAAAATCTCTCTAGTTCGACGGAATCCATTCATATATTTCTTGTTAATCCTGTGCAATGAGAAGAAAATTGGGCAAATCTTTTTCTTTCGATCGGGTGGTTTTTTTTATATATATATTGAAGGTCTAAGAGGAGGGTGAATTGGATTCTTTTTAAAAAACTACATTAATCGAAAAATCAGGTAGAAAAGATTTAATAGTTTAAATGCTTGTAGATGAGATGAAACAAAAGTAAATCATCATCCAAGAATTATATGAAGTAAGGGTTAGAGAGATAGCACCGATTTTATAGTGGTTCGACCCAACTCTTGGTCTATGTCCACTTCTCTCAAGGTCCTCCTTGAGGTTTCACTACTTGCAAATCTTTACAATATTTTTCTCCAAGCTTCATGATGCTTAAAACGTAACCTTACAATCACAGCCAACAACTGTTGGATTACTCTCAATGTACTTCTTCACACTCGAAGAAGATTTACAAAGGTTGTAGCTCAAAGGAAATGAGTAGTAAACTCTTGCTTAGACTTGCTCAAATGATCTCAAAAATATCAATAATGATTCTGGCAAGTTTACAACAAAAGACTACTTATATCTGGCTTTCAACCAACTCAAAAAGCCCGTCAGGTACAAAAACTCAGTCTTTTTGAGCCACGATCAATCCACCAATCGACCATCACATCGACCGTGATCCTCTGTTGAGAAAAATGCTTCCCATGGTCGATGCTCCGATCACCCATCGCTTCTTCACTTTCCATCATCATACTCGACGGTCGACCGCCGCATCGTCCGTCGGATCGTCCGTGAGCCTACAACATTTAAAACCAAAATATACATGCTCTACGATCGATCGGTCCATCGACCGTCGCATCGACCGTGAGACTCTGTCAAGAAAATGGTTTCCCATGATCGATGCTCCAATCGACCGTGAGCCATCATTTCATTTTGCCAAGTTTGATGCATCCACCGTGCAACCCCACGGTCGATCTATGGATCGACGATCGCATTCCCACGGTCGATACATATATCGACCATCAGCACAATAATAACTCAAATATTGAATTTAAGACTTCCAATTAAAGGAATAATAAATATTAAATATATATTTTATCACTTAATGTATATTGACATCATCAAAACAAGGTTAGGATCAACATATATAATGGCTCTAAAGTGGTCTAGTTGCATAAACATCATGTAATTAGAAATTGTATATATAATGGGGCTCTAAAGTGGTCTAGTTGCATAAACATCATGTAAAATTAGAAATTGTATATATAATGGCTCTAAAGTGGTCCAGTTGCATAAACATCCTGTAAAATTAGAAACGGTATATATAATGGCTCTAAAGTGGTCTAGTTGCATAAATATCCTATGAAATTAGAAACTGTATATATACCCTCCAAAATCCCTTTTTATTGTATCTCTACGCATTGACCAAATTAACCAAAAATTTTTCAAAGAAAAATGATCATCTGAGAGTAAATGACGAAACTCTCTTTCATCATATTACACACGCGCGCACATTATTTCTGTGTTAGGTGCTTTTAAAGTGTATTTTCATATCAAATGTCATTGTCCAATCCCGTATATGAAAATGTATCCTTTACTCTCATGCAGGTAGATTTTCTACTGGCCAATAACGCGCCTCGAAATGTGTCGTTATGCAAATCAAGAGCTCCAAAACAATTTATACAAACTACTAATTAACTATTACGTAGTTAGTGGGCGTACATGTCGAATACTAGAGGAATTCGATGGTCGGATTAGCATACGCGATATAATCTCTACAATCATTGAAAACAATTCGATTAGATTTTCTATTTATTCTAACTAAAGCAAACTAAACACGTCATTTTTGACGTGCCTTGAAATATGTCGTTATGAAAATCAATGGCTCCAAAACAATTTATGTGAACTACTAACTAACTACTACACAATTAGTGGGAGTACGAGTCGAATACTCGAGGAATTGGATGGTCGGATTAGTGTGCGCAATATAATCTTTACAATATTTGAGAACAATTGGATTGGATTTTTAATTTATTCTAACTAAAACAAACTAAACGCAATTAAAACGAAACTTTATCAATAAGAAAAGCCTAGGGAATTCTAATCCGAATTAGGAACTAAGTATCTCCTCTATGAATCAAGATGAATGACTGATGTCTTCAATCATCGTGATCTGATGATTCTAGCGCTTTTCTGAACCGTCTCCCCGACAACAGCGCCAATTTTTGATGTCGCTCAAATGTGTCACGCACAGCGGTCGCGGTGCAGTACAACATAAGAGAGGTCGAACCCACAGAGAGACAAGCAGGAAAGATCCAGAAACACAAATAATAATATATTGAAGGCAATGAAGAAAGCTAACTAAATTAAATTAGATCAAAGGATTAATGATAATGTAATGTTAACTAAAGATATCAGGCTTTTGATAAGGCTAGGCTTCAGGAATCACTTCACTCGGACTTAGGTTCTTCTCTTCTCAATGATTCATATAATACTCAGTTAAGGGATTCACATCCCAATCATCTTAACCGGAAGTTATGGAACTATAAACCTAACAAAATATATATATGTCTCTTCCTACGATTAGTTCTTCTTTTTCATAGTTCTAACTTCATCCAACCAAACCAAAGAATACACGATACCGGCTGTCACTACAGGCAACGCGCAGCAAAAGTTCCTCGGGACAAAGCCCTAAATCTATCTAACCGGACTCTAAGAATACACAATACGAACTCTCACAATCGGCAATGCATAGCAAAAATTCCTCAGGATAGAGGCCCAACCTTGTCTTACCAGATCCCTAAGAATACACAATACCAGCTGTCACTACGGGCAATGCATAGCAAAGGTCTCGTGAGACTCGGTAGGAGAATCAACAGAGATAACTATGGAATTAAAAGATCATGAAAGAAGCATGACTAGATTCATAATATTAATCATCCACATAGAAATCTATAATTTGAAAATAATCTTTGAAGATCCAATATATAGAAAAGGGTTTAACAATAAAGATTAAAACTATGAACCATTGTTGGAGAAGAAGCCCTAGTCCTCGCTAGATCATCCGTCCGCCATGCCCGCGGGTTACTCGGCCATAGATGGAGATTCCTTCATCTTCTTCCTTTGGGAAACGTCCAGAAAAGAGCCTCCAAAAACGTCCAAGAACTCTCTTTTGATTAACCCTAAGTTTCCTATTTATAGCCCCAAAGTCTCTCCATCCTCGGATTAGATCTAAACCGTTGATTTTCTTCACTGGAAAAGTCAGATCGATCGGACTATGGGTGTCGGATCGCTCCGTTGCGTAAAAATCCTTAATTTCTGGTTTCACCCGAGTCCGATCGATCGGACTTTAGGTGTCGGATCGATCGGACTCAGTTGGATGGATGGAGGGATCGATCGGACTGCGTATAACTGAAAAATATGCGTTCTGTCAGCTTTTTGCATAGTCGGATCGATCGGACTCTAGGTGTCGGATCGATCGGACTTTACAGCGTATTTACTGTTTTGTCATCCAGACTGCGCCATTGGTACTAAAATTGCCGTAACTTCCTCTAGAAAAATCAGAATTACAAACCGTAAAATTGTCCAGAATCTAGACTTCAAGACCTTTCCAACCATATATAGTACACCATCTGGTTCTTCATGAGCAAGTACAGTTTAATTTTTTAAGTTGATCCATACTCTTTTCAGCTTCTTTTAGCCCCAATTTCCTGCATTTTCCAAACAACTATGTGAAGCATATAAAAGTATAAAAATAGTGCTGAAGAAGTTGATTAAGAGTGAAAATATAGCAATTGAGATGCTTATAAGGTTGTTCAGAGTGCATGAAAGTTCAGAGTGCACTTTCATGCACTCATCAATGACACACAATGAGATTATCAAAATTAGAGATCGAATAGTGTAGGATTAATATCGCTTGCCGCTAATGAGTCGTTGGGTTAAGATCATCTCATCGCGTGGAATGCAAGGCATAAGTCAATAATCGAGGTTTTAATCTGGTCATAGCTCAACAATCGCCGGTTCAAGGTCATATCATCGGTAGCACAATCAAAACTTGTATGAATGAGGTCTTGGATTGAGGTATTAAAACCTACCTCAATCCAATCCACCAACAAAGGTTAGAATGAAAGGTAGGTTAGTGATGGCTTGAGGTGGTTCTAGCACCTCAAAGTCTTATCCTAGGGTCAACAATCCCTGCAAGAGAAATGGCGATGGTTCTAGCACAATTTTTTCTTTGAGGAATTCTATCAAACACCTATCAAGCATTCAACTATCATGTAATCTTATGCAAAAAAGACATTCCAAGTAACTTTGGATCGATCCCAATTTGTTGGTTGAAAGAGCTCCTTTGGATGGGGTATTTCGGATTGATCCAGACTGCTCTTGGATTGACACGGACTAATGCACTGATAATTGGTGTCACGTCCCGGTCCGGATGGGTTTTCTGGGCCGGGGCGTGACCCTGTCGCGTTTGCATGGTTGTTGTAGTTACGCCTTAGGCTTGACAAGGAGACGGTTCAGTTGCAGTTTCCCCTTTCCTTGAGTGTGACGTAGAGTAGAACCCTACTGGGCTTTATGCTCACCCTACCCGGGCTGTGTTTGCAGGTACAGACAGCAGTGTCTCTGTAGCTCCCAGCAGATCAGCTTTTGGCGGCGCATCGACTTCTGGAGGGCGTCGAGGTGACTGAGGATCGGATCATACAGTTGGACAGTTTTGTACACAGTATCCCTCGTGGATAAGTTTATATGTATAATTTTCATCTTTGAGAATTTTGATGTAGATATGTACAATTCTAATGTTAATGGAATAATATGCTTTAGATTTCAATTATGCCTTCAGAAGTTAAATGTTTAAATTATTTGTGGCAATTGTAGTATCGCGTCCGATTGGAAGTGAAAAGGTGTAGGTCCCCCCCCCGTCTCGGTCCGGATGGGTTTTCTGAACTGAGGCGTGACAATTGGTTCCTGCGAAATAGTTTGGATTTGATCCACTCTGGCTTGGAATCGATCTGGACTGGTGCAGTGAAGACAAGCTCCAATATTCTTTGATTTGGGATCGATCCAAACTGTGCTTTTTCTGTCCTTTTCGCCATATAATCGGCATGAGTCTATTTGGGAATTCTTATACCTGAAATGTTACAGCAAGCTATTAGTAACACATTACTCGACTACTAACAAAGCTAAATCAAGGGTTTAAATTGTGTATATTTTACGATTTATCAGCCAACCATATGGAAAGAGTGGAGAGAGATGTGAGAACGGGGATACAAATAGATGAGATTACTGACTCCCTCGCATTCTCCCACATGCTATGTAAAAAGGACTTCTTTCAGTTTTTGGATACAAAAAAGAGGAGTAAATTCACTTTTGCAATTGCGGATTTTGAAAAGCAAACTTTCTCAAGTAGACTTACCATATTTTCATGTTTGGCTGATGCTGGAAATTAGAAAGTGCAAAATCGGTTGAGACTGTAGACAACAAGGAATCCGATTCAAAGTTGCAACAACATTTTTTAAAAAAATTATACAGAAAAATAAGTCTATATATATTGAATTTTGCCACCATATTTTGGTTTTGAGTCCATGAGATTAATATTTCCAAATAAATTGTCTGAAACTTCTAATAGAGAGACAGCATATAAAAAGCATATGTTTATAAGTTGACCTTTAATCATAGCTTAGACCTGGCTAGTGTTGGATGATAGGGTGGGCACAAGTAGTATCATTAGTTCTCAATAGATCTCACTTTCCTTGTGTCTATATTTGAATTCTATCTATCTTACATTTATTACTGTCTTCAGGCTTTTAGCAAATCAAGTTTCTATAATTTCTTCATGCAGTCATGCTAGGTGATGATCATTCCTTTGAGAAAATTACCTAAACATAAATCACACTTTTGAAGAAAAGAGTAACAGTGGACTATGTCTATTGGGTTAAAGTATAATTTTGGTCTTATGCTCTAGTTAGTGCATGTCCAAACGTAAACAAGAATTTGAATTTCAATAGAGTTTCAAGTTGCAACAAAAAAACATTCAAATCAGGATTCTTTTACATAGTTCGGATAGTGCTTTTCATATAGCTCAAATTTAAGAATTAGGGTTTTTGTTATAAAAAACCTAAAACCTCCTGTCCACAAAAATGATTTTACTCTTCATGGTATTAGAGCTAGTGCACTCTTGTTTTAGTTTAGCATGCTTTGATACCATGATCTGATATATCGTGTTAAATTGAGGCAAATAATTGAACTTGTCCTGATATCATATTCAATTAGTGTATCAAAAAACAAATTACTCTATTGAATTAAAATGCTCCTAATAACAATTGATTAATTTTTTATGTGCACAAGTTCTTCACCTAAAAAATTTGATGTTGAAGGTGAATTCATAGTTTGAGATCTTCAGTTTTTTATTCTCTGATATAACAAAAAAAAAATTGATATCTGAGAAATTTTAGTTGTTCTATGCACCAAAAGATTATGTGTATTGCCCAAAAATATGCTGATTATAGTTTATAGTAATCATTTTCTAAATTGAATCAAATTCAGAGTTATGTCGTATTCAAATGGCTTAATAGCACTTTAGTACCCTCGAGTTTCAAAATATTGCCCTAATGGTCCCTCAAATAAAAATAATGTTTTCAAGGTCCCTATAATTTATACATCATGTGATTATGTACCATAGGTCAGACGGTGTTACACAAAGTTAATGCAAAACCACTCACATCACCTCACATGAGCAGTTTTGTCATATTTGGCACAGTAGAGAGCTGATTTTAGATCCTCTCCTCCATTTTATAACTACCATCATCAAAGAGGGCTTATATTTCTTCATCGGAGTAGAATCCGAGAGGAATCCAGGCATCGGAGTGGATCTTCGTCGGTGGATCTTTGCTGAAGAAGACAAATGGACGTCAGGTATGGTTTAGGGCTCCTATTGTTCTCTGTGTGTGTCTTCTCTTCGGTCTATGTACCCCGTCCCTTACCTAAGGCAAGCTTCTTTTGATGTGGTCACTTGCAGATGCCTGGCTCCATGATAGCAAGTCTTCTTCGCAAAGAAGTCTCCAACTCAACGATGGTCCCATCTCCTCCTCAAGGAGAGATGACCATGAGTGTCATTGCGGGATGAAGGCCACTTTGAAGACTTCACTAACGCATACGAAACCTGAGGGAAGATTCCTATTTTGCCCAATCAATTGATTAATTTTGTCCCTAATTAGAAGTTCATGCATTCATGGAAATTTTGGTTTATAATTACTGATGTTTTGTTTTGTTTTTCTTTTTCTTTTTCGTTTTTGCAGGATCATGGGGGTTGCAATTTCTTCGATAGGATTGAGGCAGAATCATGTAAGATGAGAGAGGAAAAGATCCTGACGGAAATACAAAAATTGAAGAACTATTTGGAAGAGAAAGACAAAGCAGTTTCCTTACTTGAAATAGAAAAAAGGCAATTCCACATTAGAGTTGGGACATATTTGCATACTTTGTTGTTGTCTTGGATTGCAGTAATTATCCTGATTTACTGGTGTCTAAAGCAGTGCTACTAATGTTTGAGAACTAGTGTGTATGTACCAGCTTGAATGTAAACCTACTTGTGAACCTACAATAACCTGTTTTGTGAACCGACTAACATGTTAAATCAAGCTAATCTTTGACTATATAAATTCATTTTTTGTGTCAACCTAATTTACTTCCCTTGCATACTATGGCACAAGTTCAGTTCGATACAAACTATTAAACAAATTAACAATGCCACCCTCCCTTGTTTCACATACACATGCACAATCACAATGCCACAAATATTATTTGACGACCCACAATCACATTGACATTAATTTGCAATCATAGGCATAATCACATCCACATCCACATTAATTGACAAGCCACAACTGTTTAAAATATAACAAAATGGGCCAAAACTATTTCACAAAATGGCAGCTACCACTGATTGACAAATTTGCTACAAATAAAGCTGTTTCATACCTTATATTAACTGATGTGTTTCATTCAATACAACATAAAATCAATTGTGTTACAAAAGCAAACATAAATCCTTCCTAGAGACACTGTGTCACTAATGACTTTGCTAAGTACAACCATAAAAAAACAAAATTAAAGTCATACTTCACATGCTCATCCCATCCTCCATACAATCTTGCGAGACACTGCCCATGAGTATTGGCTACTACCATATTGATTAGGTTGAGATTGGGACATCACATGCTGTTGACTGCTACCAGCCTGACCAGGATATGTTTGGGATCCAAACATTACTCTTGACTGTTGGGGGTGCCATGAATGTTGGCTGCTACCAGCTTGACTAGGTTGGGAGTAGAACATTTGACTAGTTTGAGAGACATTGCTTTTGACTGTTCGGGGTGCCATGAATGTTGGCTGCTACCAGCTTGACTAGGCTGGAGTAGAACATTTGACTAGGTTCAGACTGGAACATGACATGCCTTTGAAATTGGCTAGTTTGATTAGGATGGGAGTGGAACATTTGACTAGGCTCGTTCCCATACATGATTGCAAACAAAATACAACATTAATGAGACATTATGTAGTAGGTTCACGTGTCAAAATTTAGGTGATACTTACACTGTCAGGTGGTGTGGAGGATGTAGTTTGTCTTGTCTAAGTCCATGCATCAACTCCACCTCTTCCTCCAGTGCCTCTGCCACTTCCCCCTCTGCCTTTGCCTCTTTCTCTTCTACCATTGCCAGTAGCATGGGTACTAGCACTTGTAGCAGTTGGTGCAGTAGGATTTGTTGTTGAGGAAGGTGTTGCACTAGCAGTCCCAGTTGAAGCAGCTGACCCTGGATTGACTTTGGCCATAGACTGAGGCTTAGGGCATGGATGTTTCTTGCAACTCCTTTTATTATGCCCCCAAACCCAGCAATTTCTACACCTAACTGTTGTGTTTCTCCTCTTCAATTTTGAAGGGTTTTTGGCTCATCAGGCTGCGTCCTCCTAAGCTGCTTAGGCCTAACAGGTTGCTTCATATATGGAGGGGGTACTATTGGGTCCCCAAGTGCCTTAAGCCACATGTTTTGGCTATTGACTGGTTTGATCAAGTTCATATAGCTGGCAATGTTCTTCTCTTTCTTGCACAAGTCATTGACATAGTCCTCCACCGTTTGTTTGTCCTTAAAGATGTAGGAAATGTCATGAATGCAAAAAATAACACTCATATCCTAATGGTTGCAAGTGCATGACTTTGCTTCCAAGTTTACTATGAACCTATATGGCCCTGAAGTTGCAACTTCATAAAGTTTTCTCCTGAATATACACAATCACAAATCCTTGATTTCTCCTTCAAAAGTTCTAATTGCATCTGAATATATTTCTCATACTCTCCAAGTTTGTAAATTTACTCCGTCATGTCCCTCATCCTAGTCATAAGATAAACCCTGATTTCCTCCAACATTGTTAATATTGCCATCTTCTTGGCACTTACAATGCTGGAATTGAATGAATCAGTTAGGTTGTTTGTTAAGCTATCATTCTTAAGGAAAATGCCGATAGCATGCTTGGACCAATACTTGGTCTCCAGCTTGCTAAGGTAGATGAATGCATCCTCATCCATCTTCCTGATCTCATTAATGGTGCAGTCAAAATCTAGCTTGATGGTTGCATGAGCAGCTTCCCACATCTTCTTCGTCATATCCTCATCCCTGGATTTCTTGTAAAAATTTTGGTATATGTGCCTAATACAGAACCTCTATTCTACTCCTAGCAAAACGGCTTCTGTTATTGGAATCAATCCTTGAAGCAATGAAGTTAACAACTGATGTTAGTCCACATCCATATATACTCTACAATTCAAGCACAACATGAATATGAAAACGATTCTCACCTTCTGCTGGTCACTAAGCACTGTCTACTTAGAACCTGGGGTATAGCCAATGTCATCTACAAGCATCTCCAAGAACATTTGGTCTCCACTTCAACTACAACATATGCTATGGGGAACATTTGGTCATTTTCATCTTGGGACACTACTTTTTAACAGGGATCTCTTAATCATCTCTCCATCAGTCCTGTCAGCTCTCAATCAACTCCTTTTCTTGTTTAGTATGTTCTCATTATAGTAATTGTACAGTAGGATCCTTTGTTACTCTTCCTTAAACATGGCTCCTAATTAAGGAGATGTATATGATATATATATATATATATATATCATCCTTATATGACAGAAAGGTTGTCCTACGTGGCGCTTATGTGGCATCATAAGGTTGATGGGGTTTAGAGGGAGGGAGTTATTGGGGTAGGGTTGGTGGTTACCCTACCAGGTGGTAGGGGCACCACTAGTATATATATATGAGGGCAAACCCCCAATAGAGAGTTAGGAGAATGTTGCCTCTCTATTCATCTTTCTCTTGTGAGTTCCACTATATTTGTTATTCTATTCATGGTTATTACCATGGTATCAGAGGCTAGGTTTCACTTCATTAGGTAGTCGGGATTTTCATTTGCTCTGCATCCGTCGAGATCCGACATCTCTTAGTGTTTCTGGTGGTCTTTCTTTTCTATGGTCCTATCTTTCTCAACCTTACAGTTTAAGTTGTGGTTTGCAATCAAGTTTTCCTAACAATGGATGCTCATCGATTTGGAAGCAATTATTTCTTGCGGTCTTCTTATTTTCATAAATTTTTGGAAGGGCAAGACTTATGGAGTTATGTTACTGGTACTACTAGAAAACCAACTAAAGGGTCTACTATTAAGTAAGTGTTGAATAATGCTCAGATAAAGACATAGATTATGGAATTTGTAGAAAACTCTGTCATACCCTCTCCCAACATAGTATCACAAAAAAACATTCGCTATGATCATGCATCAATATCCTGCGATGATACTTTTAAACATAATGAAAGTATTCACAATATATCACAAGGGGACACTTTCGCCCTGAAATTACAATTAGTAACATTTAGCATAAAGGCCACACGCCTAAAAGTATCTCATCATACATAAGTCCACATGTACAAAAATATACAATGATCATCACTGAGCTTTCCAATACATATATTAAAACCCAAAGTTATAGGTGGCATAAAAATCCAAAATTGCATCCCTGAGTTATACAAAAGTAAGGAGCACAAATGGCTCTCTGGCCTACAAACTCAAACTCACTCCTACAAGTAATCTAACACTCGAATGATGTCCAAAAAGCCTCAAGACGTCCACATCAACGCTGCTCGCTTTGTCCGGCCACTCCAGATGACTCGCTTGCAAGTAGCAGCCCGAGTAGGGTGAGACAAAGCTTAGCAGAGAAACTAAACGACTAAGGTCACATCACAAGCAACCTATCTAGTACACCGGACCTTCCCTAGGCAACAGGCCTACATATGAGGCTTTATTGCCATCCGACTCAACAAGACGCCCTCAAACCGAATACCAAACGTCAAAGATGCCAACCCACGCCTTTGCCCACTAATACGCATAGGCCGCATGCAACAACTCCAACTCTAGGGACTTGACATCTGGTTAACCTCAACCAATCCCAGGGATCCTCCATCTTAGGGTTGTCGAAAACAAGCCTAGACCCTCTCGCCTAGATGACAATACCTGACACGAACCCAATGATGATCCGGGCTACTCGAGGGCCTCGGTTCTATGGCTAATCTAGGGTTTCATCCTAAAATAGCACAATACACAAAACAAGAGATCAAGGAAGCTTAGGGATCCTCCAAGCCTTAGGGCATACAAAAAAACCAAATCCTAGGGCTTCTCCAACTATTAGCTGAATATGTACGTTGCCTGCAATTGCAAAACCAAATCCTAGGGCTTCTCCAACTATTAGCTGAATATGTACGTTGCCTGCAATTGCTCCACTAAAATGACGAAGTCTTGGCTGCCCTTGGCATAGAACCTCGCCACATAGCTTTTGCCCTTGGCTGCCATTGGCCGATAGCTTTTGCCTCTCTTCTACTTGGTCTAGCATACCGATGCCTAGGGGAAGCGTTCCGGCACCGTTTCAAGAGGGGGTACTCCGGTCCCATGTGGTTGGTGTAGCTGTGGGCCCATGTTTACTTCCCGGACCAGTCGAGCTTGGGGCAAGAAACGAAGAACTTTCAGGCTGCTAACCTCGCTCAAGGTTTCCTAGGACAATTTATGATTATGTATAATGTCATATTTTTGCCCCTTAATACTAGTCTCTTGTGCTTATTTGATACTTAAATACACTCATATTCCTTATATTTTGATTTAGGTTACAGTTGGAGTCATTGAGTCCGAAATAGGGAAAAAAGCATATTTAGGCAGTTTCTGCATAAAGGGATCGATCTTCTATAATGGAGAGATCGATTTTATCGTGACGTAATGAAGAAATCCAAGCTGAAGGAACAAGGATCGATCATTGCCCTTGAAAGGATCGATCTTTGTTGGGAATTAAATCATGACAGAGAGCATACTTTCAGATAATCGATCATTTCCCTTGAAAGGATCGATATTTGTTGTGAATTAAATTCTGATAGAGAGCATATTTTCATATGATCGATCATTTCCAATGAAAGGATTGATCCTCTCTTCACCCGAGAAAATTGAGAAAATCGGCGATGCAAAGGATCGATCTTCCCCTATCAAAGGATCGATCTGCCTCGGGGCGTAGCAAGAAATTGAAGAAATTGAGATCAAAGGATCGATCTTCCCCTATGTAAAGATCGATCTTCCCTTCTCCAGTGAAGAAATTAAAGGGCTCAGATATAATCCGATGATGGAGAGACTTTGGGCTATAAATAGGACTTTTTCTAGGGTTTGAGAGGGGGGATTCCTACATACTTTTGGATGTTACTCTATACTCTTTGATATTTTTCCTAGGTTTTCTCTTGCTTAATTGAATTTTTTGAGGATTGTTATTGATGGCCTTGCGTGGCTAAATCTTGATTCTTAGTCAAGAAAACTGAAACCTCGGAATCAATGAAACTGTGAGATCTAATCTATTTTTATCGTTTAGTTTATACTTGAGTATTGAATGTTATTCTGTGATTATATTCATGATTGTCTTGTCTAATTGCTAGGGGGCCTACTAGTTTATTATTCATCGCAATCTACAGCTAAGTTGGATATCAAATCCGGAATTGTTTGATCCTTCTAATCTGCGAAGCAACTAAGATCTATTGATTTATTGCGTTTCAGAGATTGTTAGATCTTAGAAAGAACGTTCGACTAAATTAAATGCAACCGCGTGTGCTTGTGTTGTTTAGCTTCATTGATCTCCCTATTTTTAAGGGTGCTACTAGATTAAATCTACAGCACTTGTCTTTAGTTGTTTAGTAGTTAGGGTTAATTGGATCGCTTGTTTCTAATTAACTATGATTGAGGAGAGATTCGAATTTAATTCGAACGGTGAATATTCAAGGTGTGGATTGGTATATACTTGCATCAATGATCAGTTATAAAGATTCCGATGGTGGATGTTGACTTAGACCAAGGTTTGTTCTCTTGATTCAATTCAATTCTTCGCTTTAAATTATTTCTTTACTGTTTTCATTACGCTTAAAACCCTCCTATTTTTATTCACATAGCACAAAACTTATATTAGACACTTCTCGTGGGATCGACTCGTACTCGCACTACTACATTTATTTTAACGAGTATTGGTTTTATTTTTGGTTGCTTGCGACAACATAGTAACGATCCCTCGCTTCTAGGGCTTAGTCTCCGACTCTTCCTTTTGCCACCATTTTTTAAGGGGTCTTGACGTCCAACCCTCGGCGCAGGTGGATGGCGTGGGACATAGTCGACTTTCGATATACTGATCAGTTTCGAGACGTCCTCCCCAATTTGGATTTCTGGAGGGATATGTGCATCCCTAGGGATTTGGTTGTCTTGGATACCGATTTGTATCTAGAGCCTTATTCCCTGAATTTGTTTGCCTGGCAGTTTGGGTTCACTCAGCTCCTGCTGATTCCCTTCTTTACGAAGCAGCGGTGCATGTCAGACTGGTGCAAGGTCTCAGAAGCTTATGCAGTTGAAGCCCATCAACAGTATCTAGCAAACGTGAAGAAGGTCAACTGTCCTGATGCCGTTGAGCAATGAGTCCAATGTTCCGAGATGTTCGTGCAATGGTGGAAACCCTGTATTGGTTCATCTAGTAGTGTTGTATCCGGGCCCTGGGGTTCGCAGTAAGTTTATTTCCCTCTCGTAGTTTATGTTGATTTGTATTGTTTGATCTAAACACTATGTGTTAGGGATTCGAGCTGGTGGTCGTGTTGATGACGACAATGATGATGAGGATGATGAGTCTCATCTGACCTGAGAGGACAAAGGGGAAGGCCCCAAAGGTTAGTTTTATCTTTCATTTGTCTTTTGCCCTCGGTTTTTGGGTTTCTTTGTCTCATTGCACACCTTAACTTCAGCTCCGAAGCGGAAGAGGGATGATGACGATGATGATGATGATGACCAGCCACTCGGGACTCGGATAAAGTTCCTTGCCCGGGCTTCCTCAAGAAGGGACCAGCCCCAAAGGCAAGTTCCTGTTGTTGGTCCCAGGCATGCTCCTGTCGTCACTCCTAAAGAGGAAGTTGGACAGGCAGTGGAGGTTTCAAGGGCCTCTGTAATCGAGCAGAGGTATGATGACCAGCCACTCTGGGCGTGATGGAGGCAACTTGTCAAGGTGATACGAGTCGATTCGACTCTAGCAACTAGACCCGAGCACAAGGTGGACCCACGCCCAGAAGAGGACCTCGAACGGTTTGGTCTCTTTCCTAGTTTGGATTGGACTTCACCAGTTCAAACTAGAGTTAGATAATTAATTAGAGTTTATTATTAGTTTGAGTCTTTCATATTTAAATGAGTCCTAGTTGTTATTTGCTTTCCTAGTTGGTTATATGCTTATTAGGAATTAATTAAGAGTCCCAGTTAAGTTCGGAAAGTTGTTATTTGCTTTCCTAGTTGGTTATATGCTTATTAGGAATTAATTGAGAGTCCCAGTTAAGTTCGGAAAGTTGTTAGAGTCCTAGTGGGTTACAAGCTCATTAATTGAGGGAGTTTGAGTATAGTTCCACCAGAAATCCACCACCCAACTCCACCCCTCTCTCTCTCTCTATCGCCAGCCGCTTCTCCACCCGCTGGCCACCGCTACCATCCACCGTCCCCTCCTTGGCCAACTCCCTTGGTGTTGCTCCTAGGATAGGCCGGCTATCCCTTTGGAAGAAGAGCCTCACGACCACCGTCATCCTCGATCAGTCTCTTTCATCTACGGTTCAACCCTTCCTCGTCGGATACCTAGAGTATTTCTCCTAAAACCATAAAGGTATTTCTCGATCTAGCCATAGATAAGGCTAGGGAAGAGTCTAACCTAGTACTGAAACCCGGCAAGAGACTAGGTACGAGAGCTTACGAGAAGGCTTGTCGTATGATACGTTGCGCCTTCTCGTAGGCACGGGTACCAGGTCTCATGCCGGGTCTTGGTTCCTCCTTAGCCAAATCTATGGCTAGGTCGAGAGATACGTTTAGGGTTTTAGCAGAAGCACCCTAAATATTCGACGAGGAAGGAACTAAGCCGGAGGAGATAGACAAAGTGGTGAAGAGGAATACCTTGCATCTCCTCTAGGTATCGCCAGCTGCACTTGGGAACTCGGCCAAGGAAGGTGGTGGAAGAGTGGCAACGACCAAGGAAGGATGTCAGGGATGGGGACATGGACGGTGGCTGGTAGCGGCGAACGGCGATTGGTGGTGGCCGGCTGGTGGAGAAGAGGTCGGCTATAGAGAGAGAAGGGTGTAGTGGCTGGTGGATTTGAGTGGAAATTATATTATACTACTCCTAGAGTTTACTCTACTAATTACTAACTTAATTCATCTTCTCAAGCATATGAAGATACAAAGGTATGGAGGTCCATATATAGAGGCCTCACATAGTCCTAGTTCTACTTCAGTTCCTACTCAAATATCTCGCTGCTTAATGAGCAAGTAATAAGACTCTTCTATATCAACTCAAACTTTCCCAATTAATGAGGCTATAACCATCTAGGATTCAAACAACTTTTCCTAATATACAAATCTCATGATCACTAGGACTCAAATAAATAGAAAACTCAACTAGAAACTAAACTCTTAATTAACTCTACTAAAACCAGCAAATTGACTCAAACTAGGAAACTAAGATCAGGGAAGACCAACTAAGATTGGATCTCCTAGTGGCTAGTTGGGCTCAACCTAGGCAAGTGGGCCCGGATGTAGCTAGCTCCTAAGCGTGGGCCCGCCATAGCAAGGGTGTGGGTCCCTTCTTGGAATGGTTCGGTTTGACCCCGTATCATCCCTTCTCCCTTCGAAATTGGCCTTGTCCTCAAGGCCTAAATCTGCTGAGGAAAAAGGGCTTTGCTCATGTCGAACCGGAGTGACCTGTCTGGACCGCAACTGTAGCTCTGGCCTCGGTGGTGAAAAATCCTGGTCGCACCCATGGTGGATCAGTTGGTAACTGGGCCAATGAATCAGGAGGCAATGCAGCTGGTGTGGAAGAAGGAAACTGAAGTGAATGTGTTTCTTGGGGTCGCTGGAACTCCAAGAAGTAGATGGCGGTGACAGATTGGTGGTTGTCTGTCATCATCATTTGTTGTCCTGGGTCGAAGATTAGATCAACTCGAATAGAGTCCTCCCATTGTGGAAATAGACCCCATATGACAACCGAATACGGTCGAGTGCAGTTGAGCTTGGATATCTCTCTGGCTTCCTTGGAAGGGGACATTAGGGTTCTGGCTACAACATCAGTCCTCACGATCAGAGTCGACGGAGTTGTTCTGAAGCTTTGAGTGGTTGATGGATGTTGGGCGATGCTCACAAATCTAACCAGCTGAATGACGGCATCCGAATAAGGAGGGAAGCTCCTCGGGTTGATTATTAAATGCTTGGTCAACTTAAGATGCGTAGGGAACATCTGGATCTGATCTGGTTGAAGTCTGAAATCAAGCTTGATCAAGTCAGATTGGCTGAACTTGATTGGACATGGTGGGCTTGAATCAGATCTGACTTCGTCGAATCTGCCTGAATCCAATTGAGCCTGACTTAGCTTGAATTGGTCTGGATCTGGGTTTGACCAGATCTGGTTAGTGTACCCAAATCTGGATGACCCCGACTAGTCAGGATCTGACTCGATCAATTCTGGGCATCTGAGTCTAACTCTGATTAGATGCAATCTATTGTGATCTGATCCGATCATATCTGTACAGTCAAGATTCGCGTTGAGATCACATATGGCTTGATCGAAATCTGACTCAATCAAGTCTGTAAGACTAAGTCCGAGTCTAATTAAATTGAATTGGTTCAGATCTGATTTGATCATATCGGACGGCAGGAACCTATCCATGGCTTGATGAAGCTTCAGGAAGGATGAATGAGGTCTGGCGGCTGAGAGTGGCCTGAACTTGATCACCGATGAGGGAAGCTCGTCGGAGTTCGAATCGCATGGAGAAGAGGTCTGGTGGCTCTGGAGATCTTCAGAAGCTTTAGAGAGGTGAACACAGTTGGAGCTCAGTTTGTCTCGGCTAAAGAATTCGAGGTCAAGAACGATGGAGGGGTTTGAGCTTCCGCCGGGGTTAATGATGAAGAACCCGCCAGGGTCGATGATGAAGAACCCACCGGGGTCGATGATGAAGAATGCATGGCCAGGGAAGGTTGTGATTGGATTCAGGTAGGAATAAGGAAGACCTTGATGGCGGTTATGTAGTGCGGGAAGGGCTTCAACTAAGGTGAGGTTGGTGGCTGAAGGTTTGTAAACGACTAGTAGATTGCCAAAGATGACAATCGACAGTGGAGACGGAAAAGGAAGGGTCATGGGGTTGCAGGGGGAAAGATGGTGACCTTGGTTGGTGACGGCAGCTGTCGGGATGGAGTAGGGAGAATTGTCGGTGGTGGGAAGGTAGGGTTTGGATGAAGGGAAGGAGGAAGAAGATGATGACAGGGAGCTGACTGGGCTGAGATGTGGGGCGGGATCTGGCTGATAAAGAGGTGATGGATTGAAGGGACGAATAGGGGGCTGATGTAGTGGTTGACGTGGATGGAGTGTAGGTTGTGGAGGAATTGGGTTGTAGGCTGCATAGGGTGGAGATAGAGGCTGATATGGTGATGGATATTAGGTAGGGATAGGAGGTTGATGTGGGAGAGGTATAGTAGGTGTCGGTGTAGGATGGACTGGTAGGACAGATGTCGGGTTGGCTGGAAGTGGGTTAGGAGGAGTTGGACCTGATCCAACTAAGACATAGTAGGGTCGGGTTCTCCTTGGCTGGGGACAGCTTCAGGTGGAGTCCTAGGAGAGATAGGATTTGTGGTTGGATGCGGATTAGGGTTATGGTTAAGGTTACCTCCAAGTTCTCCAATGGCTCCCTGATTCTGTCCCTGCATCCGTATTGCCATGAAGGCAATCCGCTCCGAGATCCCTAGGATGAGGGTCTGCATCTCACGCTGGGAGTTTTGCATCTCAAGCTGTGAGTTTTGCAAAGTCAGAAATGACCCTTTGATGACGTTGATCGCTTCTCTGGTTACGACGCTTCCTTGCTCCTGGGAAGTACTCACGGAGGTATCTCCTGCCATCAGAGTAGCCTCGGGAAGGCTTTCGGTGGAACAATCAACAGAACAGAGCTCTGATACCAACTTGATACGGTGCGCCTTCTCATAGGCACGGGTACCAGGTCTCTTGCTGGCTCTCGGTTCATACTTTGCCAAATCTATGGCTACGTCGAGAGATACCTTTAGGGTTTTAGGAGAAGCACCCTAAATATCCAACGAGGAAGGAACTAAGCCGGAGGAGAGAGACGAAGTGGTGAAGAGGAATACCTTGCAGCTCTTCTAGGTATGGCCGGCTGCACTTGGGAACTCGACCAAGGAATGTGGCGGAAGAGAGGCAGCGGCCAAGGAAGGACGCTGGGGATGGGGACTTGGACGGTGGCTGGTAGGGGCGGACGGCGGTTGGTGGTGGCCGGCTGGTGGTTAAGGGGCTGGCTGTAGAGAGAGAAGGGTGTAGTGGCTGGTGGATTTGAGTGGAAACTATATTATACTACTCCTAGGGTTTACTCTACTAACTACTAACTTAATTCATCTTCTCAAGCATATGAAAATACAAAGGTATGGAGGTCTTTATATAGAGGCCTCGCATAGTCCTAGTTTTACTTCAGTTCCTACTCAGATATCCCCTTTCTTAATGAGAAAGTAATAAGACTCTCCTATAACAACTCAAACTTCCCCAATTAATGAGGCTATAACCAGCTAGGACTCAAACAACTTTTCCTAATATACAAATCTCATGATTACTAGGACTCAAATAAATAAAAAACTCAACTAGAAACTAAACTCTTAATTAAGTCTACTAAAACCAGGAAATTGACTCAAACTAAGAAACTAATATCAGGGAAGACCAACTAAGATTGGATCTCCTAGTGGCTAGTTGGGCTCAACCTGCCCAACTGGGCCCCAATGCAGCCAGCTCCTTACCATGGGCCCGCCCCAGCAAGGGCGTGGGTCCCTTCTTGGAATGGTTCGGTTCAACCTCGTATCATCGTATCACAAGGCCTCTTCGAGTGGGAGCCAACTTCAAGAGCATATTCTCGTATCCGAGCCAGGGGTCCTCTCTGCATCCGTTCCTCCGGCAGAAGAGAACCTGCCAGTAGAGTCCACGAGTGCCTCTGCAATCGAACCTGGGTGTATTCCTATGTCCGCCCTTCTGGTCGAGGTTGATCTTCCGATGAAGGTTATGAGGGCCCTTGTGGTTGAACCCGCTATGGTGTTAGCTTCTCCAAGGGAGGTCGTCCGGCAGGTAGAGGCTTTGAGGGCTCATGGGGTCGATCTCGTATGTATTCCTGTGTCCGTCCCTTCTGCGGGGTTTGCTTTTCCTGGGGAGACTTCAAGGGCCCTCGTGGTCTGGGAGAAGTATGATGGAAAAACCGTGACATCTGTTGGGGAGGTTGGGTCTGATTCTGGGGCTTCTTCTACTCCGTCTCTATTCGATGTTAGCGAGGAAATCAGTGCGCACCTTTCTTCCTTTGAGTCTGTTCCCCTTTCGGAATAAGCGTTTAGAGTGGCCGCTAGCCAGAGGTACGAGACCTTGATAAGAGAAGGGACAACTCCCAGTTATGAAAGAAGTATACGAGTTTGATGCCTTCTCTTTATGCCCCTTGTTCGTGATTCTGTTTGTTTTCTCTTACACCAATTTGTTCTTTTAGTCTTGCAATTTCATTAGGAATGCAATGCACGAATCGGTTTGGAGGTGCAAGCTCTTATATGAGATGCTGAGGCGCAAGGTGCAGCAGTCGAGGCAAGAGGTGAGGTTGCCGAGATAAGAATCAAGGTTGTGGAGGAGAGGGTAGAAGTCGAAGTCGGAGGGCGAGGTGAGAGGTCGTTGTGGCAAGGGGAGATGACATTGAGCTGGGAGATGATGTCATCGGGGTACGGAGAGAGGAGCATGCGCTTGAACAAATAGACTCCCCTTGTGAAGTGCCCCTGGATACACCTTCCATTCCTCCACCGTCGGCGTCTGTGCTATCATTTCCGTCTTCGGCTACGTTAACTATTGTAGTTGTTAAGCTTGTCTCAGATAACTCTATTCCCTTGGTAGTCCCTGTTGTTTCTTCCGAGGCACACCTTGTTCGTTGCGAGGTGCCCTCTGAGGTCTCGGCTTTGACTGGTCTGTTGGCGTTGGAGGCCCCAGTGGGTTTGGAGATCGCCTGAGCCTCTGAAGCTACCGTTGAGCTCCAGTCTGTCGAGTACCAACAACCTCCCATCGACAAAGGGAAGGGCATGGTTGAGAAGGAGGAGCCCGCTGCAGACGCTGCAACT
Organism: Narthecium ossifragum; assembly: GCA_963920575.1. Lineage (NCBI taxonomy): Eukaryota > Viridiplantae > Streptophyta > Magnoliopsida > Dioscoreales > Nartheciaceae > Narthecium > Narthecium ossifragum. The sequence goes on from OY986969.1 coordinate 15,455,325, forward strand.
ATGGTGCTTGAGGCTGGTTGGATGGATCTCTACTATGAGGTCTCTCCTCCATCTTCCCCGAGGAGCCGTGACCCGAGGATCGAAGATTACGGGTCCTGTGCTGCGTCCCGCAAATGTGTCAGGGAGAGCTCGTTCAGGCCTGTAGCGGAAGGCTCGGAGCGTCGTTCTCTCCGGGAGTATATGCAAAGTTTTGCAGATTTGCAGCCTTCCTTCACCCGCTACATGGGTGTACCAGATCCGGCCCATTGCGTGACTATCCGGCACGTCGTCGAACCCTTCTGTGACTACCATGTTGGTGAGCTTGCTCGAGGACTTCTCCTGCAACTTCTCCAACCGCGGTGGAACGTGTCGGCGGTTTCGAATACCAATTTTGACCATTTTCGGAGTCTATTGGTTCATTTCCACTCGCAACTAGAAGTCAAGCAACCTTGGAGGTTTCCAACGTCCATGAGAACATAGCTAATTGCTGTGCAAACTCCAGCCATAGTGAGGCTTTCCTTTGGGACCTGCATACCCAGGTACGGTGTGTTTGGAAACCCGGAATCTGGCGAATGAGTTGATTGAGGAATGAGCTAAATAAGCTGAATGAGGAATAAGTTGAATCTGGTGATTCTGTGGATTTTGGTTTTGTTGTTTGGCTAGTCTGTATGGAATGAGTTGAATCTATTGATTTTGGCGTTTGGTTTGTCTGGTATGAATGAGCTGAATCTTATGATTCTGTCAATCCTAGTGTTTGGTTCATAAATCTCTGAATTAAAATTGAATGAATTTTGATAGCATGTTAATAATAAAGATATTGATTTTATTCAAATTAAGACTTGTTTTCTTTTATAATAATGACAATACCCACGATACAAAACATGATACACAAATCTGGCTATAATACCAAAAACTGTATTTATAATAGTCAATGATTTCCTACAATAATTACAAATAATGCCAAATTGACCTGTTTACATAAAAGTGAATGAAAAAAAAATTGTCCAACACTTGTCTTCAATAGATTTCGACGTCTTTCTCAACTCTCAACTTGTAATTGTCTTCGTAGCTTTATGTCATGGCAAAATCAAGGGCTCAGAACAATGTCATCATCGCCTTTGTGCGGCGGCAATTGGTTTCTGAATGAATTTAACCATCCAAATCACCAAGCCACTTTTGCCCCGTGCATCATATTTTTCATCATTTCCCCATACCATCATTTCCCCAACACAAGTGTGAGGACCTGCCCCTCTACCCCTGTGGCTCGTTGTAGACCGCAAATTACGCCTTGTTGGTTTGTTTCACACCCGCGTGTGCACACACTGGCCTTGTATGTGTTAGTGTTTGGTTAGAACGGTTAGTGGGACCCTGGATCGAAAGATCCGGACTTGGGCTTGAGTTATTGCCCAAGTTTAGCTTTCAGCACACAAAGGATCGATCCTCTCTGGCTAAGGGATCGATCCTCTTCGTGCCAGAAAGCCTTGTGAGAACGTCATGAAGGATCGATCCTTCCTTGAGGAAGGATCGATCACTTATGAGTCGGTTGGTTTTCTGCTTCGCGAGGACGGCCGCCGTTGGCCGTCGCTCTCCCCTGTCAGAGGGGGAGGACTTTCCCTCCCCTCCCCTCACTTTTTCCCCTCTTTCCCGGCTGTCCCCTCCCCCTTTCCCCTCCTTTCTTCCCCTCCTCTTCCTCCTTCTCCTCTTTTTCTTCTTTCTTCCCCTGTTTTCCGGCAGCCACCTTGCTCTCCTCCGTTCTCCCTCCTTCGGCCATCTTTTTCGGCGTTCTAAGGCTCATTGGATTCGTGACAACGAGAGGAAGATCCCTGAAGTGGTTTGGAAGCTTGTTGGTGATCAAATCGCTGGGAATCAGTCGAGGAAAGCGCAGCTAGGTAGGGTTATACCTACTGATGTTTATTTCGGGTTTTCTTTAGATCTAGCCGTTGGATCTTGTTGATCCTTATTTTGTTGGATTCCTTATGCCTATTAGAATAACGGATGTAAGTTTCATGTTAATCAGTTGAGATTTGAGTAGGTTTTACGCATGATTAGTCTCGGATTTCTGGATTTCTGCTGTTCTTGAGAAACAGCCGGCTTCCGGCGTGTTTTCCGGCCGGTGCGTACTAGATCTTGGTTTTTGATAAACATAAGAGTTGTAGATCTCTTTGTTAGCTTTCCATTCCATCGTGTTTCAAAATTTCTGGATTTGTCTACGATTTATTATGAATTGTTTGCTGAAGGGCTGCGGTGCAGCAATTAATGGGTAAGTTAGTTTGATTAACAATTTTGATTAGCGTTTTCCCGTTAATCCAACCGTTGGATGTTTATCAATTTCGGATATATTGATCCTGGTATATACACCTACTGGTGGATAAGTTGGATCGTGAATCCGACGTCGTTTGGACGTCGGATCGACGGGGTCAATTAGCCCTTAAGTAGAGGCTTTGAGTGTTTTGAATATAATATTATATTTTGGAAAATAATATTATATTGTGTATTGTTCATCATCGTTTTCGGGGTTGCTTCCCGTTGCAAGAGTCCGCGATTGACGCTCATGGTACCGTCGTAATGCCGGGACCCGCTGCGGATCGGCTGGCAGCGGTTGGTGGTACCGCTGCCGCGATCCAGTAGACTTATATGATGCTTGACATACTGTTGCATGCCTTGCCTCTTATCTGTGTATGTCATAGCATGCATTGTTGTATTGTGCATTAGTTGCATTGGTTAGGGCGTGGGTGATCCTTGGGTTGCCGTCCCGAGGCTGGAAGCTCGGACTTAGCCCTAGGACCGGGGTTGGGCTGTTTGGACCCGGTTTGAATTGTGGTATCCAGTCGGTTCGATGATAGGCTTAGATGACTGGTACACTGTTGTGTTTGATGTTTAGAGGTCGTGTCGGCCTCAAGCCAAGTCGAGGTGTAGCCGGTACCCAGTCCTTCTAGAACTCTTGGGTGGCAGGTGTGACTACCAAGCGGTGCTATCCGCCAACAGTGCTCATGATCCTGTTGTGAGTGGCAGTGCCATTTCCTGTCTTACTGAGTGTGACCCAGTGTGTGACCAGTTCGCTGGAAGACCATGACTGGGGCTCTCAGGGGTATCCGGTGGGGTTATGGGGCCCCTGTGATACACCTAGGCTTTGCTTGGGGGCGACACTGTTGTGTTTCCCTTTTCCTTCTGTGTGTCGTAGTGTAGATCCCTACTGAGCTTAGTGCTCACACCTACCCGGGCTGCGTTTTGCAAGTGCAGGCGTCCGTTCTTCTTCCTTGGCCCCTACCGGGCAGTTGGTCGGCGGTGCGGCGGCACCTGGTGGACTTTGAGAGGTTGTGATCGTTTACTGCTTTTATCCTATGTTAGATAGTCTCCTACGGGAGTATTGTTGTACTTGAATCTTCTCCTCTCCGAGGATTTGTATATTAACACTTGAGTTTTAAATCTGTGGTTCGAGGTTTTGCTAATCTTTATTGTTTTAATTGAGGGTGCTTTTGGTGAATTGCTAGAGAGACCAATAGGTTAGAGGGAACCCTCGCCAGCTTTGTTTTCCGCGTTTTGTAGGTTCCGGTTCGCGTCGCCCGGCCCGGTTGGGCTTTCGCGGGTCGGGGCGCGACAACAAGAGAATACCATTAATAGCAGAAAACAAGCAGGAAAGTCAGCAATCGAACATAAAGCATAATCATCATTTCTCCACATGAGCAAGCAATCCAACATTTTGCAAGTAGCAAAATAAGCAAAATCTTCATTTTCGCCGAAATCACTAGGTACATCATCATTTCCGCCGAAATCACAAGTAGGTACATCATCATTTCCTCATTCTAGATAATAAAACATAAATCTCATGAATCCAACATAACATCATCAAAATCTGCAATCCAAATAATATACTAGCAGCAATAACAAAACCAACAAGGGGCATTAGATTTGCAACCAAGCCAACAAGCTACAATTTGCAACAATCCAACAAGAGAACTAGATGTGCAACAAAATCAGCAAGCTGCAAGGGGATTAGATTTGCAACAGAACTAGGTGTAATCATCAGCTTCAATTTGCATCAATTTGCAACAATCCAAGCATACTCATTATACTTATAAGGGAATCAGATTTTCAGTCACAACTATAAGTACAGACATTAGTAGTTACAACGGATCGTTGCATTCATGGCTTTGAAACGACATTGCCTCTTGAGATATCAAAAAGGGATGAGCTTTGCAGGTTGATGGACGCTGAGGAATCGAGGCTCGACGCCAACCTGGACAAGGTTGAAGTGGAATTGTGTCGGTTTGAATGCTTACTTCTTTCCTTTCAATCGAGGTCGACTGACTTCGTCATCTCGGAGTGTATGTTGGTCTTATTTGAGATGATGTGGGACATTGTAGGAGAGGTTCGACCTCCTATGTAAAATATTGTTATATAATTGAAGGTCTAAGAGGGGGTTGCTCTTAGGCCTTATACAATAAAATCGATTAGAGGAAAACCTAGAGAGGAGGAGTCTAATAAAACCCAATGCTTGTAAATGAATATGAAATGTAAATAAGCAAGTAACTGAAGGATAAGAGAGAGTTAGAGAGATTGCATCATATTTTTATAGTGGTTCGGCCAACCTTGCCTACGTCCACTTCACCCAAGGGTCCACTACTTGTAAGAACTCTTACAAGATTTCCACCATGTTTCCGAGTGCTTGGCAACCTATCTACCAAGCTTACGGGTGCTTGGCAACCTTATGATCTCTCCAAACAACTCTTGTATATCCTCCAAGTTCACTCTTGGATGTCTCTCACAAATTCTACTTCACACTTGAAGTAGTTTTACAAAGGTTAAGCAAAAGAGAAGAAGACTAAAACTTGTTACAATATATACAAATAATCCCCTCAACCTTACTTCAAGTTTGTTGCTTCTTCCTATTTATACTTGAGCTCCAAAGCCCTCCAAATAGCCTTTCAACTACTATTTTCGGCTTCTGCAACGGCTCTTTAACGGCTAGTTTGTTAACTAGCGGTCGACCGTCGCATCGTCTGTCGCGTTCTTCTTGAGCCGCGGTCGATCCACCCATCGACCTTCAAGCTTCACGATCGACCATCACATCGTCCATGAGCCTCTGTGAGGAGAAACGCTTCCCAGGGTCGATCCCTCGTTCAGCCGTCCCTTCAACACATAAGGTCACATAGGCCACGTTCAACCGGTCCATCGACCATCACATTGACCATCAGCCTATAACCCATAAATCACCTCCGTGGTTGATCCATGCATCAACCGCCAGACTCCACGGTCAATCCGTGCATCAACCGTCGCATCGACCATGAGTACAAAAACATATAAATACTGAACATAATGATTTCCAAATTAAGGGATATAAAAATTAAACTAATGTTTTATTATCAAACATATATTAACATCATCAAAACAATATTAGGACTAACAATCTCCCCCTTTTTGATGATGGCAACCTTTTAAATTATGATGATAAAACCTTGAAATCTCCCTCTTAATTTATGCTTCCATTTTTCTCATAAAATATGTTCTTAAGTGAATTTCACTTATGCATGCAGGTCATATGTCACTAAAAAGATACAAAAGGTTTGATTATAAGTCAAAAGGTGTGAAACTGCAAAATTTGACATATGGACCTCTTTGTATAGAAACATGAGAAATGATATTTGAGCATGAATTATATTCTCATAAAATCTCCAGTAAATATAGATAGAAAAATTCTTTAAACATCCCATGGTTTCAAGTATGTAAAAAATATAAAGTTTCAAGAACTTTCAAAACCAAGATATCATCACAATATTTCTCTCCCTTTGACATTGTCAAAAAGAATTAATGGAGGGGGAAAAGGAATCAAGTTAAACCAGCAACTGAAAGATAAGGATTGTTTAGAAAACCAATTGAAAGAATTAGAGTTAAAATCATTTTACAACGAAAAGCAATCAAATCTTCACAAAAATAAGTTGTCAAGAAGGACTTTTTTAAAGCATTTGAAGTTAAACATAAAATAACTTTATAACATGGACTAACAAGTTATAATGGAGGGATCATTTATCAAATTAAAGCATACCTCCATTACCTTTAATAGCAAATAGTTATCCACCTTCAAATACCTTGAGCCTCCACTTATCAATTATATTTTCTTTTTCTCCGAATGCAGTTAAACAAAGGTTTGCAATTTCTTCTTCATCTTCTTGGGTGGTGGAGCTCAAGTCATTTTCTTCCTTGGCCTTCTTCTTCTTCTTTGAAGATTTCTTGGGCTTTGGAAAATCGAATTTGTAATGTCCAGATTTCCTACACTTATAGCAAATAATTTTGTTTAAATAAGAAGATGAGTTTGCTTTATCACCTTAAAGTTTGAAGATCTTTTTAATTCTCGTTGTAATCTTTTGCATCTACTCATCATCATCTTCATCGCTTGAATCCGATTATTCCTTGTATGAGGACTTGAGAGCAATGATCTTCTTTTTCTTCCATTCTTCCTCATTGCTCCTCTCCAAGTTCATCTCATATGTCGTGAGAGAACCCATGAGCTCGTCAAGGGACAGCTTTGATAAATCCTTCGCTTCTTCGATTGTTGTTACCTTGGGATCCCATGTCTTAGGTAGACACCCATGCATCTTTCTCACCATCTCATCATTAGTATAGCTTTTACCAAGAGAATAAAGAACATTAATAATATTGGTAAAGTGAGTAAACATTCATTTATATTCTCATCTTCATTCATAGAAAATAACTCATAATCATTAACAAACATGCTAATCTTAAACTCCTTAACTCGTTTTGTTCCTTCATGAATTATCTCAAGCTTATCCCATATTTCCTTAGCCGATTTACAAGCTGAAATTCTATTAAATTCATTTGGGCTAAGGGCAAAAAATAAAAAGTGTTTGGCTTGCATTGACTTGCAAATTCTTCAACTCAGCATGGGTGAGCTCACTCTTAGCCTTAGGCACTTCCTTTCCTTCATAAAGTTTGGTAGGAATAGTTTGACCATCCTCAATAACCATCCATGCTTCATAATCCATGGATTTGATAAATATCTCCATTATATTCTTCCAATATGTATAATTTGATCAATTGAAGTAGGGTAACATATTGGTAGATTGACCCTCTATGTTTTCCATATCAATTTTGGATTCTTTAAAGGTCGTTAAACCACAAAATTAGAGACCTAGCTCTGATACCAATTGAAGGTCTAAGAGGGGCTTGGTCTTAGGCCTTATACAATAAAATCGATTATAGAAAAACCTAGACAGGAGAAGTCTAATAAAACCCAATGCTTGTAAATGAATATGAAATGTAAATAAGCAAGTAACTGAAGGATAAGAGAAACTTAGAGAGATTGCACAAGATTTTTATAGTGGTTCGGCCAACCTTGCCTACCGTCCACTTCACCCAAGGTTACGGGTGCTTGGAAACCTTACAATCTCTCCAAACAACTGCTGGATATCCTCCAAGTTCACTCTTGGATGTCTCTCACAAATTCTACTTCACACATGAAGTAGTTTCACAAAGATTAAGCTCACAAGAAAAAGACTAAAACTTGTTATAATGTTTACATATAATCCCCTAGGTCTTACTTCAACTTTGCAACTTCTTTCTATCTATGCTTGAGCTCCAAAGCCCTCCAAATAGCCTTCCAACGGCTATTTTCTACTTCTGCAACGGCTCTTTAATGGCTAGTTTACTGACTGACGGTCAACCATCGCATCGTCCGCCATATCGTCCGTCGCGTTCTTCTTGAGTCGCGATCGATCCACCCATCTTCCTTCAAGCTTCATGATCGACCGTCACATCGTCCGTAAGCCTCTAAGAGGAGAAACGCTTCCCAGGGTCGATGGCTCATTCGACCGTCAATTGAACACATAAGGTCACATAGGCCATGGTCGATCGGTTCATCGACCGCCAGACTCCACAGTCGAGCCGTGCATCTACCGCCGCATTGACCGTGAGTACAAAAACATATAAATATTAAACATAATGATTTCCAAATTAAGGGATATAAAAATTAAACCAATGTTTTATCATCAAACATATATTGACATCATCAAAATAATATTAGAACTAACAGTAATGATTCCTCTATTTAAGGGGGCTTTTAGGAAGTTATCCCACAGTTCCTGGAAATTTTATTTTAATACCTCCTTGTTGGTCTCCCAGATAGATGGCACATATTTCTTTAGGAATTTGCCATTGATGGTATATCTTTAGGAATTTGCTATTGATGGCGATGCCATCGAGACTTTGCATCCTGTATGCGTTCCCATATAAGACATCTCGGACTCGGAAAGGTCCTTCCCAGTTAAGACTCCATTTGCCAAGATTTGGGTCTTTAGTTTTAAAAGGTAAGATCACCTTCCATACTAAGTCTTCAATGTCAAAGCTCCGACCTCAAACTCACTTGTTGTAAGCTCGAGCGGCTTTTCTTTTTTGGGCTTCGATCTGATTTAAAGCTCGGGTCTGAGCTCCTTCCAACGAGTCGAGCTCTCCGAGCATAGTCTCCTCATATTGCGTTGGGCTTATGTGAGTTTGGTGTTCTGTCCTCGAAGAGCCGACGTAGACCTCAACGGGGAGTACAACATCATGTCCATAAACTAGTTCATAGGGAGTTGTTCCTGTGCTTTCGCGTCGAGATGTTCGATAAGCCCATAAGGTCTCACCTAAGTTCTCATGCCATCTCCTTGGATTTCCATCTTTGTCTATCGTCTTTTTCACATTGTATTTTATGATTTTATTTGTTGACTCGGCTTGACCTGTGAGGACCCGTCCCTCCAACCTGGTCCGACCACAATGGGTCGAGGGCTTGGTTTTGTGGTTTGGCTCGGTTGGCCTTGGTTTGTGATCGGTTGATCGCATCGCTACTTTTGGACCCCAAGGGTAATTTGGTAAATTGCGCCTTGGCGGTCGGTTTCACACCCGCGTAATGCACACACAACCTTGATTGATGTATATGATTGAATAGATCCAGTAGGAGCATTCGTGATCGTCAGATCCGGACGAGATTTCGACGATATCGCAATTTGGAGTCAAATCGGATTCAGTCCAATCAGTTGGTTCGTCTGAACCGGCTAAGCCACTTAAGTGGCTTACCCTCTCTCTCTCTCTCTCTCTCTCTCTCTCTCCCCACTTCCTTCTCCCCTGTGCCCGACCTCTCTCCTTCTCCTTTCTTCTTCCCCGCTCACGACCGCGTCGACCCTCTCCCTTCTCCAGAGCTCCTTCGCCACCGTCGCCGGGCGCCGTTCTCTCTCGAGCTCCCCCTCAGATCCGGCTAGAGCTTCTCTCCCACGAGCTCTCTCTCTCCTGAGAACCTCAGATCCGAGCTTCTCTCCACCGATCTCTCCTCTTCGGAGCTTCTTCGCCGCCGTCGTCCACCGCCACTCCTCCCCGAGCTCGTCCTCACCCCTCTTGAGCTGTGGAACCCCTTCTCCTCTTAGATCCGACACCCTCTCCCCTCGTGAGCTTGCGGGAAGCCCTCTTCCTCGCCGATCAATGAGCTCCGCTGGTGATGAATGCATGAAAATGCACTCTGAACATGACTAAGAGCAGCTTATTTGCTTAGTTTTCATGATTAATATAGATGATTTCATTCGTATATGTTGTTTCACAAAATTATTTGTATTATACAGGAAATTGAAGCAAAGATGGGTCTTTAACACCAAAACTGTACCTTCTCGGAAGAAACCAGTTGATATGTCATATATGGTTGGAAAGCTCTGGAAGTTTAGTTTCCAGAAGTTTTTACGGTTCGTGATTTGGAGTTTCCTTGAGGAAGATACTATTTTGAGTATGAGAGGTGCAGACAAAGCAGTTACAGAAGAAGAAGATTGATTTGATGCTCAAAGGATCGATCCTTTCTCGTCCACGGATCGATCATTTTATACTACAGAGAGTTGACAGAGAGCTAGTTTCAAGAAGATCGATCATTTCCCCCATGAAGATCGATCTTAGTCGGGGCGACCTAAATTACAGCAAATGAGGAGAAATACAGTTTCGTCGACTGGTAGGAAAATATTCGTAACATATTCTATGGAAGTCTAAATATTCTGAAATTTGAATACATGATAGACGGCTCAGATATCTACAACTTATATGTTGGTCATTTAGTGAGATTCTGGATGGTGTGATAGAAGATTGGAAGAATAGATGACGTTAGACAGCTAGAAAACTGTTATGTCGAAGCTGAGGAGAATATTCGTCAAATATTCTATATAACTCAGAATATTACGAAATCTTTGGAATCTGGTAGAAGACTTCCAAATATACAACTTTCGTGTTGAGCAAGTTTTCAAATTCTGGCTGGATTGGACCCAGTTGCGACCGGAATAGGGCTTGCCTTCAGAAAATCCGAGTCCAACTCAACTAAAACCCTAATTTCGGGGTTCCCCTATATATATGCTTATTTAATCCGAAATTTGAGAGGTCCCAAAAGGGGTTTTTCTACAGAGCTTTGGATGGGAGAAAAGAAAAGGAGGAAGATGAAGAAATCTCCATCCATAGCCGAGTAATCCGCAGGCATGGCGGACGGATGACCTAGCGAGGATTAGGGTTTCTTCTCCAACGATGGTTCATGTTTTAAACTTTATTGTTAAACTCTTCTCTATGTTTTGAGTCTTCAAGGATTATTTTCAGATTATAGATCTCTATGTGGATGATTAATATTATGAATCTAGTCATGCTTCTTTCATGATCTTATAATCCCATAGTTTTACCTATTGTTTACCTACTTTATCTCATGAAATCTTTGCTATGCAGTGCCGATTGTGAGAGTTGGTATTGTGTATTCTTAGAGATCTGGTTAGATAGAGTTAGGGCTTTGTCCCGATGAACTTTTGCTATATGTTGCCTGTAGTGACAGCCGGTATCATATATTCTTAGGTTTGGGTTGGATGAAGTTAGAACTATAATAAGGAAGAATCAATCGTAGGAGGAGACATTTATATATTTTGTTACATTCATAATTCCATATCTTCCGGTTATGGTGATTGGGATGTGAATCCCTTAACTGAGTATCATATGAACCATTGAGAAGAGAAGAACCTAAATCCGAGTGAAGTGATTCCCGATGCCTAGCCTTATCAAAAGCCTGATATCTTTAGTTAATCCTACATTATCATTAATCCTTTGATCTAATTTAGTTTAGTTAGCTTTCTTGATTGTCTTCAATATATTATTATCTGTATTTCTGGATCCTTTCTGCTTGTCTCTCTGTGGGTTCGACCTCTCTTATGCTGTACTGCACCGCGACCGCTGTGCGTGACATATTTGAGTGACATCAGCCGGCCACCTCGCATCGCCTCTCCGCCGCCGGCAAGCTCCAACGCCTGGAACAACGTCCGGAAGATCCGATCCGACCTTCCCTCTTCTTCTCTGAGCTGTGAGGTAGGGTTTCCACCTAGGTCTTTGATTTCTTCTCTTCTAGATAGCTCTGTGATGCATGTTCTTCATCTCGTAGATGCTTCTTAGGATTTGATTGTGATTTAATTTGGTTTTTAAGCATTGTTTCCCAGATTTTCATCGATGCTCTGTTCTTCGATGAACAGTCAGTTTCCAGCTCGATTTCTGAGCTGTGTGATCATGATCTCGGGAAGCTTTATAGATAAAAGTTGTAGATCATCGAATCTACTTTCAATTGCCGCTAAATTCATAATTTTTGGATTTTTCTATGATTTATGATGAATGTTTCCCTGATCTGCGATGAAACTGGACTTTGGATAAAAGCTTGGGTTTTTGGCCAAAAATGGAGTTTTTCTTGATCTATTTGCTTCGGTCTTCTCGTAGTAGATTGCTAAGGTTGTTAAATATCATGTATATGAATTCTAAGGTAATTATGAAAGATTTATGCCAAGTTTTAAGCATGTATAGCTCTAGGTTTCAATCATGCAAATATTATCCTTTCTCGCAACTAATGGTAATCTTGTTAGATTTATGTATGTATTTAATTGCATAGAATAAATGGGCCGACAGTGTGCCCTTTACTACTTTGTGGTTGAACCAAGGGAGTCATTCCCCTTGGGATGTTTAGATAGAATTAAGGGATGGGGTTGTACCATACTTGTGTTCATTCGTAATTATAACGGTTGTGTGTTGTTTGGCCGGAGTTGTACCCTCGTTGTAGAAATTGCGGTTGACGGCTGTGGACGCCGTCGTAATGCCGAAAATTCGATTGAATGTGGTGTTGCTTGTTTACGGCCATGGGCGCCGTTATGATATTGGATTATTGTAGTTTAGACCTTTATCTGCTTTATGCATGTTTACCCCTTGGCGAGCTGTAGGCTATGCCTAGCCATTTATGTTGTGATGTCATATTGTTGCATGTATGAATTCCTCTTGATGTGCGTGTAAGCATTGCATGCATTTGATTGCATTAGAAACATCAGGCTAGGTGGTAGGCGATGGTTTCGATCGTCGATCCGGGGTTCTCGGGTAGCCCGGATCTAGCCCTAGGACCGAGGTTTGGGTATTCAAGGATTATGACGTGATTGTCATCAATGATTATGTTTGATATCATTCGAGGATTATTATGTAGTCGGACTGGAATATTATATTGTTTGAGGTTGAGAGGTCGTGTCGGTTCTCCAAAGCCAAGTGCTAAGGATGGTTGTCTATGTCCCTGACGTGTGTCCCCATGCAGTGGTTTCCTGCTGGGTAAAGGGTGCTCCTACTGGTTCTGGTTCTTTGTTTCCTCCCAGCTTGTTTGGTTGATGTTCCCAGCGTGGTCGGTTGAGAAGAGTAGGATCTCTTGGGGAATCGATAGGGGTTATAGGACCTCGTGACATCCTTTAGACTTAGGCGGAGAAACGACACTGTTGTTGTTCCCCTTCCTTTCTGTGCGACGTAGAATAGCGTAGAACCCTACTGAGCTTTGTTGCTCACTCCTACCTGGGTTGCATCGGCGATGCAGGTCGATGCAATCCTTTCAGGTGATCTTCTGGGCGTTGGCGCGTCATTCTCGAGGTGATCGTGGACTTGGAGTTTTGAGGAGTACTTAACGATCCTGGAGTTTTCCCTTTTGTTAATAGTTGTACATTTGCAGTTATATTAAATGTATAATTTCCCTTTTCGATGATTTGATTGTCTGTATTAAATTATGTAATGAGGGTTGATGAAAGCATTGTATCAGAACCTGTACTAGATAGTAACATTTGTGATAACGGATTCATATTCATGTTGAATTTTAGAACTGGTAGATTTATCGTTTTAATTTATCGTGAAGATTATAATTGTACATGGTTCAAATTGAGAAATACAGGGAAAACTCTCGCCGTTTGTTTTTAGAAATAGAGTTTAGGACCCTCACGTCCCGGCCCGGATGGGTTTTCTGGGTCAGGGCGTGATATGACCGTTGGCTTGGGCATAGTAGGGGGTTGAGTTCACTATCTCGAAGCCCTACTCCTTTGCAAATCTATGCATTTCTTGCCCGTTGAAGCTAGTAGCTCGATCAATTGTAATAGACTGAGGTAATCCGAAGCAAAGATGATGTGTTCTTGGATGAACTTGATAGTAACTGCTTGAGTTACTTCTTTAACTGGGATTGTTTCGACCCATTTTGTAAAGTAATCAGTGGTAGCGAGGATATATCTATGTCCTTTACTCGACGTTGGGTCAATAGGACCCATAGCGTCGATGGCCTAACATCAGAAAGGCCAGGGCTTTACCACTAAGTGTAACTCGGATGTCAAGACCCGAGGTATTTGCCCATGCTTATGGCACATTACGCATCCTTTCACGTAATTTATGGCGTCATTGGTCATGTCGGGCCAATAGAACCTGGGTCGTTGAAGTAACCAAGCCATCTTGACCCCAGCTTGATGGACTTCCCGTAGAGCTCAGAGAGCATCATTCACATTTATGCATCAGAGTAAAGGTCCTTCAAAGGACTTGCGATATAGCTCACCTTCAAGTAGGAGATATTTGGATGCTCTTTGTCTGAGATCTTTCTGTACCAGAAAGTCTTAACGGTGGAGTTGAGAGGACGGCCGCCGTTGCCCGTCGCTCTCCACTGGCAGAGGGAGAGAGGACTTTCTCTCCTCTCCTCCCCCTCATCCTTATCCTCTCCCCCTTTCTTGGCTTTTCCCCTTCCTCTTCTCCTTCTCCTTCCTTCTTCTTTCTTCTTCCCGCAAGCTCTGCTTCCCCTGTTTCCGACAGCCGCTTCTTCCTCTCCGTTCTCCCTCCTCCGGCCACCGTTTTGGGCGTTTGAAAGCTCGTTGGATCCGTGGCGGCGTGAGGAAGATCCCTGGTGTAGTTTGAAGCTGGGATGGTGACTGGTTAGCGGGGATTCAGACGAGTTTTAGCGTTTCCGGTAGGTTTCTACCTACCTGAGTTTGTTTAGGGGTTTTCTTTTGATCTAGCCGTTAGATCTTGATGTTCTTGGTGTTTTTGGATGTCTCTAGCTTATTTTAATTTCTGTTATAAGTTTCATAAGCTTTGGTTGAGATTTTAGTAGGATTTAAGCGTGTTTAATCTCGGATTTTCCAGTTTTTTCTGTTTTTGAAGAACAGCCGGTTTATGGTGAGTTTTTCGATTGGTACGTGCATGTTCTTGGGTTGTGATGAACATAAGAGTTGTAGATATTTGAATCTACTCTCAGACCCAACTCTTTTCATAATTTTCTGATTTTCCTAAGATTTGTTATAAATTTCTTACTGGTGGGCTGCGTTGCAGCAAGTAAATGGTAAGTTAGTTTGATTAGCGGTTTTGATTAGTATTTTCCCGTTAATCGAGCCGTTGGATGCTTCCCGATTTGGGATATGTTGATTCCAGCATGTTGGTCTACTGAAATCTAAGTTGAATCTCGAATCTGATGTCGTTTCGATGTCGGATCGATGGGGTCAATTAGCCTCTAAGTAGAGGATTTTGGTGATTTAAATAATATTATATGTTCGAAACATATAATATTATATTTTACTGTTCATCAGAGTTTTCGGGGTTGCTTCCCGTTGCAGGAGTCCGCGGTTGACGGTCGCGGTACCGTCATAATGCCAGGACCCGCTGCGGATTGGCTGGCAGCAGTTGGTAGTACCGCTGCAGCGATCCTATTGGACTTGTATGCTATCTTTAACATACTGTTGCATGCTTACCTCTTATTTGTGTATGTTCATAGCATACATTCCTTGTTGTGCATTAGTTGCATGGTTAGGGTGTGGGTGATGTGTGGCTTGCTGTCCCGAGGCTGGAAGCTCGGATTTAGCCCTAGGAACAGGGCTGGGTAGTTTGGACCCGGTTCCAATTGTGGTGTCCAGTCAAACTTGATGATAGGCCTAGATAACTAGTACACCTTTTGCTTGAAGATTGTAAAGGTCGTGTCGGCCTCGAGTCCGATGTTGAGGTGTAGCCGGTGTCCCACTGTGTTGACTCTTGAGTAGAGGAGTTGCCTACTCAGCGGTGCCATTTCCCGCCTGCAGTGCCTTTCCCTACTTGTGAGCCAGCAGTGTTATTCTTGCTACTGAGTGTGACCTGACATGTGACCAGCTTGGCTGGAAGACCATGATCGTAGGCCTCAGGGACACGCGGTGGGGTTACGGGACCCCTGTATACACCCAGTTCTTACTTGAGAGCGACACTGTTGTGTTTCCCTCTTCCTTCTGTGTGTCGTAGTGTAGAACCCTACTGAGCTTTATGCTCACTCCTACCCGGGCTGCGTTTTGTAGGTGCAGGCGTCAGCTCCTCTTCGGTGGCCCCTACCGGGCAGTTGGTCGGCGGTGCGGCGGCGCCAAGCGGATTCTGAGAGGTGGTGATCATTTACGGCTTTATACCATATGTTAGTTAGTCTCCTACGGGAGTGTTTAATGTTGTATTTTGATCTTCCCCTCTCCGAGGATATGTATATTAAATTCACTTGGGTTTTGTAATCTATGGTTCGAGGCTTCTTTAATTATGCCTTTTAAAATTGAGGGTGTCTGATGAATTGCTAGGGAGACCAATAGGTTAGAGGGAACCCTCGCCATTTTTTCCACGGTTTGTAGGTTTCGGTTCGCGTCGCCCGGCCCGGTTGGGCTTTCGCTGGTCGGGGAGCGACAGGTGTTGTAGGTATTATGATTGTGGCTCGATAGATGAGTGCCATGTGTTTGGATCGACGATAAATACATGTCGATCGGTGTTTGAGTATTTTCCTCGGTAACATAGTCACATATACTTTCTAAGCAAATGAGATAATTACGACGGTCATCGTCTATTTAAAGAAAACAATTGAAAAAAATAAAATAAATCATGGATGTAAACCACAAAATGATGTTGGAGGAGAGGGCTCGCAGACGAGTTCTCATAGGCGAATGAGGCTGGAGGGAGGGGAGGGAGGAATGGGAGGGAGAGACGGAGACGACTTGTGTATCACATTAATGTGTGTGTGTTGGAGCGGTGGGGGTGCATTCAATGCTCTGCACCTGCAAAAGAAGGGGTAGTCGAGGCCATGGGTAATTTCATCGAAAAAAAAGAAGTGATTTGGGTCAAAAGTGGTATTATTTTCTTTTTAAATCCACATGTCTTTTGATTTGTCAATCGAGGGACACTTTCGTGTTTGTTTACAAAGTAGGTCAAAATCATAAATTCGGCACCAAAATACCCCTCGCCAACTCTCTCTCATCATTCAATGCCACCTGACACAAGCACGAGAGAGAAAAATGAGAGAGATATCTCTCTACATTAAGATGAGAGAGATATCTCTCTACAGGAAGAGAGTGAGAGAGAGTGGTGGGATTCCATTTATTTTTATATAAATTCCTTCATTTTTTGATGAAATATTTCAAAATTTTCGTTCATTATTTTCTTTATTGTTCTGCTTTGTGTAATAAAGAGATGGAAGGAGGCTGCGGGAAGATGAGGGGAGGAGGAAATTATTAAGGAAGAGAGAGCGGGGAGGAAGAGAGTGGGAGAGAGTGAGGAATCCTTCAACTTTTAAGTGAGGAATCCTTTAATTTTTAAGTGAGAAATTCTTCAATTTGTAATGGATACTTCAAGGAAGAGGAGAGAGGGAGGTTGGGTGGAGAGAGAGAGGTTGGAGAGAGAATGAGGAAGTGAGAGATAGATCGGGTGGAGAGAGGATGTTGGAGAGAGAATGAGGAAGTGAGAGAGATCAGGTGGAGAGAGGGAGGTCGGAGAGAGAGAGAGAGGTTGGGTGGAGGGAGAGTGAGGTTGGAGACAGATTGAGTAAGTAAGAGAGAGATTGAGTGAAGCGAGGAAGATCGGGTGGAGAGAGAACGAGGAAGTGAGAGAGAGATCACGTGGAGAGAGGGAGGTCGGAGAGAGAGAGAGAGAGAGTGGATGGAGAGAGAGAGAATATGACAGTTGGTTTCTCTCCCTCTCCATCCATTCTCTCTCTCCACTCTCACAAATAATCAAGGAATCCTCATGAATAACTAAAAGGAATCCTCACAAATAACTAAGGAATCCTCACAAATAACTAACGAATCATTGTAATTTTGAAGTATTTAATCTCTTATATTAGCTAAAATTTGAAATGATTCGAAACAATACACGACCGCCACTCTCTCAACCGGCACTCTGTCTCGCTCACCCTCTCGCCATCTACTCTCTCACTATCTCCATCTGATCTCTCTCTCCATCCACACACTCCCACACACACACCCTCCCGCTGCCCTCTTTTTCTCCCCCTGACCTCTATCTCTCTCTCCCTCCACTCTCGCCCCCGCTCTCTCCCCCTCCGTCTCTCTCCATCTCTCTCACTCTCTCTCTCCCTCCAGATCCATGCACAGGATCCCCCGAGCCCCGTCGGCCCCCGTGGCAGGTCGTCATGGCGCCGGTCCGGGCTCACCCTCCTTGCCGACAACTACCCCTCCCAGCCTTCGTCCTCGTCTCCGGTGGCAATGCCGGGGTGGTCGGGGGAGAGAGAGAGAGCGCGCGAGGTCGGGGGAGAGAGAAATCGAGGCCGGTGGGAGAGAGAAAGCGAGGGCGGCGGGAGAGAGAAAGCGAGGGTGGGGGAGAAGAAAGCGAGGTCAGGGGAGAAGGAAGCGAGGGCGGGGGAGAGAGAAAGCGAGGCTTGTGGGGGAGAGAGAGAGAGAGAGGCCAGAGCAACCCTGACGCCGGCGTGCAACCCCGACGCCGTTCGATCTCCCTGAGCTTCGTCGCTGTCCGTGGGAACGCCGCTGACGCTTCTCTCTCCCGAACACCCTCCTGCGCCGGCGTGCAACCTTGACGCCGTTCGATCTCCCTGAGCTTCGTCGCCGTCCGCGGGAACACCGTTGGCGCTTCTCTCTCCCGAACACCCTCCTGCGCCGGCGTGCAATCCCGACACCGCTCGATCTCCCTGAGCTTCATTGCCGTCCTCGAGAACGCTGTTGACGCTCTTCTCTCACTCTGTCAACGTCTTCGAGAAGGTTCATGGAGGTCGCCATCACTGGCGCCGAGTTCCAGAAGCTCCTCCCCTCCAGTTTCGGCTCTTCCCCCTCCCCTCCAGCTCCTCCTCCCCTCTTCTCTAGCTCCTCCTCCCCTCATGCTCTCCTCTGTTTCTCTCTCTCTCTTCTCCATCGCCTCCTCCCCTCCGACGCCCGCTGCTTGCATTGCGACTCACGCCCCGCTGCTTATAACGAGGACATTTTGCCGTCGCACCAACATCGTCGCCGGCAGAGACCGACGTTCGAGCTCGAACGGGCTCGACGCTCGGGGATGGTCGCTCGACGCTCGAGCTTGAGTTGTTCGACGCTCGAGCTCGAGTTGTTCGACGCTCGAGTCAACTCGAGCTCGAGTTGCTCGACGCCCGCACGAGCGGTTCGCTAATGTTGGGAGCATGCCCCACTTATATTGAATAGGCAGTGCA
This sequence comes from Narthecium ossifragum, assembly GCA_963920575.1. Classification (NCBI taxonomy): domain Eukaryota; kingdom Viridiplantae; phylum Streptophyta; class Magnoliopsida; order Dioscoreales; family Nartheciaceae; genus Narthecium; species Narthecium ossifragum. Next base: position 15,474,049 of record OY986969.1, read on the forward strand.
TCAGTTCTCTGTGCTGTTTTGGTAATATTTAAAGAATATCTTGTAATATTTAAAACAATACATGGTAATATTTAAGTATTCTTTAGTTATTTGTAAATTTGAAGCATCTTTCCCTCTACGTGTGAGGAATCATTGTAAATTTGATGTATTCAAAGCCAAGCATCCACATGGTCTTCTCTCTCCATCCAGAGAGAGAGAGAGAGGGAAGCATCTTTCTCTCCTCCGCACTCTCTCTCTCCACCCATCTTTCTCTCTCCTACACACTCTCTCTCCACCCATCTTTCTCTCTCCTCCACACACTCTCTCCACCCATCTTTCTCTCTCCTCCGCACTCTATCTCTCCTCGCTATCCTCTGCACACTCTCTCTCCACCCATCTTTCTCTCTCCTCCGCACTCTCTCTCTCCACCCATCTTTCTCTCTCCTCCGCACTCTCTCTCCACCCATCTTTCTCTCTCCTCCGTACTCTCTCTCTCTCCTCGTTCTCCTCCGCACTCTCTCTCTCTCCACCCATCTTTCTCTCTCCTTTGCACTCTCTCTCTCCTCGCTCTCCTCTACACTCTCTCTCCAACATCTTTCTCTCTCCTCCGCACTCTCTCTCTCTGCCGCCCTTCGCTCTCTCTCTCTCTCTCATGCATGCCACCCTCGACGTCGAGAGAGAGAGAGTGCAGAGGAAAGAGAAAGATGGGTGGAGAGAGAGAGAGTCGATGGAAATAGAGATCGGCTGGAGAGAGAGAGAGCAACAGTCATATGAATTCCTTACTTATTCTAGAAATTCATAGCCTAAGTAAGGAACTCCTCGCATAAGTAAGGAATTCATATGCTAACTATGTAATTCCTTGTATAAGGAATTCAATTCACAGGCTAAGTAAGAGTAAAGAATTCATATGCTAAGTAAGGAATTCCTCGCATAAGTAAGGAATTCATATGACAGTTGCTCTCTCTCTCCGCCTGGTCTTCTCTCTCCATCGACTCTCTCTCTCTCTCTCCACCCATCTTTCTCTCTCCATCGACTCTCTCTCTCTCCACCTATCTTTCTCTCTCCATGGACTCTCTCTCTCTCTCCGCCTGGTCTTTCTCTCTCCATGACTCTCTCTCTCTCTCTCCACCCGGCCTCTCTCTCCTCGACCTCTCTCTCTCTCATCCGTCCCCACTCTCTCTCCCACCTCTATCTCTCTCTCTCTCTTCCGTCCCCACTCTCTCTCCCACCTCTCTCTCTCTCTCTCTCTCTCTCTCTCTCTCTCTCTCTCTCTCTCTCTCTCCGTCCCTACTCACTCTCCCACCTCTATCTCTCTCTCTCTTCCGTGCCCACTATCTCTCCCACCTCTATCTCTCTCTGTCGCGCCCCGACGAGCGAAAGCCCAACAGGGCCGGGCGACGCGAACCGGAATCTACAAACGCGGAAAAAGACGGCGAGAGTTCCCTCTAACCTATTGGTCTCCCTAGTAATTCACCAAAAGCACCCTCAAACTAAAACAACAATTGAACAACATCAAACCACGAATTTAAAACTCAATGTGTTTAATATACATAACCTCGGAGAGGGGAAGATTTGAATACAACATTACTCCCGTAGGAGACTAACTAACCAAAGGTAAAAGCAGTAAAGATCGCCACCTCTCAAAGTACACCAGGCGCCGCCGCACCGCCGACCAACTACCCGGTAGGGGCTACGGAAGAAGAACTGACGCCTGCACCTGCAAAACGCAGCCCGGGTAGGTGTGAGCACTAAGCTCAGTAGGGATCTACACTACGACACAGAGAAGGAAGAGGGAAACGCAATAGTGTCGCCCTCAAATAGGACCTAGGTGTATACAGGGGTCCCATAACCCCACCGCGTGTCCCTGAGGCCCAGGAGCAGCCATCAGTAGCAGGAACAACACTGGCGACACACAACTGCAGGGAACGACACTGCAGGCGGGAAAAGGCACCGCTGGGTAGACAACTCCTCTACCCCAGGGTCCGCTCAGTGGGACACCGGCTACACCTCAGCATCCGACTCAAGGCCGACACGACCTCTACAGTCATCAAGCGACAAGTGTACCAGTCCTCTAAGCCTATCATCGAAACAACTGGACACCACCATTCGAACCGGGTCCAAACCACCCAACCCCGGTCCTAGGGCTAAGTCCGAGCTTCCAGCCTCGGGACGGCGACCCACAGATCACCCACGCCCTAACCAATGCAACTAATGCACAACAGGGAATGTATGCTATGAACATACACAGATAAGAAGTAAATCATGCAACAGTATGACAAACATCATATAAGTCAACCGGATCGCTGCAGCGGTACTACCGACCGCTGCCAGCCGATCCGCAGTGAGTCTCGGCATTACGACGGTACCGCGACCGTCAACCGCGGACTCCTGCAACGGGAAGCAACCCCGAAAACGATGATGAACAGTAAATAATATAATATTATATTCCAAAATATAATATTATATTCAAAACACCCAAAAGTTCTCTACTAGAGGCTAATTGATCCCGTCGATCCGACATCCAAACGACGTCGGATTCAAGATCCAACTTAACCATTAGTAGATGTACATACCAGGATCAACATATCCAAAATCCATAATCATCCAACGGTTGGATTAACGGAAAAACACTAATCAAAACCGTTAATCAAACTAACTTTCCAATTAATTGCTGCAACGCAGCCCTCCAGTAAACAATTCATAAAAAATCGTAGGAAAATCAGAAAATTATGAAATCAGTTGGGTTAGAGAGTATATTTAAAGACCTACAACTCTTATGGTCATCACAACCCAAGCTCATGTATGTACCGGCCGGAAACCTCGCCGCAAGCCGGCTGTTCTTCAAGAACAGCAGAAAACAGAGAATCCGAGCTTAATCATGCATAAAACCTACTAAGATCTCAACCAAAGATCATGAAACTCATATCAGAAATTCTAATAGGCATGAGAAATCCAACAAGACAAAGATCAACAAGATCCAACGAGCCTTAGAACACCCAAAATGATGGTCGGAGGAGGGAGAACGGAGGAGAAGAAGCTCGCTGACGGGAGAAGAGAGAAAAACAGAGCTTTCGGGTGAGGAGAAATAAGAAGAGAAGAAGAAGGAAGGAGGGGAAGGAGAAAAGGAGGAAAGGGGGAGGGGACAGCCAGGAGAGAGGGGAGAAAGGTGAAGGAGGGGAGGGAAAGTCCTCCCCCTCTGACAGGAGAGAGTGACGGCCAACGGCGGCCGTCCTCGCGAAGCAGAAAAAGCCACCGACACGAGTCCGATCGATCACTCCAAGGCGCGATCGATCGCTCGCGCCCTGGATCGATCCCAACACCAAATCGGATCGATCCGAGCGGGTCAAAACCCACCGACTCGCTCACGAGTCCGATCGATCGTTCCAAGGAGCGATCGATCGCTCAAGGGGCGTAAGCTGCCCAAAAGCAAGCTTCAGCGCGCCCGAGCTGGGATCTTCCGATCCCGGGTCCACCTAGCCATTCTAAATAAACACTAACACATACAAGGTCAGTGTGTGCATACGCGGATGTGAAATAAACCAACAAGGCGCAATTTACCAAATTGCCCTTGCGGTCTACAACGAGCCACAGGGGTAGAGGGACAGGTCCTCACACTCTCTCTCTCTTCCGCCCCACTATCTCTCCCACCTCTATCTCTCTCTCTCCCTTATCTATATATCTCTCTCTCTCTCTTCCGCTCCACTATCTCTCCCACCTCTATCTCTCTCTCTCCCTGATCTATCTCTCTCTCTCCCGGATCTCCCTCCCTCTCTCTCACTCACTCTCTCTCCATCGCTCTCCATCCCACCCGATCTCTCCATCGAGCCGCCCTCGCCGCGCCCATAACGAACCCCACGCCCACCGCCCCCGCCGCGCCCACAACGAACCCCACGTCCGCCGCCCCGCCTTCGTCCTCGTCTCCGGCTCCTCCTCCCCTCCGGCTCAATGCCTCTAACCTCCACGCCGCCACCTCCGTCCCCGTGTCCCCATCGCAGAGCAACCCCTCCACCACCCCCACCGCCTCTTGCTCCCATCTCCACCCCCTCCCTTTCGTCCTCGTCCCCGGCTCCTCCTCCCATCATGTTCTCTCCTCCCCTCCTGCCCTCTCCTCCCTCTTCCTTTGTTTCTCAAGCACCTCACCCGCCACTCCCGCCCCGCCCCGATACTCCTTCACGAACAGCTCCACCATCATCGTTGAGTTCGCCGTCACCACCACCCGCCTCCCCCCGCAGCCGTCGAACGCCCGCCAGCTCTCCTTGCGCACGTCCGTGGCGTAGTGCCGCGGGAGCACCGCCCGGGCCGCGAGCTCCACGTCGCGAATGCGGATCCCCTCTGGCTTCGTCGCTTCCTCTTCTTCGGCTCCTCCTCCCCTCCAGCTCCAGCTTCTCCTCCCCTCTTCTCCAACTTCTCCTCCCCGGCTCCTCCTCCGCTAGCTCTGTTTCTCCGCTCTCTCTCTCCTCTCTCTCTCTCTCTCTCTCCTCCATTTTTCTCTCTGTCTCCTCCCTCCTCTGTTTCTTACCGGCAACTCCCCTCCGCCGGCATCGGCGCCCTGCCACTCCAGCTACCCCCCCCCCCCCCCCCCCCCCCCCCTTCCAAGGAGTTCCGCCATCTTCGATGAGGCCTTCATGAAGGCTATAGAGGCCTCACTGATCGCTTAACTAAGAATTCATATGCTAAGTAAGGAATTCCTAGCATAAGTAAGGAATTCCTCGCATAAGTATGGAATTCCTTGCATAAGTAAGGAATCCATCCTTGCATAAGTAAGGAATCCAGAGACTAAGGAATTTAGATTGTAAGTAAGGAATTTATAGGCTAAGTAAGGAATTTCTCGTATAAGTAAGGAATTCCTCGCATAAGTAAGAAATCATATCCAAACCGACTTAAACACTAAACTTAAGTCTACTAAAACCCAAAAAAATTGGAATACATCCACCCTCTCTCTCTCTAAAATAATGAAGAAATTCGTACGAGAGAATAAGATGGACGATGTCACATATTAATGTAGAGATATCTCTCATCTCTCTCTCTCTCTCGTGCTTGTGTCAGGTGGCATTAAATGATGAGAGAGAGTTGACGAGGGGTATTTTGGTCCCGAATTTATGAATTTGGCATGTTTTGTAAACAAACACGAAAGTGTCCCTCGATTGACAAACCAAAAGACAAGTGGATTTAAAAAGAAAATAATACGTCGAAAGTGTAAACAAAAAGTAAAATGATTTGATTTTGCAAAATCCAAAACTAAGTGAATTTAAAAGGTAAAAAATTTCAAATCGATATGATGTTTTTCTATGGGCTTCAAATCTGAGCTAAATAAATCAAATGTCTTATATGCCTTATGTTGTTAATTTTTGTTGGCATAAAGTAACAATGCATCAAGGTCCTTTTGTGTCTACTTTTTTAAATAAATACTTGTATTAGCTAACACATAATGATACGGTTGACAGTCCAGCTCAACTTGGGCTAGCCAAACCCACGCCCAACTATAGGGCGAGACCCACATGTCGGGTGGACTCAGGCGGGACTCACGTGGGATTGGGCCCACCACTTGGAAGGACTCGGCCATGGACTAGGTCCCAAGCAAAGGCCGACCACTAGGGTACTTTTTTCCTATATGGTCTGGTTAGTTACCTTAGTTTGAGTCAGTTTCCTGGTCTTAATAGAGTTAATTAAGAGTTTTTTTCTCAGTTGAGTTTTCTATTTATTTGAGTCATAGTTTTGGTTGAGTTAAGTCACTACTTATTTAGTTAAGTCATGGTTATTATGAGTCAGTTTGAGTTGTATTAGGAAGAGTCTTATTACTTGTTGGTTAAGCAAGAAGGTATTCTAGTTTGATTAGAACTCTGTCGATGCCTGTATAAAAGGACCTCTATATCTTGTATTGAAAAAGAGAAGAGGATGAATAAAGTTAGTAGTTAGTAGAGTAAACCCTAAGAGTATTATAACTTAACTTCCTCAAGTCCACCTGCCACCTTCACCCCTCTCTACCGCTGGGTTACTCTCCACCAGCCGCCCACCACCCATCGCTGTCCGCCACTATCATCCACCGTCCACTTCACCCATCCTCGACGTCCTCCCTTGGCCGCCGCCTCTCCTCAGCCACCTTCCTTGGCCCGAGTTCCCAAGTGCAGCCGACCATACTTAGAGGAGTTGTTAGGTATTCCTCTTCATTACTTCGTTGATCGCTCACAAACATATCGTTAAAACATTGCAAACTCAATCAAATATTAAATTTATAATCCTTATTCAATTACTACACTACTAGATAGAATAACGGTGAAGTTAGGAGTCGATCCACAGGAAAAACGTTGGAAATCAAAATCAATTCTCAAAACCCTAAAACTAAGGAAAAGAATCAAAGATAGAATAGAGTTATCTAAACTAATAAAGAAAAGAAATAAAAGGTTGATCAATTTGAATCAATGGATTAGTTACTTAGGAATCACTCAATCCACCCTAGTTTCATTATTAGTCTTCTCTAGTTATCATCTTGTTCCCTTCTCTCAATATTATGGATCATATGGCTACAAGCTCACATGAATCCCTAAAATAAAGTTAATGTTCCCAACGGCATAACCTATTTTTGGTTGGCAAAGATTGTCTTTGGTCCTATGATTACATTAAATTATACTACTCCTAATGACCTTGGCACAACTTATCTTCACGTAGCATAGCTTATCTCAAAGGCAAACCAATAACTTCATGAAAACCATCTCATAAATCTCTACAATCAATCACAGAAATCATGTAGGACTGAAAGTACGTCAAGGGAACTCTATTCCTTCAACTCTATTAACAATAAAATCATATTCATGAGATCATGCATCGAGAAGTTCACAAGAATCCAACTAAAGAAAAACCAAAACTACACTAGGGTTTCATGATATTCCTAAATACAATAATTAGCACCTCATCTTTTGGATGAAAGCCATCGGGTTGGAATAAGAAGTTGTCACCATCCACATCCTCTCCGTCTTCTACTTTCTTCTCCAAAGATTGTCAAAAAGATGAGAAACTCGGCTGGAACAACCCCTTTATATAATAGAAACCCTTCATCCCGGAATTAGAAGTTATAATTGAACTTAAACTCTAATTTTCCTAAATTCTGCGTTGATGACGTCATCGGAGCGATCGATGGACTCAAATCCGATCCATCGCTCAAGTCGGTTTGACTGGGTCTTCACTGCCACGTCATTAATTCATTTTAGCTTTTATCCAATTTCAGCTTTCATGGATCCAACTGTGCTTCAAATATGGCGCCAATCTATCCGGAATCTCACAAAGTCTTCAACATGAAAGTTGTAGCTCTGTAAGTCCTCTTTCATTTCCCATAATTTCAGAATATTTGGACTTTTATACAATATCTGGTAATTTAGTTTTAAACAATCGACGAAGCAGTCTTTTTGCAGAATTTAGTGATTTTTGACCGAATTTCTTGTATTTCTTTTCAAATTCTACTTAAACCTGAAATAAAATAATAGGATATCAAATACACCTACTCTACACCTAACAAAAGTAATTTAAGGGGTTTAATTAGGAATAATTAGTGACTTATCATTCATCTCTCTCCTTCAACTTAGTTTCTTCCTCGTCGAATACCTAGGGTGCTTCTCCAAAAACCCAAGCCCCGTTTGGTACGGGGATAAAAGTTATTCAGGGATAAAAGTTATTCTGGGTAAAGTAGTAATGATTACTTGGGATAAGAAAAAAGTAGAGAGGAGTAGTACGTGGAATGAGGATAACTTTTTATGGGTGTTTGGGAATAAAGTGTGGAATAACGGGAATATTCCCCCCTTAACCCGGTATAAAAGTTATCCCGGGTTAACTATCCCCGTACCAAACGGGGCCGACCTAGTCATAAACTTGGTTAAAGAGGAGCCGAGATCAGACAAGAGACCCGGTACCCGTGCCTATGAGAAGGCTCGGCATATCACATAAAGGGAAGTACATAGAGGATGAGAAAAGATGCTGCATCACGTAATACTGATCAACCACTCTCTTAAACCATCTACATCAGCTCTTCTTAACAAATTTTTTTAAATACAGTAAAAATAGTCATTTTTCTAGTTTACTAGTTCTGTGTTGGGATTTTTGTTTATATACTCTTCCAAATGGTGATATTTGTCTTAATGCCTATCAATAGTTTGAAATTGTCTATATACCCTTGCAATTCTTTTTAGAGTTATTAGGCCATAGCCCAAATCTAGCCCACTCCTTGTCCAGAGCTCCATACATCTTGCTAAAAACCCCACCTTTCCTGCTTTCATATGAATAACCCAAAAACACATAAAAATGACAATAATACCCTTACCCTTATTTTATTTTATTTTATTCCAGCATTTTCTCTCTCCTCTCTCTCCTCTCTCTCCTCTCTCTCCTCTCTCCCCCGGTGAGTCAGCCCTCACCTTCTCTGTCGCCCACCCACTTCGGCGACCACCCCCTTCCCAACCTTTTCTCTCTCCTCTCTCCTCCCAACCTCCGACGGACCTCTACAATCCCGACAACTCCTTCTTCGGCGTACCCGCGGCCACTCGACCTTGGCCACCACCCCTCCACCCTCCTACCTCCTCGTTCCCGGTCACCCCCGACGCCTTCCAAGCTTCGTACCGACGTCGCCGCCTCCTTCTCCTCATTCCCTCTTCATTGCCGACGATGCCCGACCTCCTCCGATGCCACCCTTCCAGTCACCAGCAACAGCCATCCAAGCTCGCCCATCGTCGAGACCCTCCGCCCCCTCAGGTTCCAGCACCCACCGATGGTTACGCTCCGTCTAAGGACACTGATCGTCACCGAGCTCTCCAACCCTCACCGGAACCCCGCGCCACCCCTCCTCAACCCCTCCGTCTCCGGCCTCCCCGACCCTATCTACCACCGGATCCGAAGTCCTGTCGCTGTTGCGACCCTCGTCCACCCCCTTCTAGATGAGATCCGTCGATCCAGTGGCGTCCGTCGGAGATGGAGTCCGTCGAGGAGGCCTGAGCTGAGCTGGTTCAACCAAGCCAACCTCAAAGGACTGGATCAGATCCCATCCGATCTGATTCAATCTGGTATAATCCAGATTGATCCCTTCAAATCCAGGCCCTCCACCCCGCCCTGATCTAATCAGATGCTCAGAGTGATCCAGCTCTGATTGGGCTAGATATGATCCAACTAGATCAAGCCATTAGTCGTTTTCATCTTTTTAAATTCATTTTCATCTTTCTAAATTAATTTTCATCTTTTTGCATGCATTTTCATCTTTCTGAATTCATTTTCATATTTCTCAATTCATTTTCATCTTTCACAAATCATTTTCATCTTTCTGAATTCATTTTAATCTTTCATACATTTTCATCTTTTTAACTCTATTTTCATCATTTTAAATCTATTTTTGTCCTTTTTAACTTTATTTTTATATTCTTAACTCTATTTTCATCTTTTGAGTTGTACTTGAATGCTGGTGCAATATGGTTGTGTTGGACATGTGTACTACGGTCTCGTGATGTTCAAATCAAATCTTGTACAAGGACCGCATTGCATGAATAGGCCAGGGGTCAGGTCTAGGAACTTGCGATCGACGCTACGGGTGAACGTGATCCCCGTAATTGATCGGGGTTGTAGGAGAATGCTTATGAAATCCAAATTGGATGAGACAAGTAAATTGCTATCGTTCGGGGATTGATTGTTTCTCTGGAACCTTAATCTTAGTGGCTATTGGGAGGTAACCTATTGTCTGCTGGTCGACGCCAGTCTAGCTGTGCCCACAGTTGGCAGAGTAATGTCCCGGACTGTGGTGGAGAGCGAGCTGTGCCCATGGTTGGCAGGGTAGTCGCCCGGACCGTGGTGGAGAGTAATGGGTCGATTGCGAGCTTGGGCTTAAGTTGTGACTTCCCTTGAGCTAAGACTTAGGCGCCATATTACTTGCTTATTTATGTTGGTTCTTAGTTAGTTTCTTGTGTACCGTTAGTTAGTCTCCTACTAGGCGTTTTGCTCACCCCTACTTGGACTGCGTTCGCAGATCCACTTTCTTTTGCAGGTTTACCAGGTGATGACGCTTGAGCATGAGGTCTTTGGAGGATTCAATATTGATTTCATTTATCCACTTCCATTTAATTCATTAGAAGATTGTATTGATGGAAACGATTGGAAATAATGGGTGATTCATTCATGTATTCGGATTATGAAGTTTGTAATTAATCCTTGGAGTTTTTGTACCAGAATTTAATTGATTATATGTAGGAATGAACATAGTGAATTTTGAATGGCTTGAGTATGATGGTTGAGAACAGGTTGATTAGATTGTGTTAGTATAGAGCAGGGTTTTTCTCGCGTCCCGTGGTCGGGATTGGTATATCCCGGGGCGGGGCGTGACAGATGGGGCGATGACGGATCTGAGAGGGAGGAGAAGCTCGGGTGGCGTCTGAGCTCAGGTCAAGGTCGTCGGTGCAGAGGGAGGTCGTCGTCGATGCAGGGGACCTCAGGGGTAGGTCGATACGGCCACGGAATAGAGAGGGCTCACCGTAGGGGCCGCGGCTCCGATGGAGGAGGTGATGGCGGTTTGGGGGAGTTTTGCGGGGTTTAATGGGCGGCGGATGCAGGGGACCTCGGGCAGAGGCCATGGAATGGAGAGGGCTCGTCGTAGGTGGCCGCGGCTCCGATGGGGGAGGTGATGGCGGTCTGGGGGAGCTTGCCGGGGTTAATGGCCATGGGTTACGGCAATGGGTTTCGGGGTGGTCGGTGACGCGTGTAACGGCGAGGGCGGAGGCGGTGGCGTGGGATTGTGGCAGGGAGGCGAGGGAACTGGTGGTCGTGGCAGCGAGGGGTCGGGGAGGTGAGCCAACGACGGGGCACAACCATGAACGCAAGCTGGGATCTTTGGCAATCCGGCGATGGAGCTCCGGGCAAGGGCGGGACGTCGCCTGGTGCTTGGTCGGGATCAGGAAGTGAGAAGAGTGGTGGGGGGGGGGGGGGGGGGGGGGAGAACAAGAGAGAGAGAGAGAGAGAGAGAGAGGAGGGGTAACAAGTAAGAAGAGGAGGGGATTGGCATAGAAGGGCAATTTTGACTTTTGAATCATTAATACCCCCGACAGCTAATATGGGGTTTTAAGCTTAAACATAAAGCTAATGGGGTTTTTAATGAATATTTTTGTTAAACTGGTGTTATTGACAATTAACTATTCTTTTTATCTATATAGGCTCCATTATGACAATTTTGACCATAGCTAATTATAAAATTTAGAGCTGCGCATCGCCATTGGAAAACAAATACGACTCAAAATTGGTAACGAGCAACTTTTAAGTCAATTGAGCCACTTTGGTAAGATAGTCAAGTGTGACTCAACTCCATATCCCTAAGGTCAAGTTTGCTTGGCGGGATAGGACAAAGAGAGGTTTCAGGCTCTCGAGTTTGGAGTCTCGACCACCTAATCACCAGGCGACTACTCCAACCCCACCAACCAAGAAGTTGCAGTTTAGCATTGCTTTCAAGCCACGAGATAAAAGGGCAACATCCAAAAAATATATTATCTGACGCTTCAGAATTTAAAAGGTATCCCTGATTTCCCTATATCGGACTAATTTGCCGCCCACCAATGTGGAGTGTGGACTCTACTTTTCTAATTCGGAAGTCATGGATTCGAACCCATAAACCCACAATTCATCATTCAAACGACATCTAAGTCAGCCCGCCAAATCAGACATTTTTTGTTCTTATATCATACAACAGCCCCGCCAACCCCATGCATTTGGGAAAAGTAATCAGGTTTCAACGTACCTATCAAAAAACAAGGGTACCCCCTGTGATATGTAATACATTTCAAAATTACCCTGCAAACGTCCTCACGGCTATAAAAGAACAATGTAAAATTTCTATTTTATCACTAAATTATTTTTATTTGGATTTAAACTCGCCAAGATAGGCTAGGGCAAAGAAGACATTTTACAAGGTCCAGTCTAAACGCCGTGAGAATGAAAGATTTTTTTTTTTTGAATTTTTCCATTGCTGCAAGGTATTTTTGAAAGTTTTTGGATGTAAGAGATAAATTCTAAATACATATAGTTTTTACTAAATACACCACAGCCTACACTGAAATTCCTTAAACTCGTCAAGATAGGCTAGGGGCAAGGCAGACATTTTACAAGGTTCGTGAAAATGAAAGATTTTTTTTTTCTGAATTTTTTTGATTTTTGCAAGGTATTTTTGAAATTTGTTGGATGTCAAGGATAAATTCTAAGTACATATAGCTTTTTACTAAATACACCACACCCTACAATGAAATTTCTTAAATACCCTTATCTTCATCCCCCACACTCACACCACCACCCACTACCACATGCATTGGCGACCATCACCACCACCAACCCTAGCAGCCGCCACCACCGCCTTCACCATCACTACCACACCCATCACCATGACCACCGCCACCACTACCTCCCCCGCACTACCACCGTCACCACAACCATTGTTTCCACCCCCGCCCATCCTTCATGCCGCCACAACCTCTGCCGCTGGTCGTCTCAACCACCACCCGTTCCAATTACCATTGATGCCTCCACCACCACCACCGCCACCACTGCCACCACTGAAGGTCTAAGTGGGGAGTTGATCTTAGGCCTTATATAATAAAATCAATTATGAAAATCTAAAGAGGAGAAGTCTAATTAAATCGCATGCTTGCAAAAGATAAGAGTATAAAATAAACAAGTAACTGAAGAATAAAAGATGAGAGTTAAAGATATTGTACCGGATTTTATAGTGGTTCGGCAAACCTTGTCTACGTCCACTTCACTCATCTGTTAGCCACGTGTCCCACGATCTCTAATGTTCATGTTGATTCCTCCACGTTGTGACTTGGTTGATCGCTATCATGCTTGCCCGATGGTTCTTCTACTATCGCCATGCTATACTCTGGTCGATGCAATTGTGCTTTAGTTGGTGACTTCTCTTTATTTTAGTCGACAACTTCTCTATACCTTGGTCGATGGTTTCTTTCTGTATCTTGAGTGATAGATTTTCCCTTGCACATTAGATACTTGATCGACCAACTCAGTTGGGTCACTAAAGTGTCAATCAGTAAGTTATCGGTCATTCATATCACCATACATTAACTCATCGGTAATCTAGATCATTGATTATATTAATTAGGGGGATTTGTAATTTAGTCCTCTATGAGACCCCAACTTGTCATTTGGTCCCCTATACAAGATCATAAGTTTTTTAGTACCACTCTAGAGAAAAAGTCAATACTACCCTAATATGTCCCGCGCCGCGCGTCCGACCCTCCCACTGGCTTCCCCGTCCCGTCCGGCGCCCCCCCTGGCGTCCTCGTCCCATTCCGGCACCCCGCAGCCACGAGGTCGTCCTCTTCCCCGTCATGATCCCGAGGTCGTCGCCGTCGCCAGGATATGCGCGTCCGACGCCCTCCCATCCTCTGGCCTCCTCTTCTTCGCAATGCCATCCGATCCTGTCGGATCGACGCAAGGTCACCTCCAAATCCCGTCGCCGTCGCGATGCCATCTGATCTCGTCGCAGTCCGCCGTCCCCCCCCCCCCCTCCCCTCGCGCATCCAACGCCCTGCCGCCGCCCCCGCTCCAACCCGGATCCTGGATCCCCGCTCCAAACTCTACTCCAGATTCGCCGGTCCAAAGCTCCAAAGCTTGTCACCGGTCCAAAGCTCAAGATCCGTCGCTCTCTCGTCCCCCCTCCACCCCGCGCGTCCATCCGGCTTCAATTTTGTTTTTTTTTTAAATTACTTTTTTGTAGTTACTTTTTAATTTTGTGTAGTAACTTTCCAATTATATGGTTACTTTTCTTGATACAGAATGGAAAGTAACTATCAATTTTTGTAAAAATATTAAAACAATATGGTAGTTACTTTTAAATTTTGATACACAATGGAAAATGACTATCAATTTATGCAAAAATCTGTTAAAAAAATGTTGGTAGTTACTTTTTAATATTGTAAAAATATGATAGTTACTTTTCAATTTAAGAAAATATGGTAGTTACCTTTTCATTTTGTAGTTAAAATATTAAAATATTAAAAAATTGAAAAATATTTGTAGTTACTTTTCAATTTTGTAGTTACTTTCCATTTTTTCCAATTTTTCTGGGGCATATTACTTTTTAAATATTTGTAATTAAAATATTACAAAATATTATGTGAAATGTTTGTAGTTACTCCTCAATTTTGGTAGCTACTTTTTATTTTTAGGCAGTTACTTTTCAGCTTTTTTGGTAATTACTTTTCAATTTTTTTGATAGTAACTTTTCGACGGGAATACGAACAGTCACTGAAAAGGGAATATATGACGAGAATGTTAAAAGGATATTTTAATAATTACAGCTGTAAAAAAGAGACTAAATGACTTGAAAACTTCTAAGTGGATTAGAGAGCAAATAAGTTCTCAACTAAATGACAATTATCTGTATTAATTATGAGTACATGTCAGTCATTGATTGATTAATATACCATAGCTCTAACACTTATCACTATCACGTGTCCAATTTATGCAGCAACCATAATTAAACGAAAAAAGCAAACAAAGACTGATTTCATCATGGATTCTACCAACAATGCTTTTTCTAACCCGGATTCTTGTTTGTCATCCACCGTCATCTAAACATTGCATTCAAATCTCTGACTCGTTCAGCTTCCGAATTCGCTGAATACATAAGCCATCATCTTTTATTGTTCAACCAACAACTAACTCCACCCCCCACATCTAAGCCCCAGGTATGGTCCTGGTCCCCCCTAGCTTTCTCTCTATTATATAGAAGAGCTTCTTCTGCTCATCTACTTCAACCACTTCCTCTATAAATCCCTCTTAATTTGATCCATCTCTCTTCAAGATGGATCCTTTGTCTCTCATGGAGCACCTTAGATCCCAACCCTACTGGGTTCTTGTTCTCTTCTCCTTAGGCTTCCTCTTTGCTCTAAAGATCGCCATCTCCTTCCTATCCTGGGTCTTCGTCACCTTCCTCCGCCCCGGGAAGAACCTCAGGAAATACGGCTCCTGGGCTGTGGTCACCGGCTCTACCGACGGCATCGGGAAGGGCTTCGCCTTCCAGTTTGCGCGGAAAGGGTTCAACTTGATCCTCGTCGGCCGTAACCCCGACAAGCTCAACGACGTTTCGTCGCAAATCCGGGCGGAGTACAAGAAGGCGCAGGTGGAGACCGTGGTGGTTGACTTTTCCGGGGATCTGGTTGAAGGGGTTGAGAGGCTGAAGAAGGCGGTTGAGAATGTGGATGTGGGGATTCTGGTGAATAACGCCGGGATTTCGTACCCCTACGCGAGGTTTTTCCATGAGGTGGATGAGGAGCTCCTGAGGAATTTGATTAAGGTGAACGTGGAGGGTGTGACGAGGGTGACGCAGGCGGTTCTGCCCGGGATGCTGGCGAGGAAGAGAGGGGCGATTGTGAATATGGGGTCGGGGGCTTCGATTGTTGTCCCCTCTGAACCGCTTTATGCTGTCTACGCCGCCACCAAAGCGTGAGTTCTCGATTTGTTATTTGTTTTGTTTCGGATGATTGAGGAACTTTAGGAGAAAGATTTGAAACGAGGACGGTGTGATGTTTAAGCGTTTTTTTTTTCCCCCTGGAAATCATAGACTGGTGCAACTGGTGGTTAAGGGATTGATAGATAGCTTATATAAAGAAGAATGGATGAATAATTTCCAGCTATTTGAATTTTTATTTAACTGTTACATTATGGAGATGTTATATCTCGCACTTGACACGATTTTGCTTGTCCACAGATACATAGATCAATTCTCTAGATGCCTGTATGTCGAGTACAAGGACAAGGGTATTGATGTTCAATGCCAGGTAATTTTTTTCCTTATCAAATTTTTTGTGTTCTTCTAATGAACCTTTGCTGTATTCATGAACTTCTTCTATGACTACTACATAGGCAATAATTCATACTGGGCAAAAATCGACATTGAAGAGATAGATAGCATTGCTTTGCGCTCTTTTGTTTTCTCATTATGAAATCGATCACTCTTGATATGAAACATGTTTCATTTTCTTTGCGTGAATTACCTTCTTGAATCAACCATCAAGTTAATCGGCACATCCCAGCATGCTTGATTTGATCTTTGCTCATATTAGGGTGCTTAGAAATGTACAACAATTGACATCCCATCTATTTTGGTTTTTCACAAGCTTATTGACCCCTTTTGGGTTTTACCTGATGATAGATAAGCAAGCATCAGTTTTCAAGATCGAATGCCTAGTGGCTCAATTTGCAAACACCAGGCAGTAGTCTTTCGTATTAAATTTTAGGGTGTTTGAGTATCTTCTAATATATTTCTAATGGGAAAAAATAACAAGTTATGATTTGGCTGTTTCGTCATCTTCTAAATTACATAGTGCAGGGTTTCCTGGTATCAAATATGTAATCATGTATATCTTTCAGAGTAGTAACTGTAGGTTGTCGATGCAGCTGATATGTGGGTTTTAATGTCAGATACATGGTACCTTTGTATCTATTTCTTAAATATCCCATCAGTTTGAAGACTACCTTTTGTATTAATTGCTGGGACTGCATTCTAAGTTTCTTCGTAAACCTTTTTGAAGATAAGATTTATTGAGAGATACTTACAGCTTAAACTCTATGCTCGAGAACGTAGTGTAATACACCAAATGAAGCTAAACCTTACCTACTTAGACTTTAAAATGGTGATGTATTAGGTTGAAAGTTTATATAAAGTCGATAATCTGAGGGTATTTAAAGCCGAAAATAAGTGAAGTGCCATTGCGCTTTATCAAACTTCATTTATGATGTCGTTTATATCTCACCTTCCAGCCTTCAGTGCCTCGTCTCTTATGTTTCATTTGCTTGGTTTACTACTCTGGTACTCACATTAAATGATCGCATCCTTTACATGACTTCATAATTTTACTTATTCAGCATGTTGCCTTTCTATCATCAAAAGAAATAGTGGCTTGTTGAAATGAGGCAATCCCAGACTACTTCAAGGATAAAAATTCATTTGATCCAATTCGTTTAAATAGAGCAAAGATTTTTAGTCAACAAACCTTTAGCCTTTCAGTTTTCTTTGCTGTCGATTTCCAAATGCACTCCAAAAATGTAGCACATAAGCCAGCTGCTGTTCTTACTTTTTACATCTCATTATTCTCTCTAGCTGCAGTTCATCTACTATGAATCTTGGCCTTTTTCACTAGTTGCACTTCATCTACTGTGAACGTGAAAACAAATGATACAACACGAATAAGAAGCAGATGATAATAATGAACTTCTTTATCAAACTCTTAATTGAAAAACCAATTACAAACCATTTTCCAAATACATCTAATCACGTTTGATGACTAAGAACATATTCACTATTCATTTTTTACAAAAGCAATGTCCTCTAGCTTTAGTTACACCAGTATTCTTGCATGAATAGTCTAGGATAATCAGCTCGTGCCATATTTGGTTGTTCTGTTGTTCTGCTTATATTTGATATCCTTCTATGTCATTCTGCCAATTTTTGCTTTATTCTCCAGTGATCAATCCTTCTAGGTTGCTGATCTTTTTGACACCTCGACTCGTCACCCTTTTTATTAATCTGTTGAGAAAGTATTACTCAGAAAGCAACGAGATAGGGAAATTTAGCTGATAACTCCTTTTCTCTATGGCATCTTACTCATTTGCAGCTTAATAGACTACTTTATATGTATCCTGTGTTAGTAGTGTCGTTCAAAACTTCTTGCCAGCAGGGAAAATCAACTGATCTATCTTTATGATGCCTAGATTATTAGCTAATTGTTGATTAGATGATTTGCAAATCCATATGTCTAGTAGAATCGGTAGTTGAAGGCTGTAAGTATTAGTTAAGTAGAAAATTTTGGAAGCAACTTTATGAAATTTGAAGGCAATATATTTGACTAGCGTCTTCAAAGTTAAATTTATCTTTCTATTCTTTCAAGTCAAGTAAAATTCTTGTCCAAAAATGAACTTTGTGCTTCATGTGTCCTGATTGGGATCACATGCTTGCCTTTTTTCTATCGTGTCGGATGAGTCTGTTGCTTTCTTCATTGTATATGCACTATACTCCACATTCGGATGAATGATAGTGCTCTTTGTTGATAAAATGGTTCTATCATTCATTTGAGTCCACCTGTCGTGTAAAGGAACTAAAAGAACACAAAATGGTCTGTCTAATAGTTTGAAATTTGGTCAAATCGGTCTGTTTCAGACAGAACAATTGGGTTTTGTTAAATGCTGTCTGAAAGCAGGTTTGAAACTGATGTCGGACCTTTTTTCGCCCGGTTTCTTTAGTTTTGGTTAGTGGAATATTTCTGAATTGTTTCGGTCCATTGGCTGAAATGTTTTGTAGCTTGTCTGGTTGGACCAGCTAATATAATGCTGTTAGGAGTATCCATATTATATTAAATTATTTCAATAACTTAAGCTGATGGGAGGGGGTGAATTTAATTAGTTATACGTATTCTAGCAATCTATATAAGGTTGAATAAAGAAATGGCTTTGCATGTTCAACTTAAATCATACCAGCCTTCTATTCTTCTCCCCTTCAAGTGTTCCTTCAAGAAACCTAAACTCAATCCTGAAAACTTGCATCATTAACCCCGTTAAAGGGTGAGATATTAAAGGATGACAGATAGGCATCATGAGACAACCAATGGCCAACTCATGGGTCTATGTTAAGATAGTTCCCCATGATCCACTATTTCTCCTTTTTCTTTTGGCCCTTTTGGTAAGGGTTCTACCTCGATTGCCAGCAGTGGCTGCCTGGATGTAATTCATTTTACCATGCTTAGTTATATAGTCGCCTTCTTATTCTTTTATTGAACTCAATTGTTCCTTGCTTCGTATGATCTATATGCGACAACTAGGACAATATCCTGCAGGGTTGTGGTTATGTTGTTGTTGCTATTTATGTTTGAACGAGTCAAAATATCTACAGAAGTGAGGATTTGGCTCTGTTAGTTGACATATTAACAATAAAAGTGGTCGTATATGTGTGATGATGTATGCCCAAGAGGGTGACTACATAGGTATACTGCTAGATTTTTTTTTTTGCAAATTAGTTGTCTCTTAGGTTGAACCATGGCATGACTGGATTGCATGAATAATAAGTCAAATTCTTTTTTGAAAGGACTTGTCCCTTGATTTCCTGAAAGTATTTAGCAAGTTTGGTTAGTTATTTTAACCTCTTACATGATTTCTGTTGGAGAGTTTGGGGAGCCAGTAGTGGTTAGAAAGTATTATGTAGCACTATTAAGTACTAATATTGCCACGATAGTATGTGGTGGTTGATGTCCCTATTATGCTATCACTTAACCAAAATTCGAAGTATTTGTGAAATTTTGAGTTTAGATTCCCTCTTATCTTCAATGATGTCATGGCATGGAATAAACTTATGTAAGGAGTTCTTATAGAACTTCATAATTTTTTGAAGTTCAATGTCCCTATCACACTTTCACATATGCAAATTTCCGAGTCACTAACAAAATTATGTAATGTTGGATTTGTAGAACTTGATAATTGTTCGAGTTGACGGCATCATATAAATTTAGTCAAGTTCTCTATAACAATATTTGTCTAAGTATCCATAAAAAGGAGCATGCAGACAATTGACGGGTTCCTGAGCTGTCTGCATTAAATTATGTATTGTCAGATTACATGAAAGATCATGCATGTTAGTCATACTCAGATTGATAGATTCCCATCAAAAGGAATCTTTCTTTTATGATTATCTTTTTTCCAAGCGTATAATGATTAAGCTATAGAAAATCACATATATCTTGTCTAGTCTTAAAAATTTGTTTTCATGTGTCTGTATAGCTTTGAATTTCTGTCTAGAAATATGCATTTATTTTGGTTCCTTTACCTGGAGAAGTGCTGGTCTTGTTTCCTGCTTTTCAAATTGATTCAGGCAGATGTCCTTGAATACAGGTGCCCCTGTACGTGGCTACAAAGATGGCATCCATCAGGAAATCTTCCTTCTTTGTCCCATCAACTGATGAATATGCTCGAGCTGCTTTGCGCTGGATAGGCTACGAACCAAGATGCACGCCCTACTGGCCGCACTCTCTCATATGGGGCCTGCTTTCTATGATGCCAGAGGCTACAGTTGATAAGATACGACTTAGCTCTTGCCTTGCTATTCGCAGGAGGGGTCAGCTCAAGGATGCCAAGAAGAAAGCACAGTAACTCCTGATCTGGTCATCTCAACCTCATGGAGCTGCCATCCCTGCTGGACTTTGCATTGCCGGCTTTTTTGAGTCTTTTTACAGTTCCAAATAAAGCTTCTTGTCGCTTGACTGATCATAAGCCACACTGTGTTGTTGTAAAAGTTGAGTTATTTAGATTACTTGCTATCTTAGATACATTTGCTCCTGGTCTGAATTGAGTAAGTTTGTGGTAACATTTAATGCGTGTGATATCAGAATGTTTATCCGTTTAGGCCCCTTCTTTTGGTTCGGCAGGGGTAAAAAATCAGGGATAAGAAATGGAGGTAAATTTAATCCATTTTTGGCGGCTAAAAAACGAATAAGTCAGTGAGTTAAACTTTGGATAAGGATAATAATTGTAAAGTGTATAAAATATATAATATTATAATAGTGGATAATTCAGTGGGTTAAGATTATAATATTTGAATTAATTATTAAATTAATTTAAATATATTTATGTAATGTGTATAAAATATATAATATTATAATAATGGGTAAGCTGGGTTAAGATTATAAATTTATAACATTTGAATTAATTATTAAGTTAATTCAAAGTGTTTATAATATATAATATTCTATCAATGCATCCCCATGCGGACCCAATTATATTAATATAATAATATTTTAATATTTATTGTTAAAATAATATAAACGCAATCCATCTTCCACCTTCCACTCCCTCTCCCTTCCCCCTTCTCTCTCTCCCTCTCTCTCTCTCTCTCTCTCTCTCTCTCGGTTTCGGCTGGGCGAGGTGAGATGAGGATGAGAGAAAAATATCGGTGGAGTGGGTGGGGAGTTTTGCAGAAATCCCCCTACAAAACTCCAAATTACATGAAAACTCATCAAATTTACATAAAAGCCTGAAAATTTACACTTAGGCCCTTACAAGTCGCCTCACTCTTAGCTCCTTCATAACATGGGGAACATTATGCCCGGCATATGCTCTAAGTCTCACAACCAAAGAAGGAGCTAATGAATGAGACGACTAGTGATACATAGGCACATTTGAAAATAGCCTCGGAAAAAATGGAACATGCAGCTCAACTGAGGCAATGGAGTTAATGTGTTAGAATGCATTATATAAGCATTAGATGGATCTAGCCTCTTATATTATGTGTGACCGGTCAAGTGGAGTGACCACTCGTCATTTTTTTAATCACCACAAGATAATGTTAATGGATGAGAGGAAAGCAACGCCTTGTGAAGTTACGGGCTGTGGTTGCTCATAAGGGACAGATGTGACCCTTGATTTGCTTTAATAAACATCTTCAAGGACAAATCCACTCCTTTTGAAGTCATGGGTTGTGGTTTCTAATGGACGAGCTTGTGAAAGGTACTCCTTTTGAAGTTACGGGTTGTGGTTCCTCAGAGAAGTCAAATTAGCACCAAACTCGAATTGCCATCCCTAGTGAAGTCACGGGATGTGGTTCCTCCAGGACCACTTGTTTCATGTTGAAGTTATTGAGGCCAAGTGACCACTCATACCTTTGTAAAGCACCAATGAATAATAATGGAGGCAAAAGACAAGAGGAAACATTCATTGTTGAAGTCACGGGATTTGGATAAATTTGGAAAGATGCCAATATTTCTTTCATTTAATCAGCACCTTCCTAGAGGACATCTCACCGTAGAAGTCCTATTTTAAGCATATTTAATGAGTAAAATACAGCAGCTGTCATCTTCAAGGGCATGTATACAATAGCTTTCCTTTCAGCTTTCCTATACAAAGGATAGTCATTTTCTATTTGGTTGATATGTATTGCATCAATTGATACAGCTGTTTCATCTAATCTAATCCTTCATTTTATGACCAAAGATGGTATCTGATGCTTCACGTGATATCACACATCTGCATAAATTGATGATGCATCAGTTTATGCAGCCTATTTTGCTGCTTCAACTGATGCTACACCACGTGACATTTTTGTAGATTTTGATGCAGCCCCAGTTGATGCATCTGATCAACCAAACATGGGTTTGAACCATGATGCTGCATCTGCATCAACTGAGGTGTAGGCAACCAAATACAACACACGTATTAACACACCTCGTGATTTGACAGAGACAAGGGAGGTGACCAGTCATACCGATAGAAACGTATGTTGTGACCACTCATATTGATGGATGTTAGAAGTCACATGGCATACACAATAATTGTCTGCCTTCTCCACTAATAGGTCACGAATCAAAGCCTCAATCTTCAACTTATTTCGACCAGTCATACCGATAGAGACGTCTGTTGTGACCACTCATATTAATGGATCTCAGAAGTCACATGGTATACACAGTAGTTGTCTGCCATCTCCACTAACAGGGCACGAATCAAAGCCTCAATCTTCAGCTTTTTTAGACTAGTCATACCGATAGAGACGTCTGTTGTGACCACTCATAGGCACAGATCTCAGAAGTCACATGGCATACACAGTATTTGTCCGCCGTCTCCACTAACAGGTCGCGAATCAAAGCCTCAATCTTTAGCTTTTTTCGCCGGTTTTTTCAGGGGGCCTGGAGGTGACGCTCTTCCTATATGAGTACTTAGTATGCCACTCATATCCTCTCATCTCCTCACTTTTTCATGTTGTCTTCTTGGTTTCTCCTTTCCGAGGTGAGTCCCTTTCCTCTCTCTGTGTTTTTTGTTAGCCGGGGTAGGGTTTGCCATTTTCGAGCTCAGGGTTGGTGTATTCTGTGGTGTGTGAAGGGGGTGGGGGGTGGGACGGGTGCGGCGGGGGCGGCGATGTGGGGAGGGAGTGGTACCGGTATTTGATATAGACGCCGACTGCTTCTTGCGGGGGGTGGGGTGAGGGTGGGGGGAGGGGGGTTTGGGGGAGTTAAAGAGTGAGGCGATCATGATTGATTTAGTGGGATGGCGTATTTCCAAAGCTTGGTCTCGGTGCTGACCAATTTCCATTTGGGTTCCCGGTATGGTATTATACCCTTCGTTGTGTCTTTAATTCATATAATATCCGTTTCGATCTCGTAAATTTCAATTGCGGCTCTTGTGAGTTAGAAGGATGGAAGTTGCTGAGGCTGGGATGAGCTTGGTTCTCATCGCTCTTTCACTGAGGTCGATGACCTTCCTACAGTCGGTGAGTGAAAGAACGGTCGACTGCATATGAGTCAATTTTCTGCTTGTACATCTTCACTTTCTGATACGAGTCGACCAACTGGACCCGAACCCAGAAGAGGAACCAGACTGGTTCAGCCTCTTTCCTAGTTTGACTTGGACTTTCCTAGTTCAAACTAGAGTATTTGATTAGGAATTATCATTAGTCTTTTATATTTAATTGAGTCATAGTTGATATTCGAGTTAGTAAGTTGAGTTCAGTCTGAAAGCCTTATTACTTGCTAATTAAGCAATGGGGTTTTTTAGTTGGATTAGGACTCTGTCAAGGCCTCTATAAAAGGGACCTCATTAGTTTGTATTATGATGAATGATGAATGATGAAGTAAGAATAGTTGAGTAGAATATCATAGGAGTAGAGGTAATGTAGATTCCACCCGAAATCCACCAAAGATCTACCTTCTTCCCCGTTGGTCATCTTCTCCGCAGTCAGCACCGCCCCCACCGGTATTTCTCTCTCCCCGCCACTTTCTCTCTCCTCAACGTCACCGCCACGTCACCCCTTACTGTTCATCGTCTTCCTTCCTCTCTTCCGTTCCCAAACCCTAGCGTCACCGCCGTTCCCTCTCCGGCCACCCCCGTCGCCATCCAAGATCGCCATCCTCTTTTCCCAAGCCCCACGACCTCAGCCAGCACCTCTACTTCCTCCTTCGTCCTCTCCGGCGCCATCCCCGGCAACCCAACCTCCATCCCCATCGCCGTCAACCCCCTGTCCGACCCCGTTCTCACCCCAAACCTTCTTAAACCCCGTACCCGGCCTCCGTAGACCAAATTCAGACCTTCCCTGACCTTTCCCGGGCTCCCCGCTGAGCTCGCCGTCGTTCCCGACGCCGGCCAATCCAAACCTGCACCGTCGACCTCCAGATCCCGTCAATCCGGCGTCTATCCGACCGATCCTCTCCGGTGGATCTCTTCCCCATCGACCTGTGACCCTTCCTGACAATATCCCGACCGCCGCTGCCGCCCCTACGCCGTCGATCCACTCTAGCAACCCTTCAGCCGTCGGATCTCCCTAGACCTTGATTGCCCAAATTGACTCAGCCAGTTAACCCAATTCTAGTCGGTTCAACCAAGCCACTTAGCCCAATCCGAGCCAGATTCAATTCCTTGAGCCAATCAACCAATCGGACTTGACCTAGCCAAGGCCTACCCCAATCAGGCTCAGCCAGATCTGAACTAACTCAAGCCAGATTCAGCCAATTGGACTCAATCAAGTTCGATCAGACCGATTCTGATCGATTGGAGCAGTAGAGACCTGATATGAGAGGATTACGAGTAGATCGCTCATATCACTTTCCTTGTTCTCAATTCAGTACTTGAGTTTTTTTGCGGTCAACCCATTTAAGGCATGGTTGATGATGTTGGGAAAATGTGCTCATGTAGGAATTATGACATCATCCGACCTAAGGTACTTGTTGCCTTTCATTCCTACTGTTTTCATCAATACCATTCTGAACCTTCAAGTTTCAAAGCTTATGTAATTCGGTCTATAATTCACAGTATAATGAGCGGCAATGTTAACGATGGGAATGAGGTGATGCCTTATCGGACGAGCACGAGCAGCTAAGGATGTCAATTAGCATGTAGACAATATGAAGTTTATACTAATTTTGGATTTTGGTGACATGTCTTGACAACATAGTATAACTTTTAGATTAGCCGAAGGAGTGCTACGTCTTCGATCAACAATGTACGTCTGACTTATGTTTTCCTACTTAACGTATGTATCGCAGTTATAATTCAGTCGTCATCATGCCATATATCACTTGGTTGGCTAGCAATACATTGATCTCTGTTGGCATCCTTTCTAGTTGAAACAATTACTAAAATTTAGATTTATTTCACCCTTGCATCAATGATGGATTGATGAAGGTGCCTGTACGATATCATATTGTAGCTTCCATTACACCAGTGCAACTGTAAGTAATGAAACTAGAATTTCGCTCCAGGTTTTTGGTTGCCCATTTAAGCACTGATTTCCTACTGACATGTCAATCAGTCAGTTTGTGACCTTCAGAGCATGACACTTAGAGATGCAACGACTAACAGTTGATGAACCGTTGCAATGTGGCACCTGTGAAGGCCTTAGAAAAATTTTAGCATGTCAGTAGTCTAGCTTCAAGTGCGTTGAGGCAGCTTGTATTCAAATTCAATATCATAGAAGCTATGAAATTTTCACTTTATAAGTGTCCGTTGCGTCTTAATTCCTTATTTGAAGAACTGGAGTGAACACACCGCATGTACCGGTCCCCATCTTGAATGGTGATGTATACTTATTTTTCTCCAAATAAGAAATTTAATGTTTGAATAATTATCGCTCGAAAATGTGAGTTGTTGGGAGAACTTATCATTAATGTTGCTTTGTCATCCCATGAGAAAATGTCTTATTTGTACTGCATTCTTTGATTTAGCTATCTTGAATGCTGGATGATAGAGAACTCATTCAGGCAACAACAAGGGCACAATCCCTTAATTAACAAGCAACCAATTTTTCATTTCAATGTTGGATGCCATGTACACAACTCTTTTGTGGAAAAACATACCCACAATCGCACAATAACATAGGCAGAATCCCACAATATGAGAAACTAATGCTCAATGCTGGATGCCATGTATCTCATTCGCGCATAAGCATAGGCACAATCACATGATATAAGAAACTAATATGCACTCAATTGTACAGAGAACTCATTCGCGTAAAAATATAAGCACAATCGAACAATATAAGCAACCAATATGTATCACATGTTGGATGGCATATTATTTGATGAAAAATATGCCTTCAATCGCACGAACACATATGTACAATCGCACAATATAAGCAACAAATATGTGCTACATAAACAAAGAATTCTTTCGCAAAAACATAGTTTTAAATTGCAGAATAATATTGGAACAATCGCAGAATAACATAGGCACAAGCGTATAAGATAAGCAACCAATACTCGCTCAAAGGTGGATGCCATGCATCATATTCATGTACAGAGAACTCTTTCGCACAAAAACATAGTCATAATCTCATAATATAAGCAACAAATACGCGCTGCATGAACAGCGAACGCTTTCGCTAAAAAACATAGTCATAATCGCACAATATAAACAACCAATACACTCTCAATGAATAACAAAATCTTTCGCGCAAAAACATAAGCACAATTGCACGATAACATATGTGAGGACCTGTCCCTCCATTCCTGGGTCGACCGCCTGGGTCGGACCCGTGGCTCGTTGTGGACCACAAGGGCAATTTGGTAAATTACGCCTTGTCGGTTTGTTTCACACCCGCGTGTGCAAACACTGACCTTGTTTGTGTTAGTGCTTGATTAGAATGGTTAGGTGGACCCGGGATCGGAAGATCCCAGCTCGGGCGCGCTCAAGCTTGCTTTTGGGTAGCTTACGACCCTTGAGCGAGTCGGAGAGTTTTTGACCCGTTCGGATCGATCCAAGTGTTTTGGATCGATCCAGCCTGTCTTGGATCGATCCATTTTGTCCTTGGATCGATCCGGGAACTGTAGCGGAGCAGGTTGGGCAGTTGTGCTTGGAGAAGACGGCCGTAGTGGCCGTCGTCCTCCATTGTCACAGGAGAGGACCTCTCCTTCCTTCTTTTCCCCACCTTCCCGGACCTTCCCCTACCTTCCCCTTCTTTATCCTTCTCTTCTTCCTTCTCTTCTTCTTCCTTCTTTCTTTCTTCTTCCCGCAAGCTCTGCTTGCTCTGTTTTCTTCCGGCAGCCCATCTTCTTCTCCTCCGTTCTCCCTCCTCTGGCCACCGTTTTGGGTGTTCTAAAGCTCGTTGGATCCGTGGCGACGAGAGGAAGATCTCTGAAGTGGTTTGGAACCTTGTTGGTGACTGATTAGCGGGGAATCTGCCGAGGATTAGCGCAGTTCGGTAGGTGTTCTACCTACGAGAGTGTTTAATGGGTTTCGTTAAATCTAGCCGTTAGATCTTGATAAAATTGTGTTGTTGGATGCATCTTGTCTATTAGAATTACTGATATAAGTTTCATGATCTTTAGTTGAGATTTGAGTAGGATTTATGCATGATTAATCTCAGATTTTCCGGTTTTCTGCTGTTCTTGAAGAACAGCCGACTTGCGGCGAGTTTCCCGGTTTGTATGTGCATGATCTTGGTTTGTCGTGAACATGATAGTTGTAGATCCCTCAGTTAGCTTTCCTTTCCAGCTTATTTGGTATTTTCTCGATTTTCCTACGAATTTTTATGAATTGATTGCTGGAGGGCTGCGTTGATGCCGGGACCCGCTGCGGATCGGCTGGCAGCGGTTGGTAGTACCGCTGCAGCGATCCTGTTGGACTTGTATGCTGCCTTGACATACTGTTGCATGCCTATTTCCTATTGCTTGTGTATGTTCATAGCATGCATTCTCTGTTGTGCATTAGTTGCATGGTTAGGGCGTGGGTGATTTGTGGATCGCCGTCCCGAGGCTGGAAGCTCGGATTTAGCCCTAGGACCGGGGTTGGGTAGTTAGGACCCGGTTTGAATTGTGGTGTCCAGTCGAATTTGATGATAGGCTTAGATAACTGGTGCACATGTTGCTTGGTGATTATAGAGGTCGTGTCGGCCTTGAGTCAGATGTTGAGGTGTAGCCGGTGTCCCACTGTGCTGACCCTAGGGTAGAGGAGTTGCCTACTCAGCGGTGCCTTTTCCCGCCTGCAGTGTCGGGTTCCTGCAGTTGTGTGTCGCCAGTGCTGTTCCTACTACTTAGTGCTGCCCCTGGGCCTCAGGGACACGCGGTGGGGTTATGGGGCCCCTGTGTACACCCAGGTCTTACTTGAGGGCGACACTCTTGCGTTCCTCCTTCCTTCTGTGTGACGTAGTGTAGAACCCTACTGAGGTTTATGCTCACTCCTACCCGGGATGCGTTTTGCATGTGCAGGCGCCAACTCTTCTTCAGTAGCCCCTACCGGGCAGGTGTTTGGTGGCGCGGCGGCGTCTGGCGGGGTTTGAGGACCGGTGATCCCTTTCTACATTTTTGTTATAGTTAGTCTCCTACGGGAGTATGATGTATAAACTGTTGTAACCCCTTTGAGGTTTTTGAATATTATATTATATCTTTTGAGATTTGAATTGATTGTATTATTCAGGGGTGCTTATGAACTGTTTAATGAAAACAGTAAGTTGGGGGGAACCCCTCGCCATTATTTCCGCATTTAGTTAGGTTCCGGTTCGCGTCGCCCAGCTCGGTTGGCCTTTCGTGGGTCGGGGCGCGACAACATAGGCACAACCACACAATATACACAACCAATATGCGCTCAATGGTGGATGCAATGTATCACATATCCATGTACGGAGAATTCGTGCGCGCAAAAACATAGGCCCAATTGCACAATATAAGCAACCAATATGCGCTTCATGAACAGAGATGCCATGCATAAGCATGCATGCATAGATAACTCTTTTACGCAAAAATATAGGCACAATCGCATAATATAAGTAACAAATACGCGCTCCATGAACAGAGAACTCTTTCGTGCAAAAAGATAGTTTTAAATCGCAGAATAACATAGGAACAATCGCAGAATAACATAGGCGCAATCGCACAATATAAACAACCAATACACCTCAATGGTGGATGCCATGCACCATATCCATGTACAGAGAACTCTTTCGTGCAAAAACATACACACAATCACACAATATAAGCAACCAATATGCGCTGCATGGACAACAAACTCTTTCATGAAAAAACATAGACATAATCGCATAATATAAGCAACCAATGTGTGCTCAATCATGGATGCTATGTATCACATATTCATGTACAGATAACTCTTTCACATAAAAATATAGACACAATCGTATAATATAAACAACCAATACACACTCAATGTACAGAGAACTCTTTCGCGCAAAAACATAGGCACAATCACACAATATAAACAACCAATACGCACTGCATGAACATCGAACTCTTTCGCACAATAACAGAGGCATAATCGCACAATATAGGCAACTAATATACGCTCAATGGTGGATGCCATGTATCACATATTCATGCACAGATAACTCTTTCGCATAAAAATATATGTAAATATATGCACAATCACACAATATAAGCAACCAATACACACTCAATGTACAGAGAACTCTTTCGCGTAAAAACATAGGCACAATCGCAGAATATAAGCAACCAATACGCCCTCAATGTTGGATGCCATGTACACAACTCATTCCCTGACTAAACATAGGCACAATCACACAATATAAACAACCAATACACGCTCAATGGTAGATGACATGCATCATATCCATGTACAGAGAGCTCTTTCGCGTAAAAAACATAGGCACACTCATACAATATAAGCAACTAATACGCGCTCAATGAAGAGAGAACTCTTGCGCGCAAAAACATAGGCACAATCGCACAATATAAGTAACCAATACATGCTTAATGTTGGATGTCATAGATTGTGATGGATACACAAAGGGTTATATACACAAACACATAGGCAAAATCGTACAATATAAGCAACAAATAAGCGCTCAATTGTGTATATTGCCATGCATCACGTCCATCTCCTCGCTGAGAACGCACAAAATCATAGACAAAATCGCACATATTTCCAACCAATACGTAGCTAACGCTGAAGGCATATAAATGAAATATAGTCATGTCCACACCGAGGTTGAAAAAAAACAGAGGCACATATCACATATATGCCTTCTGTTAATACGTGGTGTCACACGCCGACCAAGAAAACCCATCCGATTCGGGGCATGAGTGTTCCTAATCTACTTAATCATCACTGACGCATTTATAATAAATTAAATACAACTAAACTAACAGTTGATCTGGGGTCAATATAAAATTTCAATTATAATTCAAGATTCTGATACAATATTTAATTCTCAAAAAATCCTTACAGAAGGAATTGATACATTTAAATCATCCAACACGATGAAAAGAACCTCAAGTCCTTGAACACCTCAAAGCCGACGCGCCACCATGTGCCAGTTCAGTTGGGATTTACGGAAGAAAAGTTGACGCCTGCAACTACAAAACGCAGCCCGGGTAGGAGTGAGCAATAAGCTTAGCAGGATTCTATGCTACGACACTTATAAAGGAAGGGAACAGAATAGTGTCGCCCTCAAGCATAGCCTGGGTGTACACAGGGGCCCTATAACCCCACCGCGCGTCCCTGAGGGCCTCAGTCTTGGTCTTTCAAAAGAACTTGTCATATGTTAGGTCACGCTCAATAAAGCAGGAAGCCAACACTGCTGACTCACCAGCAAGAAACCAGCACTGCTATGCGGTAAACGACACTGCTGAGTAGACACACCCTCCACTCAAGAGTCATAGAACACTGGACACCGGCTACACCTCAAAACCCGGCTCGAGGCCGACACGACTTCTAAACCTCAATCAAACATAATTGCAGCAAACTAGACAGTAACCTCAAATCAACAGATTATTATAACAGATTAAATCCTAGACCATGCTACCCAACCTCGGTCCTAAAGCTAGATCCGAGCTACCCGAAAGCGCCGGATCGGCGATCAACCCATCGCCCACGGCCTATCTTCTATCCATCTAATGCAAACAGATGCAGGCAATGCTCATGCACAACAGAAGTATAAGCATGCAACAAGATGTCAGATAAAACACAAGATCGGGCGTAGCCTACAACTCGCCAAGGGCATACATAGCATCGGTGTAGAATAAATCAAAATAAAATAAGCACTCAGGCCTACAAACGGGATACATTCCCTGTGAGGACCTGCCCCACTAGCCTTGTGACTCGTTGTAGACCACAAGGGCAATTTGGGTAAATTGCGCCTTGTTGGTTTGTTCCACACCCGCATGCGCACACACTGTGTCACGCCCCGACCCAGAAAACCCATCCGGATCGAGGCGTGAGCCACCTAAACCTGTTTACATCATCAATTGGCGCACAAAGATATAACTGCTATGAATTTAAAACATTTAGTCCTCCTGTTTATAAAAAAAATTTGGCAGAATCTCCTTTATAATTAAAACACGAGAAACCTGTACACTTTATAATTTTACAACTTTACAACCTCAATATCATTACATTCCTCAATATCTACATTAAAGAATATTACAACATTTCTCACATAGAACTGAATTAATAATCATACAATTATATCCTTATATACATCATTTTATACATAAATTAATACATCAATTTGTACACCATTGATTAAAACAGTAAATTATCTGTAGAAGAACTCCTCGAAGCTCCAAGTCCTCGATCATCTTGAAATATCATGCCATCTTCTAGAAGAACACATGAAAGAAGGAACTGCATCGACCTGCATCGCCGATGCAGCCCACGTAGGGTGACAACAATGCCCAGTAGGGTTCTACTCTACGTCGCACAAAAAGGAAGGGAAACTGCAATTGTGTCGTTCTCCACCTAAGTCTAAGGTATGCCAATGGGCCTCAAAACCCCGTCAATTCCTGAGGGCTCCTGTCCAGGTCCCACCCTCACCTAAGAACAAATGAGAGGAAACAAAGATTGCGGGCTCCTGTCCAGGCACCACCCTGTCCAGTCGTACCATCTCTCGCGGGGACACACATGTCAGGGACATCGACAACCATCCTTAACACTTGGCCTTGGAGATCTGACACGACCTCTACACCTCAATAACAATTATAATATTCCAGTCCGACTACCTCATAATCCTCGAATGATATCAAAACATAATCATTACTGACAATCACGTCCTGATCCTCGACTAACCAAACCCCGGCCCTAGGGTTAGATCCGGGCTACCCGAGAACCCCGGATCGGCGATCGAATCCATCCCCTACCACCTAACCTTAATGCGTCTACTGCAATCAAGATGCATGGAATGCTCAGGCACAGAGATACAGAAAGATAAGCATGCATTAATATGACATCACAACATACAGGGCTAGGCATATTCTACAGCTTGTCAAAGGGTAAACATAGCAAGGGGTCTAAAGCAGTTACAGATCTATCTATCACGACAACGGCAACTCAGGCCGTAAGCGCACATCTCAATTCAAATTTCGGCATTACGATGACATCCACAGTCGTCAACCGCAATTTCTACAAAGGGGCACACCCCCCAGCCACACAATTACAACAATCAACCACAACACGATATACATCAACTAGGGCACACCTTCGGCCTAATTAATTATATAAACATCCCAAGGGACATGTCTCCCTTGGTTCAGCCACAAGCCTCACATAGGGCTTAGATACATAACTGTATGCAATACACGTATAGATAGCATTCTACCAAAAATCACATGGATACGAAGCATACTTCATAGTCAATTGCTAATTAAGCTAGAAGATTAACAACATAAATAACCGTGTAGAAATCGAGGGATTAATCTCCCAAAACTTATCAAATCATTATGTATCTACCGAATACTACTAAGAACGTCAATACAGGATAGTAGATGAATTTGACAAGTTATAATTGCTTAATCATGCTTTAATTATATATAGTCGACAAGATTAGGGTATAACCTAGGTTTCATTATGTCCGTCCAAGTAATGCAATACGTAGCATACATGCTCATTATAATACTCCAAATCACCTATAATTAATAGGCATACTTCACAATCTAATTGTTAATTAGAGAAGGGCTTTGCAACTAACTAATTAGGCCAAAATTGAGATAATTAAGTGTACAAAGATCATCACATTGAACAGGTTAATCTTAGAGATCATTAGGAGCATTAACCTCATCATTCTCGAAGAATTAAACACAAGGAAAACACCGAAATCCACAAGTTACACATTTTCGGATTGCTACAGTAATCCTAACTTTGAAGCCGTGAAATCTTGTCCACTCGACGTCCAGACGACGACAAATCTTAAATTAAACTTGGGCAGATATTGACTAACATGTGAGGAACATTTCCTCCAAGAATTAGGTCTAATTGATGTCTAATTTCTACTTAGATATCTTACTAATTTCACAAGTCCAGTTTCGTAGCAGTTCCGTAGAAAAATCATCAAAATTCGTATATAAATCCAAAATTTATAAAACCAAAGGCAATTGACAGAAGATCTGGAGATCTACAACCTTCACGATGAAGGTTTCGTGAGATTACTCACGGAATAACACCAGAACGAAATGGAACATAGATGGTCAGAGAGAACACAGGGCTGAAAACAAAATCCGGGATCAAAGCTTGATTAGATCCTATCAAAACACCATCAATAATCGATTAAACCTAGGTAAGGTAAGATCTAAGCATAGGGAACAAGGTTGGAGGAAGAAATCCACAACAAATCCGACTGAAACCCTCACAGTCAAGTCCGAAATCTATGAATCCGTAAACCAGCAACTAATCTAGCATGCATAGCATTCAAACCATGAAGGAAACACCCACAATCACATGAAGATCCCACCTAAGACTGAATCAAAGCTTAAGGTAGAAAACCCTACCTGAAAACGCAATCCAAGCTTAATCCGGTTGAAGACCACCTCCTCCATCGTCGTTGCCGCCTCTGGCTTGCCGGGGATCCGCTGGGAATCACCGAAGTCCGCCGGGAACCATCCGACGTCGAGTACCACTCGCGACGGTAAGAGAAAGAGAGGGGAAGGGTGTCAGATCTGAGAGGAAGAGGGGTTCCGTAGGTAGAGAGAGGTGAGGGCAGGCTCGGGGAGGAGCGGCGGTGGATGACGGTGGCGAAGAAGCTCCGGAGAAGGGAGATCGGCGGAGAGGATCTTGGATCTAGGGTTCTCAGGAGAGAGAGAGAGAGAGCTCGGGGGAGAGAAGCTCTGGCCGGATCTGAGGAAGGGGAGCTCGAAGGAGACGACGCCCGGCAACGGTGGCGAAGGAGCTCTAGAGAAGAGGGGAGAGGCCGGCGTCGTCGCGAGCGATGGAAAAGAAGAGAGGGGTCGGGCGCGGGGAAGAGCAGGGGAAGAAAAAAGGAAAAAGAGAAGAAAAGGGGAAAAATAAAGAAAGGGAGAGAGAAAAGAGGGTTAAGCCACTTAAGTGGCTGAACCAACCTAGTCTAGTAAGTTTAATCGGACCGAGTCCGACTAAACTCCAAATTGCGATATCTCTTCGTAATCCCGTCCGGATCTGTCGATCCCAAACACTCCTACTGGATCTATTCAATCACGTACATCAATCAAGACTGTGTGTGCACTACGCGGGTGTGAAACTGACCGCCAAGACGTAATTTACCAAATTGCCCTTGGGGTCCAAAAACAACGATGCGATCAACCGATCACAATCCAAGGCTAACCGGGCCAAAACCAACCAAGCCAAGCCCTTGACGCAACGCGGTCGGACCGGGTTGGAGGAACGGGTCCTCACACACTGACCTTGGTTGTGTTAGTGTTTGATTAGAAAGGTTAGGCGGACCCGGGATCGAAAGATCCGGGCTTGGGCTTAAGTTTTAGCCCAAGTCTAGCTTTCTGCACTTAAAGGATCGATCTTTCCTTACTAGAAGATCGATCTTTTGATGCCAGAAAGTCAAGGTGTGATCGTCATGAAGGATCAATCTTCCCTCAAGGAAGGATCGATCTTTCATAGGTCGGTTTGTTTGTCTAAAAAATATACGTAACCCTCTTCCTTGAATCCCTTCTGAAATCCGCGCTCTTGAGCTCAGAGCCGCCGGATTTTGGAGAGATTTGGGACGATCCAAGGCTTAGCAGCTGGGATTGAAGCAGCTATTGCCTGGGAGGAAGAATCAATCATCCTTGGCATGATATGGAAGAATGCTCTCTGTCGCACTGATGATCGATCTTCCTGGGAGGAAAGATCAATCATCTTTGGCTCGATAGGGAAGGAAGGAAGCTCTCTGTTACTGGGAAGATCGATCCTTCCTTAGGGAAAGGATCGATCCTTTGAGGACAGAGAGGGATTTTCTTGTTGTTGCCCGCGGGGCTTTGTAAGTACAGTTTTCCTTATATCTTTATATCTTAGGGTTAATATCATTTTGGTACCCTCTAGTTTCAAGAATTATCAATTTAGTCCCCGTATTTTAAAACGTATCAAACCGAGGTCTGTAGTTACCAAAATTTCAATTTGATGCCAAGTATTGTAACGCCGTTTGCCGATTTAACGCCAAACCAGCCAGTGACAGGTTTTGCGCAATCTCCCGCCAAGGAAGGCGATTTTGACCGGTTTTTGGTCAATTTTGACCAGTTTTCTTGCCCCGTCAGCAATCAAGATGAGATCTGAGAAAGGGTTTTGCGGATCTCTTTTCATCTTCGCCGGAGAAAGGGTTTTGCGGATCTCTTTTCATCTTCGCCGGAGAAAGGGTTTTGCGCGATCTCCCACGTGACCTCACCTTCCCCAAATCTATAGATCCCAGGATGAGATCCGAGAAGAGAGGGAGAGGAAATCTCTGATGTGGAGCTAGGCAATGGCGGCGGCGGCGGGGGGACATGGAGCGAGGAGGGTCGGGCGATAGCAGCGGCCGTGCTGGGTCCCAAGGCCTTCGAGTACTTGACGACGAGCCACCACTCCTTCGACGGGCTCGTCACGGCTGTCACTGGGGGAGATGCTGATCTGCAGACGAAGCTCCTCGACCAGGTCGAGTCACGGGCCGCCCCGTGGAGCTACGCCATCACGTTCCTCCAAAGGCTTCATCTTTTCTTCGGGGGAGGATGAGGAAGAGGGTCCTCCAAAGTCACCGGACTCCAGTCGTGGCCTCGAGCTCCTCGCCGCCGGACACCGCCCTGGCCTCCCTATGCGACCCCAACACCACCCTGCAAGCCCATCCGCTGCCTCTTCCCAAGCTCCCTCCCTCATCTCTCTCTCTCCGCTTCCACTCGCCGGTTAGTCCCAAGCTCAACCTCATCGCCGACCTCCTCCAACCCGGTCTTTCTCCGCTCTCTCTTCCTCTTCTCGTTCATCACCGTCACCGGTTGCTCGTCTCTCTTCTTTCTTTCTTTTTTCTTTTTTTTTTGGCACTTCCTTCTTCCTCTGTTTTCTTCCTGCTCTGTTTTTTTTTTTGCCCATTTCTTGCTTCTTTCTTCTTTGCTCTTCTTTGTTTGCCTCTAAACCTCCGGCGACTGCCGACGTGGTTGTTGCCGTGAACATCTCCATCACCCCATCATCTTCTCGTGCTCTCCAACAACCAGCTAGCCATCCATGCACACGAAAAGAGCTCCCATGCATGTTGACCTTCTTCTCTTTCTTCTTTGCTTTGTATTCGTCGGAGTCGGCGACGACGGAGGCGATGGTCGGCATCGTTTGCTAGCTGATCTCTCGACTCTATTTCATCCACGGAGGCCACCGCAAGTGGCTTTCATTTCAAGCTAGCTGGAGACCGACGCTGGCTGGAGACCGACCCAAGACCTTCATCATCGTACTTTGCATGACTCTAACGACGTCGACCATCGCCTCCGTCGTCGCCGACTCCGACGAATACATTGCCAGCCTTTGTGGACGCCCAAACCCCCGATGTCAACATCGGATCTCCGACGAAGATGAAAAGAGAACGGGAGAGAATAGGAGAGTGATTAGAGAGGGAATAAAATATGCTTGCTGACGTGGCAAGAAAGCCGGTCACTGGCCGGTTTGGCGTTAAATCGGCAAACGGCGTTACCATACTTGGCATCAAATTGAAATTTTGATAACTACAGACCTCGGTTTGATACGTTTTAAAATACGGGGACCAAATTGATAATTCTTGAAACTAGAGAGGTACCAAAATGATATTAACCCTATATCTTATACATACTCTTAAGCATGCTAGCCCCATATTAGGGACAGTGGTGAACCAGGAGAGTGATGACTCCTGGGGTGTTTAGAATAAGCGGGCGAGTGGCCCTATAGCTTTCCTTAGCCTTGTATGCCGGCGTGTGCCGAGGGCTTTTACCTGCGTGGTTTATCTCTGTTGTTTGCGGGGCTGCTTCCTGATGAGCACAATATAGAGCGTGTATTTGTACTCATCTAACCCCTATTTTATACCCATTTGTGCATGAAAGTGACCCTTTATAGCTTTTATTGTGCACTTTCGCCACTTGTGGCCTTATAGC
Source organism: Narthecium ossifragum (assembly GCA_963920575.1). Classification (NCBI taxonomy): domain Eukaryota; kingdom Viridiplantae; phylum Streptophyta; class Magnoliopsida; order Dioscoreales; family Nartheciaceae; genus Narthecium; species Narthecium ossifragum. The sequence goes on from OY986969.1 coordinate 15,511,299, forward strand.
ACCCTCTTGGCCTAAGTAAGGCTTTTATGATGATTTTATTGTGTTTGAGTACATACATACTCAAACTCTTGCTTTATGTCTGTTACTACATGTGAGTGGGAAATTGTGTACTCTATAGGCTTGTATTGGAAAAGTCTCGTACTCGAAAACGAGTTTTGATTCGAAACTGCGATTTGAGCTTTTATGCGTTTTTGAGTACGGGTGTTCCGTACTTTGGTTTTTATTCCCACGCATGTGTAACATGGTGTTTCGGATTGGTTGGTGGAGTTTTCGGTGTGTTTCGGGTCATAGGTCAAAATTCGGCTTCGGACCTCCTTTTCAGATTTCGTATTTTTAATTAGTCAATACAGTTTTTGACGATTTTTTTATGTATTACCGATTACTCCAAAAATCCATTTTATCGCTTTACCCTATATATTACATGTTGTACTACATGCTCACATACTTTGTTTTGATTTAAGGGTGTTCGGAGCGTTAAAGAATTTCCGGAACGCGAAGCTACTTGATGCTGAATTTCTGCTGTTGCTGAATGCTCTGTTTTGTATTATTTTGGGGCTGTAGTAATTGGGTCATAACTTTCTCATTGCTTATCAGCAATTCATGATCTTGGTATTGTTAGAAAGGTTTTAAAAAGTTCTACAACTTCTATTTCAGGGACATTTCTCATTTGATATCATATTCACATGGAAATTCAAGCTTGAAGATTGCTTCTGGTTGTTGTAGCAGAAAGTACTGTAGCTGCGGGCTGAATTGGTCTAACTTGCATTGTGAGTCGATTTTGACTCGGTTCAAGTCAATCCATCAGTGGCTGGGGCTATCATGGAGGCAGCAAAACCTAGCATCAAGGGGGGCTTTTAAAAAGGGGGAAGAAAGGAGGGCTGGAAAACGTTTCTTTTTTTTAGAGCTTTTGTTCTTGAGTGTTCTTGAGCTTGAAGGAGGATTAAGAAGAGAGAAGAAGTGAGGATCGAGGCTACTACATCTTGGTGAACCTGTTCTGAACCTTTCTATCGGATTAGATGTTTGTAATCCTTGCTTGCTTCTTTCTATTTCTTCTTATGATGAACTAAACCCTATCTCTAAGGGTTTAGGTTGTAGTTTTCACTCTATTATGGTATACATGTAGTTATCTTGGATGTCAATCTTGTTGTTGATGTGATTCTTGTTGTGTGTAATGCTTGTAGATGCTAGGAATAGATCTACTCGATTAGGGTTTGAATTTGAGGCCGAGAGGCAATGATTCATTTGGCTAATACTTGTTTCACCATGAGCTGCTCTTATGCTAGGGATAGATGAGAAGCTTGTGTGATCTAATGGATCTCCGATACTTTCAAACCTAACTTGATTTAGCTTGAGACCGGGAGGTGATAGCTTGCATGATTAGGACCTTCACCTATGCTCGGGAGAGATAGGAGAGGCTTGAGAGATTTGATCGATCACGAAATGATTGTCTTTGAGAGCTACTTGTATTACCTTGTATAGGAGTGTTAGTGAAGCCAAACCCCTTAGAGCATTTTCTCTCTTCATCCTTCGAGCACTAGTTTAATTTCTTTTGTCACCTTGTTAGTGATCCATCACACCAACTATAATCGTAGGTCAAATAGGTGGAAAGCTTAGATTTGTTGGTAATTGTTAGTACCAGTCTCCATGGGAACGATCGGACTCATCATCCTTTACTACTTGTTAGCGGCTCGTGCACTTGCGAATTGCGAGGCATGCTAAACGCCTAACACTTCCCGATGAAGGTTGCTGGTGAACTGGCTGGCAGTTGGTGGTGTACCACTGCAACAGTTTCAGACTTTTAATAACTGTTCACCACCCCGGGCCGGCAGTGTGCCGAGCCTAGACCGTGTTATGCTATCATCACATATTGCTGCATGCCTTAACTGTTTATATGTGTATGTTCATCGCATGCATCTCTGTTGTGTATTAGTTGCATGGTTAGGGTGTGGGCGATCTGTGGGTCGCCGTCCCGAGGCTAGAAGCTCGGATTTAGCCCTAGGACCGAGGTTGGGTAGTTTGGACCCGGTTTGAATTGTGGTACACCTGATGCATGATGATTGTAGAGGTCTTGTCGGTCTCGAGTCGGATGCTGAGGTGTAGCCGATGTCCCACTGAGTTAACCCTTGAGTAGAGGAGTTGCTTACTCATCGGTGCCATTTCCCGCCTACAGTGTCGTTCCCCGCTTGTGGGCCAGCAGTGTTAGTTCCTGCTTAATGAGTGTGACCTAACATGTGACCAGTCCTGCTGGAAGACCATGATCGTGGGTCTTAGGGACACGCGGTGGGGTTATGGGGCCTCTGTATACACCCAGGTCTTACTTGAGGGTGACACTGTTGCGTTTCCCTCTTCCTTCTGTGTGTCGTAGTGTAGTTTACCTGCTGAGCTTAGTTGCTTACTCCTACCCGGGCTGCATTTTGCACGTGCAAGCGTTAGCTCCTCTTCGGTGGCCCCTACCGGGCAGTTGGTCGGTGGTGCGGCGGCGCCAGACAGAGTTTGAGAGGTGGCGATCTTTTACAGCTTTAAACCCTGTGTTAGTTAGTCTCCTACGGGAGTAAAATGTTGTGTTTGAATCTTCCCCTCTCCGAGGATATGTATATTAAATGCACTTGGGTTTTGTAATCTTGGGTTCGATGTCGTTTAAATTGTTGTTTAATATTGAGGGTGTTTTGGTGAATTGCTAGGGAGACCAATAGCTTACAGGGAACCCTCGCCAAATTTTTCGCAGTTTGTTAGGCTCCGATTCGCGTCGCCCGGCCCGGTTGGGCTTTCGCGGGTCGGGGCGCGACATCCTCAGCTAAACTATCAAGCAACTATCACAACAATATAATAATATTTTATTCAAAGTTGAGGGTGTACTTAAGACCCATTTATTCTACGCATCCCAGGGGAGGCGCGACTCCCCTGGTTCAACCACAAACCACGCGCAGGCTTAAAATAATATATATCCAGGATATGATTAAAATAATCGATTTCCAAAAATCAAACCAATTTTATCACAAAAGTCGGAAAATCATATCCTTCAATATAGTCATCTGATTGACATGAAATTTGATATTCCCACTCAATAGCATACCTCGAATCACATATCCGAAAACTAGATTGATCGGATAAACAAAAATAGATCAAAACCTACTATTTTGGTAAAATCTCAGATTTGATAAACTAATCAAAATACTATTGAAAATCACTTCTATTAACACTAAAATTTGCAGATCAAAGCTAAATATCACTAAGACCATGTCCTCCAAAAATCAGCTCAATTAAATATAGAAAACCACTTAAATCCTCAATTTAAACCAACTACGCTCTTTCAGCACAAACAGCTTATTTAATTCACCAGACATTCTACATAGCTCTAAAAATCATAAAACAAGTTGGAAATGAAAAATAACTCAAAGATCTACAACGTTCATGTAGAACATCAACTGAGATCATGCACGTATAGCTTGAAAAATAAGCTATAACACCACTGTTCTGCTAGAACAAAAAATCCGGAAATCAATTGATGAAGAACATTCTTAAATCCAACTTAAGTCAAATCCAGTTCGTACCAAACTTTAATCAGATGTAAAGCAAGATATAACTCACCGCCTAGCATACTTTACTTGAAGAACAATCAATTAAAACAACCAAGAACACCAAAACTATCCTAAACAGAGAATCCTACCTTACTACGCTTAATCCATGTTTAATCCTCGATTAAACCGTCCAAGGGTGGTATAGATCATCTCTTCCCCTTGCTGGTGACGTCTCCAAGCCTCTGGATCAAGCTGTCCTCGTGGATCAAAGTAACGGTGAAGACAAGAGAAGAAAAAGACAAAACAGAGGCGGTTCGCGGGCTACTTATAGGCCTGAGTCCGATCGGTCGCTCTCCGAGCGATCGATCGGACTTGGTCGCTTCGCGTCCTTATCCGGACACGTCGAAGGTGGTGCCGACCTCGAGTCCGACTGATCACTCCCTGGAGCGATCAATCGGTTTGGGCTGGCAGCTGTCCTAAAGACATCTTCCACGCGCCCGAACTTAGATTTTTTCATCCCAAGTTCGCTTAAGGTTCTAATAAGTACAAATAACAAACAAAGGGGTTGTGTGCATACATCACGGGTGTGAAACCAACTGCCAAGGTGCAATTTACCAAATTGCCCTTGGGGGTTTTCACGATCAACCCGATCACGGAACAAGGCCAAACGGGCCAGACCCTCGACCTAACGCGGTCGGACTGGGTTGGAGGAACGTGTCCTCACACGTGGCTAATTCTATGATGCCATGTATCACATATCCCCACGTCCAAACAAGGATTGCACAAAAACACGGGTACATTTGAGAAAATTTATGCTGGACAAATACATGGCTAATGCTAGAACGCCACATACATCGCATAATCACAGTGGATGCTCGTGCCTACGACACGGATACTTAGAGGTCTATGTAAAATTTTTTGACAAAACCCCCCCTGTACCGAGGGTTAACCTGATACAATTTTACAACATTCTCCAAAAGCATATGTAATGGGTGAGCATTGTCCCTAGGGAAAATTTTGACCCCACAAACCACACAAACATTGGCACTTCGTCAAATACAACATTATCCCCACAAGCCACAACTTCAGAGAAAAAAAATACATAGATTCTGATTTCACAGTTATTCACATGTATGCATGTCCAACTCTTCATAGCTCTCCGGAATGTTTGTGTATCAAACTGTATGCATATCCAACTCCGAAAGTGAGGAAAATACACAATAATCTGCCAAAATAAAATTAAAAAATTAGTACAATATTTGACATCATGATGTATATTATTTCTAAATTAGTACAATAACATAGGCACAATCGTACAATAACATAGGCACAATAACAAAGGCTACCGATACATCTTCAACAAGCCTACAAAGGGAGTTAATGTAGTTGAGGTTTGTCCTAACATACGTGCCTTCCACAGGTCCGCACAGGTTCCGCTCTGTCGCACCCCGACCCGTGAAAGCCCAACCCGATCGGGACGCGAATCGGAACCTAACAAACTGCGAAAAAATTTGGCGAGGGTTCCCTCTAACCTATTGGTCTCCCTAAGCAATTCAACAAACACCCTCAATTAACAATTCTATAATTTACAGAAACTTCAAACTGAAGATTACAAATCCAAATGCCATTCTACAAAACCTCGAAAAGAGGAAATCATGTACAAACATTTATACACTCCCGTATCAGGCTAACTATACAAGGGGACAAAAACTGAAAGGAAAGATCACCACTCCTCAAACTCCGTCAGGCGCCACCACACCGCCAACCAGCTGCCCCGTAGGGGCCACCGAAGAGGAGCTAACTCCTGTACATGCTAAACGCAGCCTGGATAGGAATGAGTAACTAAGCTAAGTAGGGAAACTACACTACGACACACAAAAGGAACAGAGAAATGCAACAGTGTCGGTCTCTAGCAAGGCCTGGGTGTACACAGTGTCCCCATAACCTCACCGCGTGTCCCTGAGGTCCACGGTCATGATCTTCCAAAAGAACTGGTCACATGACATGTCACGCTCAGTAGCCAGGAAACTGATGTGCTGTCGTAGGCACTCAAAAATAAAACCAATACTCGTCAAAATGAATGTAGCAGTGCGAGTACGAGTCGATCCCACGAAGAGTGTTTAGTCTTGTTTTGTGCTTAGTGAACAAAGATGGGGGGTTTTAAACGTGAGGAAAACAGTAAAGAAATAATTTAAAGCGAAGAAACGAGTTAAATCAAGAGAACAAACCTTGGTCTGAGTCAACATCCACCATCGGAATCCAACAACTGATCATAGATGCAAGTATCAATCAATTCATGCCATGAATATTCATCGTCAGAATTCAATTCGAATCTCTCCTCAATCTTAGTTAATTAGAAACAAGCGATCCAATTAACCCTAACTACTAAACAACCTAAGACAAACGCTGTAGATTTAATCTAGTAGCAGCGTTAAGAATAGGGAGATCGATAAAGCTAAACAACACAAGCACAAGCGGTTGCATTTAATCTAGTTGAATATTCTTCCTAAGACCTAACATTCTCTGAAACGCAGTAGATTATTAAACCCTAGTTGCTTCGCAGATTAGAGGGATCAAACAATTCCGGATTTGATATCAAACCTAGCAGTAGATTGCAATGAATAATATACTAGTACGCCTCCTAGCAATTAGACAAGACAATCATGAAGATTTAATCACAGAAGAACATCCAATACTCAAGTATAAACTGAACAATAAAAATAGATTAGATCTCACAATTTCATTGATTCCGAGGTTTCAGTCTCCTAAACCAAGGATCAAGATTTAGCCACGCAGGGCCATCGAGAACAATCCTCCAAAAGATTTCATAAAGCAAGAGAAAACCTAGGAAAATATAAAGGAGGAGAAAGAGCAGCCAAAAGTGTCCAAGAATCCCCCCTCAAACCCTAGAAAGAGTCCTATTTATAGCCTTAAGTGTATCCATCCTCGGATTAGATCAAAACCGTTGATTTTATTGACTGGGAAAGTCCGATCGATCGGACTTTGGGTGTCGAATCGATCGGTCTCATTAAAATCTTCAATTTCTATTTATGCCCGAGTCCGATCGATCGAACTATGTGTGTCGGATCGATCGGTTGCGTAAAAATCCTCCGTCTGTGGCTATTCCTGAGTCCGATCGATCGGAATTTAGGTGTCGGATCGATCGGACTCCTTAGGATGGATGGAGGGATCGATCGGACCATGTACAGCTGAAAACTATATGCTCTGTCATGATTCTGCACAGTCGGATCGATCGGACCCTGGGTGTCGGATCGATCGGACGTTCTAGCGTATTTACTGTTCTGCCATCCAGACTGCGCCATCGGTACTAAAATTGCCGTAACTTCCTCTAGGAAACTCGGAATCTTGAACCGTAAAATTCTCCAGAAACTAGACTTCCAGAGCTTTCCAACAATATATGGAACATCATCTGGTTCTTCATGAGCAGGTACAGATTAATCTTTAAAGTTGATCCATGCACTCTTTTCAGCTTCTTTTCGACTTAAGGACTTCAATTGCATCCTAAATCAAAATATAAGAATAATGAGTACATTTAGGCACAAAATAGATATAGAAGACCAAACATTAAGGGAGAAAAATATGACATTTTATATTCTCATCAAATTCCCCCACACTTAACCTTTGCTCGTCCTCGGGCAAAATTTAAATTCACTTTATCACAAAGATCAAGGTTGCAACGCCATCAACAAAGAAAACAATCAAGCTCTTCACAACTCATAACATATCATGAACAAACATTTTTAGACAACTTAAAAAAATCAATCAGTAAGCATTTTCACTTGAATATGGAGCATACTAAATAAGTAGACCCTGACGGAAATAAACACTCAACACTCATGTGTTTGAAGGGTATGTATTTCACTCAAATTCATTCCAATGAAAATGATCTACCATAAGCTTGCATATTTTCTCATTCTCCACCACTAGAATCACATGCATAACATGAATCATAAGGACTTCAAAAGGTTGTAATGGGGTCCAGGATTAAGGTGGGAAATATTAGGGAATGTAGCTCAAAAGCCAATGGAACTAATGGAGCAAAAATGCATCAATAAGACATGTACAACCAATCACTCCATTCAACAACTTCTTCAACTTAGCTTTAACATACTCAACCCATATAACATCACCACATTGACAAAGAGATCGCTCAAAGAAATACTTTTTAACTGAAAAAGTGAACAATCTTTTACAAAAACTTCCACCTTTGTAGAGATCATACATAAACATAACCCTTTCTTGGAGTATTAGGAGGATTCATAAACACATTTTGCAACATGAGAAACAATTTCCTCCTTCACTTTCTTTTTTTTCTTTCTTTTTTTTTTCAGAAACGACATACTCACGAATTAAGTATGAAAAATATACTCCACTTCACCAATCATAGCCATACCACTATTCCAAACACCCCCACACTTGAACTTTTGCACCCGTACATATCATAATGATGATCAATGCTCCACTAGTTTTATGGCTTGGGTAACGGAAATATTTTTTTTCAAGTTTAAAGCTTGTAATGTGGGTTAACAATGAAGTCAATAAAGCTCAAAGGTGTTTAACAAAAGGAAAAAATTAATTGCAAGGTAGGCTATTTGGCTTATGTAGCTTATAACAAAGATAGCCTTAATCATGTTCATGTATACATGTGTCAATGTGACCTCAAACAGAATCAAAGCAAGTTCTAGAGAAACAAATTCACGGAAGAATATCTCTCATGAAGGAAATTAGTGAGACTGATATGAATGTGTCAGTCTAAAGGCTCAAAATCTCACCAGCTTTTGTCTACTCATTCAGTCATTACCATCTCAAGGAAAATAACTCAACTAATTAATTCCAAGTCGCAAAATTACTCATTCAATCATGTTATGAATATGTCAAGCTTAACTAGTTCTCGCTCATGGCGAATGCAACCTAGATCTCCTCCCCCACACTTGAAACTGACATTGTCCCCAATGTAAGGTGGAATGCAAAGAAAGGGAAAAAGAAATAAAATGGAAATGCGAAAATGAAAAGAGAAAGGAACGAACTCCCCTTGGGTTGCCTCCCAAGCAGCGCCTTTGTTTATTGTCATTGGCTCGACTTCATGCTTGCTTCTTTAATCAGTATAAGTTGGTTCCTCAAGGTCCAATTTTTCCAACTTTTCTGTTGGAACGCCTTCATAGAAAGGTTTAAGTCGATGGCCATTCACCGTAACATTTTGGAAGTGGCTAAACTTTGAATTTCAACTGCACCATGAGAAAAAACATTAGTAACAATAAAAGGTCCAATCCAATGAGAACGCAACTTACCTGGAAACAAACGTAAGCGTGATTGGTAAAGGAGGACTTTTTGACCAACTTTAAACTCCTTTCTAGAGATCATCTTATCATGAAAAGCTTTTGTCTTTTCCTTGTAAATCCTAGTGCTCTCATAGGCATCGTTGCGAATTTCCTCTAATTCTTGTAGTTGTAACTTCCTGTGTTCTCCACTCTCATCCATCTTCATGTTAAAGCTCTTGATAGCCTAATAAGCCTTATGTTCTAACTCAACTGGAAGGTGACATGGTTTCCCAAATACCAAGCGATAAGGTGACATACCGATGGGTGTCTTATATGCAGTCCTATATGCCCACAACGCATCATCAAACGCAAACTCCAATCTTTTCTATTTGGATTTACCGTCTTTTCAATGATGGACTTGATCTCTCGATTTGACACTTCCGCTTGTCCACTAGTTTGTGGATGATAGGCGGTTGATACCTTATGGGTCACATGGTACTTCCTTAGCAACGCCTCCACCGTTCGATTGCAAAAGTGCGTGCCTCGATCATTTATGAAAGCTCTTGGAATTCCAAACCTAGATAATATGTTAGACTTGATAAAATCTGCAACAACTTTAGAATCATCAGTTCTGGTAGCTTTAGCTTCTACCTATTTCGAAACATTATCAACAGCAAGTAGAATATAAACATAACCGAAAGATATAGGGAACGGACCCATGAAATCGATGCCCCAAACATCGAAAATTTCGCAAAATAATATGGGGATTTGTGGCATCTCATTCCTTTGGGATATATTACCTGTCTTTTGACAATTCTCGCATGACTTACAAAGAGAATATGAATCTCAAAATAAAGAAGGCTAATAAAACCCACAGTCTAACACTTTTCTTGACGTTTTCTTAACTCCAAAGTGACCTCCACAAGCGTAAGAATGACAAAAAGTGAGTATAGAAATAATTTCATTTTCAGGAACGCACCTTCTTATTACTTGATCTGCACAATGCTTCCATAAATATAGGTCATCCCACACATAGTATTTGGCATCACTTTTGATCTTATCTCTTTGAGCCTTAGACAAATCAGAAGGTAACATATTAGTAACCAAATAATTCACAATATTTGCATACCAAGGTAATGTCACAGTTGCAGAGAACAATCGTTCATCAGGGAATGTTTCCTGCAGACGCAGTTCATCCTCCACATGAACTAATCGACTCAGATGATCTACAACCTGATTTTCTGTTCCTCTTTTGTCTTTTATCTCCAAATCAAATTCACTCAAGAGAAGTATCCATCGTATTAATCTCGGCTTTGCCTCCTTCTTCGTCATTAAATAACGAAGGGTTGCATGATCAGAGTAAACAATGACTTTAGTACCAAGTAAATAAGAACGAAATTTTTCTAAAGCAAACACAACAGCTAAAAGTTCTTTTTCAGTTGTAGAATAATTTCTCTGGGTATCATCCAAAGTCTTGGAAGCATAGTAAATTGCATGAGAAGCTCTTCCAATCTTTTGACCCAAAACCGTGCCCACTGCATAATCACTCGCATCACACATTATCTCGAAAGGAACGCTCCAGTCTAGGGGCTGAATAACTGGGGTTGAAGTCAATAATTCTTGGGTTTTTTACATATATATCCTCAAAAAACTTTCAAATTACGGATTTATCTCTACATTCTTCATATTTTCATATATATCCCTCAAAAGTTTAAGTGATCACATATATACCCTTCCGTCAACTCCCGTGAGGTTAAGTAACTTAACCATGGTTAAATCATATTTTAGGGGGCTTTTTGTAAATTTGTGGGATTTTCGTGTAATTATGGGTTTTTAGGGTTTTTTTTTTGCAAATTCTCAGTTTTCACCGCCGACGCCATTTTGCGGCCAAAAGCGTCGGCCAAAAGCCGGCCAAGTTTACTGATCTACTTCCCCTTCTTATCCCCTTCTTCTCCCCACTATTTCTCACTAGAAGCTAGTAGAAAGAGGAGTTTAAGAGAGAAAGAAATGGACAAAAACATAGAAGAAAAAAAGGGGTTTTCGTCGGATTTTTTCGAGATTTGAGTGGTAATCGTTGATTTTTCTTCTTCTTCTTGGTGTAGATAAGCTTCCTTATTGATTCCAGGTTTTTTCATGTATTTTTGGGCATTTTTCGTGACATTTTTCAAGGTTTTTGGATCTTCTCCGGCGAAGGTCGCCGGAGATGACGCCCCCCCTTTTTCCAGCGACTATAGAGTTGGGTAATCATCAATTTTTTTCTTCTTCTTGGTGTAGATAAGCTTCCTTATTGATTCCGAGTTTTTCCATGTATTTTTGGGCATTTTTCGTGGCATTATTCGAGGTTTTTGGATCTTCTCCGGCGAAGGTCGCCGGAGATGACGACGGGGAAGATGAACAGTATCAGGGGCAAAAAGGTAATTTAACACCACGCCGTTAACGGCGTTATGGAATATTCTCATTTGATTCCACGGCAACTAACCCGAAGGGTATTTTTGAGATTATTTGGACTTTTCAGGGGTATATATGAAAATATGAAGAATGTAGGGGTAAATACGTAATTTGAAAGTTTTTTGAGGATATATATGTAAAAACCCCATAATTCTTTCAGTTTATCAAATGCCTCTTTGCATGCATCATCGAACTCAAAAACCTTGTCTTTTTGTAACAACGTGCATAGCGGTAATGCTATTTTGGAGAAGTCCTTGATGAATCTTCGGTAAAAACCTGCATGCCCAAGAAAAGAATGAACTTCTCGCACACTAGTGGGATAAGGTAAAGATTGAATGACATCAACTTTAGCTTTATCAACCTCAATTCCTTTAGATGAAACAACATGACCCAAAACTATACTTTGTTCAACCATGAAATGACATTTCTCAGAATTTAACACAAGGCTAGTTTCTATGCATCTTTGAAGAACAAGTGTAAGGTTATGTAAACAATTATCAAAGGAGTTTCCATAAACTGTGAAATCATCCATAAAAACCTCTATGATATGTTCAATATAATCTGAGAATATACTAACCATACACCTTTGGAAAGTAGCTGGGGTGTTGCAAAGGCCAAAGGGCATGCGACGGTATGCAAAAGTTCCAAATGGGCATGTGAACGTCGTCTTTTCTTGATCTTCAGGGGCAATTGCAATCTAAAAATAACCTGAATAACCATCAAGAAAACAATAATAAGAATGACCAGCTAATCTTTCAAGCATCTGATCAATAAAAGGTAAAGGGAAGTGGTCCTTGCGGGTTATAGCATTTAATTTTCTATAATCAATACAAACCCTCCACCCATTTTGCACACGGGTGGGAACTAACTCATCTTTGTGATTTCTCACCACGGTTATTCCTGTCTTTTTAGGAACCACTTGAACTGGACTAACCCAAGTGCTATCCGAAATAGGATAGATCACTCCAACTTCAAGAAGTTTGAGGATCTCCTTCTTTACAACATCTATCATGGGCGGGTTTAACCTTCTTTGTGGTTGGCGGGAAGGTTTCGCTCCCTCTTCAAGCAAGATACGATGCATACATGTACTCGGGCTAATTCCCTCGATGTCTGCAATTGTCCAACCAATAGCTGTCTTATGCTTCTTAAGAATCTGCACAAGTTTTTCTTCCCGTGGTGCACTAAGGTTATTGGAAATAATCACTGGTAATGCTCCTTCATCTCCAAGAAAAACATATTTAAGATGATTAGGAAGAAGTTTCAGATCTGAAATAGGTGCTTGCAATACAGAGGGTAATGATTTCTCATTAGAAACAGGTAATGGACTATAAGAATCGTTACCTGATTGTTGAAGTGTTGAAAAATCATTCAGTGTTGCAACAGTTTCCTGCAAATTAGTACTCAAAGCTAGCTCCTTATTTTCTTCCTCAAGAGATTTGCTAATAGCCACTTCCAATTCATCTTTTTCACTAAGTTCAAAGACTTCCTGTGATAAATAATCAATCACATCAATTGAATACACTGAACAATCATCCGCATGATATTTCATGGCATCATAAATATTAAACTTAACAGTTTCACCATCAAATTCCATGGTAAGTGTGCCACTATGGACATTTATCTTAGTCTTGGATGTCTTCAAGAAAGGTCTTCCCAACAAAATAGGAGTACTATGATCACCATTCTCCATATCAAGCACATAAAAATCAGCAAGGAAAACTAAATCATTGACTTGCACAAGAATATCTTCAACTACACCTTTAGGATAGGCGTTAGATCTGTCAGCCAATTGAATTACAACACCAGTTTCATTCAAAGGTCCAAGTTTGAAAGAAGAATATATAGAATATGGCATAACATTGATAGAAGCTCCTAGATCTAACATGGCCTTCTCAAATTTTGTATTACCAATTGTATAGGGGATAGTAAACATACCCGGATCTCTACACTTTGTAGGAATTTTTCTTTGAAGAATTGCAGAAACATTTTCCCCTACTTTCACCTTCTCACATCCTTTAAGTTTCTGCTTCCTCTTAATTGTGCACAATTCTTTCAAGAATTTAGCATAACGAGGTACTTGTTTAAGAGCATCTAAAAGTGGAATAATTACCTCGCATCGGCGAAAAGTTTCATATAGATCAGATCTGAATTCTTCTCATATTTTCTTGATTCTGTCAAAGCTTGAGGAAAAGGAGGTACATGTTTATAATCAGAAAGAGGTGAAAACTTACGTTTAGGTACGTCGTCGTCATCGGAAAAGATTTTGTCCGTGACAATATTTTGCTCTTTTCCTTGCGCAGACGATGTAGGAATTTTCTTTACTGGAGTCTCAACTTCTTTTCCACTTCTCAAAATGATTGCACTTGCATTCTCTCTTGGATTTATTACCATTTGAGAGGGTAGTTTTCCCGAACTTTGTGCCTCTATCTTGCTAATTGCCGACGCCATCTGGCCTACCTGATACTCCATACTTTGAATACTAGCCTTCGTCTCCTGTTGAAATTGCGAAGTATTAGTTGCATTCACTTGTTCAATGGATTCCTTTGCGGTAGTCCAGGGAAACTACCCGCTGCATTCACTTGTTCAATGGATTCCTCTTGAAGAGTTGGGCACATATCAGTTGGATGTCCTGCCGCTGAACAAATCCCGCAAACTTTCGCTGTTTGCATATTACCTACAGCCAATAGACGAACAAGAGAAGTTAGACTCGCAATCTGTTGTTCAAGAGATGAAACATTTACCTCATTAACATTTTTTGAATAAGAATCAAGTCTAGTATTAAATTGTTGAGAATTAGCGGCCATATTTGCAATCAAGTTCCTCGCGGCTTCAGGTGTTTTATCCACCAAAGCTCCTCCACTAGCGACATCAATCATACTCCTGTCATTGGTTAGTAAGCCCTCATAAAAATATTGGATAAGTAATTGCTCACTAATTTGATGGTGGGGACAGCTTGCACATAATTTCTTAAAACGTTCCCAATATTCGTGTAGAGACTCTCCATTATGTTGCCTCACACCACAGATTTCTTTCCTAATGTTGGCCGCTCTTAAGGCTGGAAAATATTTCTCCAAAAACAATCTCTTCATCTCATTCCATGTGGTAATACTCCCAGATGGTAAATAATAAAGCCAATCTTTAGCCGAATCCTTCAAAGAAAAAGGAAAAGCTCTCAATTTGATCTGATCTTCAGTCACTCCCATGGGTTTCATACTTGTGCACACAACATGAAGCTCCTTTAAATGTTTGTGAGGATCTTCACCTGCAAGTCCATGAAAAGTGGATAAGAGATGTATTAGTCCAGATTTTAATTCAAAAGTAGTAGTAACATCCAAAGTAGGGAATGTAATGCATAAGGGTTGTTGATTCAAATCTGGGGCTGCAAGCTCTTTCAAAGTCCGATTTCCGGCCATGATTTCCTCCTCTAATTGAGAATCGCTACCAAATAGATGGTCGAGAGCCAAATCGTCCTCCTCAGAGTTTTTTCGAGCCTCTCTCCTTAACCTATGTAAGGTTCTTTCTATCTCTGGATCGTACTGCAATTTTCCTTTATTGAACAATCGAGTTATACTCATAATCAGTTAAGAACTTTCCGGTAAAATGAGAAAAAGAAATCAAGAAAATTCATATAAGTCTTTTTTTTTATGAAAATAAGGATCACAATAAACACAAAAAGTAACTAGAATCACTCCCCGGCAACGGCGCCAAAATTTGATGTGCTGTCGCAGGCACTCAAAAATAAATCCAGTACTCTTCAAAACAAATGTAGTAATGCGAGCAAGGGTCGATCCCACGAGGAATGCTTAACCTAGTTTTGTGCTTCGTGAACAAAAAGGGGATTTGAATATAACGAAAAGAAACTAAGAAATAATTAAAATTAAAGAGCGAAATGAATCAGAAGAACTAACCTTGGTCTAAGTCAACATCCACCATCAGAATCTGACAACTGATCATTGATGCAAGTATCAATCAATTCATACCATGAATATTCACCGTTCGAATTAAATTCGAATCTCTCCTCAATCATAGTTAATTAGAAACAAGCAATCCAATTAACCCTAACTACTAAACAACCTAAGACAAGCGCTGTAGATTTAATCTAGTAGAAGCCTTAAGAATAGGGAGATCGCTGAAGCTAAACAACACAAGCACAAGCGGTTGCATTTAATCTAGTCGAATATTCTTCCTAAGATCTATTAATCTCTGAAAAGCAGTAAATCAATAGATCTCAGTTGCTTCGCAGATTAGAGGGATCAAACAATTACGGATTTGATATCCAACCTAGCAGTAGATCGCAATGAATAATAAACTAGTAGCGCTCCTAGTAATTAAATAAGACAATCATGAAAATAAACACAAAAGAATATTCAATACTCAAAGCATAAATTGAACAATAAAAACTAATTAGATCTCACAGTTTTATTGATTCCGAGGTTTCCGTCTCCTTCGACCAAGTATCAAAGTTTAGCCACGCAGGGCCATCAATAACTCAAAAGAAAAGAAAGAAAACAAAAGAAAAACTAAAGAGAGAGAGAGAGAGAGAGAGAGAGAGGTAGTGGCAGCCTTATATAAGAGAGATAGATGAGTGAGAGAGGGATACGTGGGATAGAGGAACGTGAGAGTCCTCTCCCAACTAATCTTTCCTCTTTTAAAGATAAGCAAATCCCACTAATTAAGGCAAGCTTATTAGAAAATAAAGTCCTAATATAACTGGGTAAGATATTGGTATCTAGCTGGAATCTTCTTGCATCAAATCTAGAATCTTCTAAACACAAATCTCGTCCAAAAATGCAGCGACTTCAGACCTGACCTCTTCCGCGATTTTTCTGTCTTTCTGGAGTCGGTATCACACAAAACTCAAAACATTAAAGTTGTAGAGCTCTTCCTTAGCTTTCCAAAGCATCCTGGATCATCCCAATCAGAGTTTGTATAAAGAATTTATGTTCAAATTACTAACTGCTGTGCAGAATGTCCAGAATTGCTCAATTAACTTCATTTTCCACTTAAGGTCTCCAATTGTATCCTAAATCAAAATATAAGAATAATGAGTACATTTAGGCACAAAATAGATATAGAAGACCAAACATTAAGGGAGAAAAATATGACATTTTATATTCTCATCAGAAACCAACTCTGTTGACTTACAAGCAGGAACCGACACTGCTGGCAGAAAATAACACTGCTGAGCAGGCACACCCTCTACTCAAGAGTCGTCTAACTGGACACCGGCTACACCTCAGAACCGACTCGAGGCCGACACGACCTCTAAAAATCATCAATCAACAAGTATTCAAGTCATCTAGACCTATTCTCGAAATCGACTAAACACAACAATTCAAACCAGAACCAAGCTACCTAACCCCGGTCTTAGGGCTAAATCCGAGCTTTCAAGTCTCAGGACGGCGACCCACAGATCGCCCTAACCTTATGCAACTAATGCACAACTAGATGCATGCTATGAACATACGCAGGAAAGCAGATAAGCATGCAACATGTGACGATTAAATAAACAAGGTCTGCACTCGGCACCCTACTTAGCCCGGGGTGGTGAACATAAAGCAGGCCTAGGAGCTGTTGCAGTGGTAGCCCCATCAACTGCAGCCAGCTCCGCCAAAAGACAGCATGTTACGGGAAGCAATTCTAGCAAACAAGACTAACAGTACAACATGCTAACTATACATCCCAGAAGTCGTCACTCTCCCGGTTCACCACTACCCCTCATTATGGGGCTAACATGCTCAAGGATATATACCAGTTTATAAAGCAATAAAGAAAAATCGCAGACGCAAAGCCCCGCGGGCAAAAACCAGTGAAAACACATCCCTATCACCCAAAGGATCGATCATCTCTAAAGGGAATGATCGATCTTCCTAGTGATAGGGAGGTTCCGTCCGTGTCAAGCCCAAGGTGATCGATCCTTCCTCCGAAAGGATCGATCATCCTCGCGATAGAGACCTCACCTATGCAAGGCAAGGCGAAGTGATCGATCATCCTCACCAGATGATCGATCCTTCTCGGGCTAAGCATGATGCACCAAGAGTAATCGATCCTTCCTCAGCAAGGATTGATCCTGTTGGGTTCTTCGGCAACCGGACGGCGAGAAATACCATCAGAAAACTCTACCAAATCCCACAAAACCTTGGAATCTGATAGTACGAAGGATCACGAGTCCAAAACCAGTACATATGCCAAAAACAAACGAACATGTAGCAAGATTAACTCAAACCAAACACAGACAAGCTCAAAACCTCACAAAACCGGAAAGCAAGTAGGTAGGATCCCTACCTAGACTAGCGCAGCTTTAATCCCAGCTACCACGCCAAAGATCACCCTCAACCTCTTCCAAATCCAGCCAGCTTTGAGCTCAAGGATGGCGGATTTCAAAAGAATTGAAGAAGAAGGTCGCGCCTGTTTTATAGACGGACGAACCGACTTATGAATGATCAATCATTCCTCAAGAATGATCGATCCTTCATGATGATGGAAGACTTTCTGGCACCAAATGATCGATCATCACTAAATGATCGATCATCTAGGTGTAGAAAGCTACACTTGGCCTAGAACATAAGCGCAAGCCCGGATTCTTCGATCCCGGGTCCACCTAACCGTTCTAAACAGACATTATCACGTGGGTGTGAAACAAACCGACAAGGTGCAATTTACCAAATTGCCCTTACGGTCCAAGAAACAATGTGATCCGCCGGATCGCACGCTCGTCGCGAAACAAGCAAACGAGCCACAGGCCTGACCCAGGAGTACAGGAGCAGGTCCTCACACGCTCACATTCCCATCTGCAACATGAGATGCATCGAAATTGATTAGCGCATCAGTAAAGGTTTGTAATAAATAAATGAACGATGTTTATTATACTCACAAAAGTATTTATGCCCATGAAGTCGTGCTTGTGCACGTATGCGGTTGGTACCACATTTATGTCTAGTGTGTCCATCCTCTCACCCACAACCTATTCCCACGAGCATGATGGCTCCGTAAAGGAAACATAAATAATAATGAAAGCACATATTTGATAGCAATTGAGCAAATGAATTCAATTAATTACAATACATTTACGCTTTCTTATGTACTAGGCATGACCGGTTCTATATATTCTTCAACATTAGAATCCCTATTAGTATTGATTTTGCTGCCTTGCTTTGGGACCGGACCCAAGCACGTAGGTTGTTCCTGTACGATAATTAGAGTTTACTCAGTACTTTTCACATGCAAGTTAATATGCTAATTGTACATTCTTAATATACACATATTTCCTTTTGCTTTTGCTCCCTTTGCCTTGCTATGTTGACAGCCTTCTCCACTGCCGACTGTAGCCTCTTAGTCCGCAAACGACCCTTCCGGTTCACTGGTAAAGGGCTCTTGTAGGTGGTACCCATCATGTCCACTGCAGTTCCTCCATCTATGACATTGTCAGCACCCACAGGCATATCATCGGGGATGGGCGGAGGACGTCCTCCTGAGGTCTTGTTGATATGCAACTTGCTCTTCATCTCATGCAAGCAAGCCAGCACCATCTTCGAATCAACTTGCCTTCTCCACTGCTGACTGTAGCCTCTTAGTCCGCAGAGGACCCTTCCGGTTCACCGGTAAAGGGCTCTTGTAGGTGGTACCCATCACGTCCATTGCAGTTCCTCCATCTATGACGTTGTCAGCACCTACAGGCATATCATCGGGGATGGGCGGAGGATGTCCTCCTGAGGTCTTGTTGATATGCAACTTGCTCTTCATGTCATGCAAGCAAGCCAACACCATCTTCGAATCAACATCTGATTCAGATGCGATCTCAACGACCTCATACCACTCGCTATTTAACCAATCAACTCTCTTTGCAGTTAAGCTTACACTCAATTCGGTGCAAACAACCTTCATTGTGATGTAGTGTCGGGCAATATCGCTTCGCCATCGATCTAAAATATATGTGCCATCGAGCTTATATAGCCCTACTTCTTTAAGAATGGCAATGGCGTGTCGGCGTGCGATACCTTGGTGTTCGAACAAACGACACATGCAAAAAACCTTTCTATTTTCTGACTCAAATACAACAGAACAAACTCGGATCACTTCACATTCTTCTTCGTCAAATGAGACCTCCTTCACACTGTAATTAAATCTCAACCTATCAACTAGTGTGAAAGCAACAGTGCATTTCATTACACCTCCAAGTTCTTCTTGGAACTCTCTAAGCTTCGCATTGGTGTACACCTGTTGGAATTGCTTCTCGAAAGGATAGGCACTTATGCATGGAATGTGTTGATTGAAGTTCTGAAATTTTGCTTGAGCCTCCTTCTCCACCTTGCTCTTGAGTGCATTGGCATATTGCTCCACAAATTGCTTTAGGCTTGTTTTTGAATTCACATACCCGTGAAAAAACGCATTCATACTCTCGCTTCGTTAGGTCGTGGACATCCTAGCCCAAAATACAAGCTTAACATATGATGGAACCCACTAACCCCTGTCTTCGTATAAGTTTGCCAACCAACACTTGTCATGGAGATCGAATGTGGCAATCATTTTATTCCATTCTTGATCAAAACCCTCCAGGGTCAGAGAATCATAAACTACTGCTAAAAGATTATGGCTTATAGTTTTGTATGCACCATAACGTTCTAGCTTCTCGAGCACTTTTTTCAGTATGTGTCATAAGCAATACCGTTGTTTGGTTTTCGACCAAACCACTGCCACGACATTCGTCATCGCCCTATCTTGATCAGTAGTAAAGGTTACAGGGGCGGCATTCATACACACTGTCCAACTCCTGAAAAGCCACGCGAACGTCTTCGCATCTTCATTGGATAATAGGCCTTATCCCAACAATATAGACTGCCCATGATGATTCACGCCAACAAATGGAGCAAAGGACATATCATATTTGTTTGTGAGGTATGTCGTGTCAAATGTGGTTACATCCTCAAAATACTTACATGCCGCTCTGCTTCGTGCATCCACCCATAATATATTTCTCAGTCTACTATCCTCGTCAACATCTATGTCATACTAGAAAAACAGATATCTCGCTTGCATGCATCTGAAATAAGTAATAACTGCCTCTACATCACCTTCGCCCAACCGTAGGCGTCTTGCTATAGTAATGTGATATCTACAATCCCTTTCTCCAAAGGGAATGTTCTCATAACCGTCGGCTTCAACTACAAATGAATTGTAGCTTCTATACATCGGGATGTCGGCTTGATCATTTAGCTCCAAACGCCACCTAACGCTACAACTCATATCTCTGTTTGTCACAAAAAACCTAGACTTAGTTGGGCTCAGCGGGTGATTGTGTTCCAGGGTGACCGTGCCAATCTTCCATGTTCCATCGAGACATCTGCTGGCATACAGTGGTGCCTGACAGCCTATTTTGCATGTCTCTTGTGGCCTAATAATATTCTTCGCCACAGATCTTGCTTTCCCCTCATGTGAATACAAATGTCACGTACTTTACATCTACATCAGTATCATTTTTACATGTTCTTTTTTATACGGCAAAACCCACACTGTTTGCATAATTTCTCCAATATTTTTTGACCTCGTCAGCAATACTTAAAATCAATCTGGCCTTCTGTTGCTCGGGATACTCGGAGATCGCATGATGCTCGACACTCGGATCATCAGTATCGTGACACGCTTGCTTGCCACGGCTGTTCATGTTTACATGACTTGAGAGCAATAGAAAATATCTGCTTATCATGCTACGTAAAGCATAAAGTCCAAAAGCAGCATTGATTCTAGCGCCTACCTCAAATTTGAGAAACAAATCACAATATGGATCGCAATTGTAGACAATATTTATGATCACTCATAATCAACAATCAAAATTAATCCATGTTTATCTAAGAATGGATTTCATCATTTATCCACACTAGTCTTAATAGAAGCATTAGCATAACGATCTCAAATATTAGTGAAGGACCTAAATGAGTGTGAAAAAGGGGAACAAAAAAATCAAATAATCCAGACCACTTTCGCATTTTATACTAGTTCTATCTTAGAAAGAAATAAGTTGTACCTTTCACAAATCTCCTGTCGACTGCCCGGAAATGTTCTAGATGTGCCATTATACTACTTTCGCATTTTATACTACTTCTATCTTAGAAAGAAATAAGTTGTACCATCCACAAATCTCCTGTCGACTGCCCGGAAATGTTCTAGATGTGCCATTATAGCATAGGAATCTCAAATATTAGTGAAGGTCATAAATGAGTATGGAAAAGGGGGAACATAAAAATCAAAGAATCCAGCCCACCATCATTAATATTCATACTACTTCTATCATATAAACAAATCAGCTCTACCTTCCACACAGGCATGTTATAGAGCTCTTCTTGAAGTGGAACTCCTTTTCAAGTCAAACTCCATATCTATCTTCTTAGAGCTCTTTGTCAACGGGACATAGTATAATAAACAACCACTGAATATAGAGTGGTTTCAATCACCATAGAATTGTACTAAAACTAGATAATGACTAAATTTTGATAATTTACGTTAAATCTTCGACCTCACTAGCAACACTGTGAATTTAATTTAGGGTTTTTTACATATATATCCTCAAAAAACTTTCAAAATACGTATTTACCCCTTCATTCTTCATATTTTTATATATACCCCAGAAAAGTCCAAATAATCTCAAAAATACCCTTCGGGTTAGTTGATGTGGAATCCAGTGGGAATATTCCCAACGCCGTTATCGTTAGCATGGGAAAAGACAGTTTTGCCCCTGGAGTACCGTTCCAGTGATACAAACCCTCATTCGCCATGTCCGAGTTCTTGGGAAGGCCAGGCATCCCACCCTTCGCCGGCCAGCCACCGCATCTCCTCCAGCGAGCTCCACCCCAACCATCTCATCCTACCTTTAAGTACCACCTCAAACCCATCATCTTCTTCCCTCCACCTAAAGCACCACCTCAAATCATCACCTTCAAGCACCACCTCAAAACTCATTTCGCCGATCTCCTCGTCGGACTCCGATCGCGGCCTCGTGCTCCCCGCCTGCTTCCCATCGTCCTACATTAGTAGTAGCTCGTTGGCACGCACCACCTTTCTCACACTCCTCCCCTTCACCACCACCACCTCTAGAAGGGTTAAAGCCCCCACGTTTCGCCTCTCCAGCACGATGAGCGCCTCCCCCACCGCCACCACCACCGACACAACGACTCCGGATGAGGTGGCGCCGGTGATGGGAGAGGAAGTGGACGGCAGTGGAGAGGTGGTGGTGCAGTACGTTGTGCTCCGTCGAGACCTGATCGACAAGTGGCCA